>JXTB01000182.1:669943-741015 GCA_002914805.1 Parasponia andersonii | reverse complement strand
GATTTGTGAATTAGCAAGGGCACGTGAACAGTTGGAGAATCCAGCATCAGCAGTTCATGACACGTGGACGACTGGTGTGAAACCGCTCCAACACTAAGCATTCAACAAGTGGAATCATAATATGTCACCCATTGGCCGAGAATATCACTGAAATTCAAAATGACGTGTCAAAGTCCCAATTAACTCATGACAAAAACCTACTCTCTCATCTCCGGTGAGCGTTGGCGCAATTGGGCACCGGGAGCTGGCCAAAAGGGTTCGGGACATGGGCTCTCCCAATTAACTAAGCTGACCATTTCATCTTTTTGGGTATATCCTAAATTAAGTTAATTGAAAATTTTTACAACTAACCTCGTTTGGTTTATTTGTTTTTTTTTTTTTTTTTTTCATAAAAGAATCCTGGATATTATTCTCAAAAAAAAAAAAAAAAAATCCTAGATTTTGTAATATTACAATCAATTCCAAATTTCCAACTTATCGAATCATTTCAATGCAATATCAAGGCTAGCTGAGATATGCCAATTCTCTTTGGGACTTCTCGGGGGTATTTCGATACGATGTTTTAGCTATGCTAATTCTCTTTGTGACCTATTAAGTCGTTTGGATGCAATATCAGGGCTAACCGGATATGCTGATTCTATCTCGGGACTTATAGGACTTATAGGACTTATAGGATGATTAATGATTCTATTCGGGACTTATCCGGTCATTTCAATGCAATATATCTAGGCTAATCAAGAAATGTTGATTCTCTTCGAGACTTCTCAAGGCATTTCGATGCAATATCAAGGCTACCAAATGATGTGCTAAAAAGGGCACCACTCTAATTATCAAAAAATTAAAAAAAAGGGGGTACCACTCTGATTTCTTGTACCAAATTTCATTGATTAATTATGGGTATGATTTTTATGTATGTAACATGCTATAATAATAGTGGCAACAAGGGATCAGACCTTCTTTTTGTTTTTTATATTTTTTTTATGTACTTTAAATTTTCAGCATTTTACTTTTTCTTTCAAATATGTACATTCATTCTCTTTTGGTTTTGGATGGGAACAAGAACATTGTCAGTCATATCCATAGTGGATTGGGTTTTTGGTCAATTAGCAAAAGGAGTGCATTCGCACCCAGTTGCATCATGTATGTTCGAAATCCATTCCAAACAGTCAGAAAACTTGTGCTTACGAAAATACCCTCCGAATGACATACATTCCTCTGCCTTGTCCAGTAGGCGAGCAGGCGTTGGCTTCCCCGGGGCCACAGGAATTGTTTGTGGCTGACATTTTTCTTCTCCCTTCTCTTGGCCGTGGCCTGGCTCCCTCTCTCTCTCCCTCTCTCTCTCCCTCTCTCTTATTGAATTTTCTGTAATTTGGACTTCTCTCTCTAAAAAGGTAGTGTGTTTCATTCCAAAGCTTTGGTTACTGAGTTGGCTTTGATTTTTCTTTTTTCCATACCTGATTTTCAACGATCTTAAGCTGTGTACTGTACAACTCTACTCTTTTCCTATCTGGGTTTCCTTTCTTTTTCCTGTTTAAACTCTATCTGTCACTGCAAAATGTTCATTTCTCTTTGTTCCGACTGTTGAAGCCATGGCCGTACTGAATTCATACTCCAATGTCAAAATTATGATGCTGGTGACTTTAGAATGCAATGAATTTTTTTATGTCGAGTTCTTGTCGTTGTGGCATCAAAACTCGACTGTTAACAACACGCTGCTGAGGTCAATTGGATTTTTGTATATGAGCCATCGCATATATGTATTATATGAACCCTTTCCACCGTCATTAGTATGATGATGTTATTGCAAAATTTTCCCTTTTTTACTCCGCTACTTAGGAATGCTCATTTTCTTCTTTTATTATTATTATTATTATTTTGGAATACTGATTTAGCTTAGTATTTATCACTGGTTGCTTTCAGGTATCTAACTATGATATATAGCCTTCATGTACAATGCTGAAGGTCTTGTACTTTTGTCAAAGCGCATAAATGCTCTTGAAATGTGATTGTAAAGCTCAGATATGTTTAAGTGCATTGATATGCTTTGAATTGAAATAGCTGAAAATTTATAGACACAGCTTCAGCACCTGATTTTATGCAATTCCTCAAATCTGAAAACAGTCATATATGTCTATGTACCCGCAATTTTGGTATCCAGTGGTTAAGCTGCAACATTATCCCTCACATCATTGTACCACTTAAGTAGGAATAAGAAAGTTTGCTTAGGAGACCAAGAAAGTACTAAGATGCTTTCTTAATTGTAAAACCCTTTCTGTCTTATAGTTTCTCTTATTACCCGAGTGAAGTCCTGCTGCCATTTCACTCTACTAACCGTTCGGGTTGTCTTTGGGTTTGTAATTTTTTTTTTCCCACTCTCTAAAGGGGTAATGAATGACATAGGAATCATACACATCTTAGTACTTCTGAAATGTTAAGGTGTATTTTATATCTTAAAAGAATACTTGATTCTACAAGGTTTCTATCTTCATATGCTACAATACGGTTCTTAAATCCAAAAATGTTTCGCTTATAGAGATTAGTTAGCTTTCTGTTAGTTCAGTGATTATTAACTATGCTATGTCTGGGTTGATTCTAATAAAAATTTAATTTGTCTGATTAGTGGGATTATGAAGAATGTGACTTAAGCTGTCATAATAATCGTGCAATGTGTGTTTTTGAAAATAATTACAGGACACTAAACGGTTTTTTTTATGCTTTTCACTATTGATCATGGAATTTTAAATTATTATATTTGTCCTGAAACAAGTACATTTGATTAGTTATGCAATGGTTTCATATATATTTTTATACGTGTGTATAATTTAGTTCCTTCATGTTTGTTAAGAATTTATACTATAACTTTTACGTGATAAGTAACTTTGAGTTCATTTTTCTTTTCCTCTACAGATTGATGCTGTCTTGAGGTAAATATTTGCTAGGTTCACTAAATTCTCGTTGTAATTGTTCCAATGGCACTTACTCCAGGAAAGGTCTCAAGCAACTCTGCATCAACTAAGATGACAACTCTTTCCAAATCACATGGAATTCTAAACTCATTTGCCAAGTCAATGCAACAAAAAAAATTACAGTTTACAAGTCAATTAAGTGAACAGAGGCAACTAGGCCCCCAATGTCTCTCGACAAAACAATTGTATTTTCCCAATGATGTTTTGTGGCGGATAAATGGAAAACGGTTGAGTCTCACTGTCCCTCGAAGACCCTCCACGTTATGCGTTTCAAGAGGAACTCAAAACTCTGAAAGAAAAGGAGGTCTTAGAACTTGTGATGATCATGCAGATATAAGTAGGTAAGACAAAATAATCTTAGATATTGATCTATTTTTGAGAGTTTATTCATTTTAACCTAGTCTTTGCTTCTTGAACTACAATTATAGTTGACGATCTCCGTATTCGATTTTTCTGAACATAGCTGTGAGTGGATATTTCATTAGAATTTAACGAGCATAAAAACCAAGTTCCACTTAAGCTTTTGGGATGGGTAATTTCTTACTTGGTATTAGACCAGGAGGTCTCTAGTTCAAATGCCTGGAATGGTACTCCGACAAGATATGCCTACAATTTTCCTTTCCAAGTTCTCATTAATTTCCATGTGTTGCTGTTGCACCCTCTAAAATGTATTTGTTTGTTCGTGGTAATTTTTGATTTCTGAAAATATGTGATTGCTTATTTGTTACTCAAAAATTAGGAAAACATAATTGAGCATAAAACTTAAAGATAAGTAATTGTAGGTAGATATATAAAGTAGGTGGTTAAGTTTGTTAGGTAGAGCAATATATATAAAAATAAAAGGTTGGTAATTTAAAGATTTAATACAAGAATAGGACAAGTTCACTGGATTCTAGGGTACTGAAGTATAAATTACTAAGATTAAAAGTATTGAAACTTAAATAATAAAAAGTAAATGAACTAAAATTTAAGTATAGCTGGAAGTAAAGTTGCTGAAATATAAATATTGAAAATAAAGGGCTAAAACATAAAATGTACCAGTTAACTGGAATAAGCTTGCTTTGAAAAGTAAAGAGTTGAAAGTAAAATACGATAATATAAAATACTAAGAAATAGAAGATACTGCTTTTGTGCAAAAACTACCATGAACATGGGATCGTGGTCTTGAATGGCTCAACTCTTATAGAGTTCTTTGAATGAGACGATAGTATGTGTATGAAAGAAAGAATAGATAATGATTTGTTGTTTGAAATATAGCTCGATTACATGCTAACCAAGCCTTGATCATGCATGTATATGAGCATAGATATGTAAAACATGAAGTAGGCCTTTAATGATCAAATTAAAGGTGTTCACTTCACATTCCTTGTGATGCAGAGAAGTGGAGATGAATGATCAGCTACTTTATATATATAAATTGGTGTTTATCATGCATGAACTAGTACAAAACCTTATAAGATGGGATATGGCACTTAGGTGTTGAATATGAGATAAGGTATGAATGAGAAACAAAGACTACAAGCTGAGATATATGATGAAAGAACAAAGATCAGCCACATTGTTTATATAGAAACAGCGGCTGATCATACATGCAAAGACACTGAAAACCACTTTCTGATGTGAGAATGAAGTTGAATTAGTGATCTAGAATGGTATGTAGAAGGTTAGGAGATGTTTTGTGTCTATCGGGTAGACTAAAATGTAAGAAAAGTAAGAGATTTAGCCACTACAGTAGCTAGAAATGTGAGCAGCTGAGTAAAAGAGAGAGAGAGAGAGAGAGAGATTGTATATGAGTGTTTGTGTATGAAGGAATCCTTCTCCTTTGTGTGAAAGGGCAGCTCCTATTTATAAGGAGCTGAAACTTGGAAGTCAAGAAGTCAATGAGAGACAAGGTTGCCAAATGATAAAAACAGTTTTTCCTTGTCTCCTAAGATCTGGTTCGAACTATGGTTTTAGTGAAAGACAATGATTAGATAACGTGGGAGTACTAAGAACTAGTTTAGAGTTTAGTAAACTGCCTTAGGAAGCAACCCAAAAGCTGTCATCTCAACGGTTTCACTCAAAACTAGCAAGGATTAACCAGAAACTACCCGGTTTAGGAGTTAGTTACTAGGGAATTAACATGTTACTTTATTGGAAAGTTTTTGTATGTAACAATGGTTGGTATTCCTTGATTTGGTGCATGTAACTCATGTTTTTATTCCCCTAAAAGGGTTTAGTGTATAGGGTAAGGATACCCTAACTTAGTTAGGATCTGTAACTCCTAAAATAACACTACTCTGCTTCTTTTTCTCTGTTTTTGCTCTGCTTTCTGCTTTAATCATATTCAAGCTTAATCTATTATTGATCAGCTCTTAATAAAAATTTTTCTAATCAGACTCGGGGACTTACCCCAAAACATTGTTTTTCTCAAGCTTCTTCTGAGATATTCTTGTATTATGTATTTCTGACCTATGGTCCACCAGAAATATGTGAGAATTAAAAGAATGAAGTTAGCATGACTGAGAGATACATGTGAGAGCATTATTATTTGGTTTAATATGCTAGGAATAACAACTTTTATCCAGAATGCTATAGATTTTGCATCTAGTCAATTCTGTCTTTAATTTTCTTCATTTATATGCTAGAGCCTATGTATGAGACACAGAACAATTTGTAATAGTGAGGACTTGAATTCTTCTATAGTACTCTAATTGCTTTTGATTTTCTAAATTTTCTTCTATTAGCAAGTTTAATTGATTAGTAAGTTACAACTTGTGTGGGATTTTCCTTTTTTGTTTTTTTTTTTTTAAATTTTTATTCTCTATTCAATGCTTGTTATTTGCTTGGTTTTCAAAGGGGAAATAATCTCAGTAGTACTATGAAGCTAGGAATTGGTAAAATTTATTTTCATGGTCTGACTCTGGAAGAATAGTTATAGAATGGGCCATCTCAAGTTGTTACAGTTTCTCAAATTTTTAGACTTCTAAAACTTTTTATCAGATTTTTGTCTAATCCATATTTGGAAGTTGGAATTATGATTTTTTTGTCTAAACCTACAATTTTATTTTGGATATCTTTTAACAGTTATTCTGGTGTATCAGTGAACAAATTGGAGAAGGGGAAGACGAGCGGCCAGTCTTGCCCGAGAGAAGTATCCACTCTACTAAGGGCTTAGCTGAGGCTTGTAAATTTGTTTACAATGATGCAAAGTTTGTGAACGAAAGGGCTCGCAATGACATTGTCTTGCTTTCACGGTAGTATTGTGCATTTTTTGTTTTGATTTATCTTTCTTTCTGGTAAGAACTCTAGGTACGGATCATCAATTTATATCTCTACTTGTCTGAGAATTATATTAAGAAAACTGGCTCAATCAAGGAATTTGTATGAAAATTGCAATAATGGGTCTTAATCGTTTTGTTATGCATTTGGCAATTTCATTTTTTACTCTCCATTAATGCCTGAGTAATGAATTAAAGAATTAAATTGTTGTCATCAGCGGCATAATGAGATTGGATGCCCGTGCACGCCAAGATGTCGCTATTCTTGGGTCAGAGTTTCTTAAACTCGATGGTAAATTCTTTAAACTCTTTGGACAGGGTCACAAACTGCTCTGCTGCATCTTATAAACATTGATACTTTTTAACATTGAGAACATTAGATCTGCACATAAACGAAATAATTTGGTTTTGAAGTCCTAACTTTGGGGACTCAAGTTGGACTTAATGGGTATAAAATATGATTGTGTGTTCTGGATATTCTTTTTCTTTTATATGGAATTTATAATGACTGTTGTGATCTGATTTTGTTTGTAGTTGATATTCAGTTAGACGCCACTATTTGAATTAGAACCGTGCAGACTATGAATCAATTGGTTTTTTCGAATTTGTTGTGCATCATCTGTATGATAAATGTGCATTGTACTGCGTAGAATTAGAGTTGTATGTTGGGGACATTATTTTCCTTTTGTTTGTTGTGCTGACTTCTCTCTCTTTTGACTGGGGGAAGGGGCTGGGGAGCTTATTTTAGTTGTCTTTCTCGGTTTTATCTATGAATTTATGATTTTCCTTGTTTCACCTTTTATTGGCAGCTCGGGCAAGAGAGGACACTGAAAAACTTGACCGTGGTGTGAAGAAGAAAGCAGAACGGCTTCATCACATTGCTAGAGTACGCATGATTCTGGTTTATTTAGAGGAGAAGACTTGTTAGTTGTTACAAATCTATTTGTTGTTCATGGTTGGTCACATTTTTGTCTTACAGATCTTCAAAGACAAAGCTGAGTCGAGATTGAAAACTGCAGCTGATAAGCACTGGAGTGATGGAGCCCTAGAGGTGCATCTTTTGTCTTTGAACTGCTTTTTGTCAATTGCATCTTGATGCATGTGATATGGCAGAGAACCATATTGAGAGAGAAAAAACTTAAAATTTGTTATTTTTTTCTATGTTTGATGTAGTATGTAATTTCCAAGACTTACTTTCTGCTTTCACTAATTTGATATCCATTTTAAGTTGACTAGAAATGGGTTTGTTTTGTTTAGTTTTTCTTTAGGTTTGAGGAAAAGTTGACCTTTTGCAACACTATCTTGAACTTTCGAGAACATAGGTCTTCTGTTTAGATATGTTGATAAGAAAAAAATATGAAAATGTCGTCTAAAATTTGCATTATGCTATAGTAAGTAAGAATGCTCATAAGAAATGCATAGTTCTAATTATACAATCGGCTAAAGGTTCCTCAAAATCAGAGAGGATTATGAGTATTATATCCAGTCATGATGCAGTATTAAGATAATCTGACAATAAGTATGGAGCTCCTTCTGAATCATCATGCCAAATTGGAAAAAGGTGTAACTAGATTGACAATTCTTGTTGTGTTATGTGTGAGCAGAGCAATGAGGATCGGAATCATTTATTCATGCACTGTCCTTTAGCATCATCATTATGGTCAAGAATGCTTCTTTTTAGTTTGGGGTCTATTGGGTTTGGCCAAAGGATAGTCAGAATGTTCTCCTTCATGCTTCTGGGATTAATAGAAAGAAAGAAAGAGGAAAAAGCTATGGAATGTGGCTGTTATAGCTATTTTTTGTCAAATTGGATAGAGAGGAATAAAAGAATTTTTGATGATGCTAAAGAGGATCTGAACTCTATATGGGAGAAAGTAAAATATTTGGTTGCCTTGTGGGTCTATGACACTAGATTATAATACTCATAATCAGAGAGGATTATGAGTATTATATCCAGTCATGATGCAGTATTAAGAAAATCTGACAATAAGTATGGAGCTCCTTCTGAATCATCATGCCAAATTGGAAAAAGGTGTAACTAGATTGACAATTCTTGTTGTGTTATGTGTGAGCAGAGCAATGAGGATCGGAATCATTTATTCATGCACTGTCCTTTAGCATCATCATTATGGTCAAGAATGCTTCTTGAGTTTGGGGTCTATTGGGTTTGGCCAAAGGATTGTCAGAATGTTCTCCTTCATGCTTCTGGGATTAATAGAAAGAAAGAAAAAGGAAAAAGCTATGAAAAGTGGCTGTTATAGCTATTTTTTGTCAATTTGGATAGAGAGGAATAAAAGAATTTTTGATGATGCTAAAGAGGATCTGAACTCTATATGGGAGAAAATAAAATATTTGGTTGCCTTGTGGGTCTATGACACTAGATTCTTTAAAGATTTATCTTTTTCTGATCTTTGTAGAGATTGGTCTATATGGATGTAGTTCTTTGTTTAGTTTTGTTTCATTTTTAGATGATGTCTTATCAATCTTTTCTTGATGTAACCTTTGCTTTGCAATAAAATTTCTATGGTTTCCTATCAAAAAAAAAAAAAAAAGAGTTGACAATTCTTGAGAACATAATGAGTAAAATGGATGCATGAAGTTGTAGAATTTTATAATGTGCCACATACGGAGGTACACTTCAAACAGATGGAAGATAAAGTTTGCACAGAAGATTAGTGGTGCATGAAAGAGAGAAACTCAACGGTTCAATGTCTCGGAAAGGAGTGAGTACTTGAAGAGGAAAAACATAATAATAAAAGGAATAATTCCTAATCAAATTCAAAAGCAGTGGTGGTTATATTAAAAAATTTATATACATCCATATCTAACTGCTCCTATTTCTGTTGTTAATGAGTTTGATTCTGCCATTGACTCATTTTTAGGCGGATTTGCGTCGCGCTGACTTCCGTGCCAAGCAACGTGCGATGGAAGATGCTCTCATGGCCTTGGAGGTGATTTTGCTTATAGCTCCTATTGGAAATAGTTAAGCAGAGTTATTGAATAGTATCTTCTATTATCTTTGACACGAACTGGAAGGAAAACCGTGATCTTTTTTATTCTGTAAATATGCAGTTTGTCAAAAATATCCATGATATGATGGTCAGCCAAATGTACAAATTGTAAGCTTTTGTGTCATCCTTATTTGGGACTTTTTCACCTACACTTGAAGGTGCTTTGAACCAAATTTCTGACAATTTTGTCATCCAGTCCTCTTGGTAGGGAAAATGGTTCTCTTTCAGCGATGGACATGACAGGTCGTATAATGCTTGAAAAGAATGGGAAAACCAGTGAGTACTTCCCTGGAGAAGTTTCTACTGATCGGATAACTGCAATTCAGGTTCTTTATGGCTACCATAGCCCTATTTGCTAAGTTGCTTTGAGAATTAGGACATTCATGCTTTTAAATTGGGAATTGAATAGGAAGCTTACTGGAGTATGGCGTCTGCCCTTTCTGAAGCTGATGGAATTGATTACACTGATCCTGAGGAGGTCCAAATTTCTTTTATCTCACTTATCCATTGCAGCCCTTGAAAATTATTTTGGTCATTTCTTGTTATATTTAACTAATCTCTTTTCTTGGAGCAGCTCGAGTTGTTGATTACAACTCTCATAGATTTGGATGCAATGGACGGGAAAAGTAGTGTTTCATTATTGGCAGAGTGTTCAAGCTCTCCTGATGTTAATACTAGGTAAGCTATTCAAGTGCTACCGAGTATATTGTATTCCTGAACAATGTCATATCCCAGTCTAGTTAAATAGGAATCTTGACTCCTAATGAGCTAAGAGCTTGTCTCATAGTTGAGAAGCAAAAGAGTATTTTAACACTATCAATTGTGTAATTTTCTTTGATACTTTGTCCTCTCTGCATGGTTTAACTTGATTAATGGTATACCTAGAACCCCTGATAGTTTTCTGTAAGAATGAATGTGATGGGACCTGAATGTTGAACTACACTGCCGCTTGATCTGTAACAGAGCCAACTGTGCTCGTCTTCTTTAAAATACCGAGTATCGTTCATTATAACATCCCAATGGAAACTGAGTAGTGGCACTAAGCCAATGAAATGTCGATGGCCATTAATTCTACGATGATGCTATTTATTACTTCTAAAAACTTTATGAGTAAACCTTAAATTTGAGTATTACCTGTAGAGTAAACCCTGCACTTTTAAAGTGGGTGTCACAATTACAGGTGACTAACACGTGTAATCAAGGGCCAAGACTCTTGTTTATATTTTTAATAACAAACTTCTGATGTCTCCGGATAGTTGCTTGTTTAAATACTTCCTTCTGTTGCAAATGTAAACTGTTCTTGTTTTGTTTTCTGCAAAATAGGAAAGCATTGGCTAATGCATTAGCTGTAGCTCCATCCATGTGGACTCTTGGTAATGCAGGCATGGGAGCATTGCAGGTGATTGTGATTGAAATAGACAACAATTATCTTTCTTAACCAAGTGATGACCAAAAATGATGCCGTTTGTTTCGCTTGCAGAGACTTGCTGAAGATAGCAACCCGGCAATTGCTGCTGCTGCATCCAGGGCTATTTATGAGCTGAAGAAACAGTGGGAAATAGAGGAAGGTGACAGCTGGAGGTTTATGGTGAACCAAAACACTAAGAAAGAAGGAAGCGAAGAAGCTGACAATGATGCGGACATAATTTGACAAGTATTGGGAGTGTTCTGCTGTAAATATCCACATGAAGGTCTAATTAATCATAGAAGAAGCCCACTAATCAAAAGCAAATAAGTAGTGATGTATTAAGGAAGTGCTATCATATGATTCAATAGTACTTTCTTTTGTTAAATTTCCTTGGCTTTCTACCCAAGTGTCCAACAATGTTTTCATTTTTCCTTGGTATACACCCAGAAATTTGGGCTTCAAATATAAACCGCACCTTATTTTTATTATAGAAAATTTTTGTAATCTTGGTTCCTAATTGTTGATGTTGTATTAAGATGGCATAACTGATATTTCCGGATTGGAGTTCGCCTGTACATTCTAAACTGATTTGGGTTTGCTGTAGTATTATATAATATATATTTATATATATATATTGTTCCGAATTTTTTTTTAATCTATGTATAGATATTTTTTTAGCCGTCGGATCATTTATCTAACAGCTACTATAATTTAATATATATATATGTATATGATTGTCAATGTATTTTTTTTATCAAGTATTTTTTTTAACTGTTAGATCATCATCTAATAATTAATAATTATAGGGGAGTTCTGATGTAGAAGGGAGGAGTATTTTTTCTAATCGGATGGCTTATAAAAGATCTGTTTTTAAAAAATAAATTATATAATATGTTCACTACCACACAATAGCATATCCTATATCTTTCCTAATTTTTAGGATTTTTATTTTTAAAATAAAAAAAACACACTGTAAAAAAAATTAACCCACGATTTTATAAAAAAAAGAAACGCACGATATCGTAAAAGAAAAAAAAAACATGATCTCACTCCAAAAGAATAAAAAAAACTACACGATTTTTGAATTATTCTCTCTTATATGCTTTTATCATCTCTCCTATGTGTTTCTCCTCTATAACTTTTTTTTTTCCATCCGCGTATTCCAATGTTTTTCGAATTTTTTCAAAATCAATCACCTCTTCTCTTGGAACGAAATGAAAAGGGAAGGGAAGTATATGGTGAGATCAACTATAGAAGAAGGCGACATTGTGACAACAAAGTTCAGAAAATATGGGACGACCAATGTTAGTAGATCCGTCATATTCAACACGGCTACTGAAGAATTTTATTGCGAATGTGAGGGCTTCCCAACCAATGGCATTCCTTGTAGGCACATACTTGCCACAATGAAATCAAGAAACATGAACAAGATACCGAATTCACTCATATTGCGGAGGTGGACCGCGCAAGCAAAGACCGAGGAAGAAAGTAGAGAATCATATAACCCAAAGTGCAAATACACGTGTACTGTTGAAAGTGCACGATTCGGCCATATTCACAACCAAGGAGCAGAAATAGCTTACTCGGCCAAAAACGAAGGCATGTTTAGATTGGGAAACACACATATGGAGAAGGTGGTGAATATTGTAAGGACCGTTTGGCAAGAGTATACCGACGATGCTAAGAAAAAAACAACGGAGGCTGCAAAGGAAACAGAAATTGACATTCGGAATCCTGTTTTCACCAAAACTAAACGAACATCAAATTGCCCAGCAATAGGTCGAAAAACGGTTCGAAGATGTAGCATCTGTAATAAGGAAGGGCATAACAAGACAACGTGCTTGAGAAGGGAGACAAACACAGTTGATTCACCAGATTTATCATTGAATTTGGAAGATCTATCCAATAATACTATTCGTTTAGATGAAGAAACAGATACGTGGTGAGAATTTGAAGCCAACACCATTGTCAGTGTCCAAATTCCCAACCACGCAAAGAGGAAAAAAGAGCACCACCAACAATTCCAGACACCCAAGGATGATTTAGGCTCACTTAATGATATTGCCAATAAGAAATTCTAAGTCACAGACACTCAACAAGCAGAACAAAATGTATCAATGGGGGAAAGTGATTTTGATGGCTGGTGTGGCACACTTTATAGGGTCTAATTGTTGTACATCCTTGCTTCGACTATCCCGTAAATTCTTTTTCACACTATATATTCAAGTGAAATCTTTTTATTGTTGCTGGAATATGACAAAAAACCTAATTATCTCTATCTGAATGCTATACTTGTAATATATGTTTGTCAGTTGCTAGCTTGCAGAATTTGATTTCGACTTTGGTATATATGTAGATTAGCTCACATTGAATTTAAGCGGTATAAGCTATGAGAATATTGTTTGGAAAATTAGTAGATTTTGCTTCAATTTTTGTTTTTGGTGAGAACTGGTGTTTGTATTATTAGTATAAGATTTGCCTGAGTATTCTTTTCATCGAAAAGCATAAAAAATTCGAGATGCTTTAAGTAGAAACATCGTGAACTGTTAAGCATTATTGTTTTTTTTTTTCTATTATTATTATCTTCGGTTCACCAAGTCTGCTGTTTAATACTATTATGATATTGTTTGAAGGGAATAAAATGCTTTCATTGCTTGGTAAGTGGTAGATATCAACATTGTGGTCCAGTCTTTTTTTCGATAGTATGCTTCTGTCTGATGAAGTTGTTGTTGCTTTTATTTCCTCTTAATATGTTTTTTCTTTCCTTTGTAGGGCCAATGCACAACAGCCAAAGATTTTTGTAGGGAATTTTTGCTGAAGCACTCGCTCTCTATGAACTCATTGTAATTAGAACCTCTATCAAACCGTTGGTTTAGTTTTTAAGTGCTGATACTTTACCAGGATTAAAATGCACACTTGTGCAGACTCATAGTCCACTGGCACTTTAGAATTGTTATTTAACATTGACATTTTTATCTCCGTTTCCAGCATCATGATATATATAGTTTCCTTTGTCCTATCAATTAAATCATTTGTTCCTTTATATGGATTGTTTACTAATACCACTATCCTCGGAGGTCGCATCTGGGAGTATGCTGTGATCAGGATATACTCTTCAGTTGTATGTGAGCTTATTTAATTTTTTCCTGGATAACATGTTTTTATAAAGTCAAATTTTGTTAACATTGATCAAAAAATAGCTCGAAAATATGTTTTTTTTTTAAACGAGAATTGATGAAATTATGAGACGATGTAAATGATACCTCGTGTTTAGTATTTAATCATGTTTATGTAACATGGTACAGTTCTTAAAAAAAAAATTGATGAAATTATAAGAGAGGATGTAAATGATAGTCCTTGTTTTATTATGCTTTTAGCCATGGTATAGCTATTTTCCTTGATTCGCATGAAAATGACATTGATCTAATGTTGAATTTCCCATCCATATAAACTGTCCTTTAACATATGAAAGTTTCACAATCAAGATGGAAAAAAGAAATCAGACTTTACATTTTGGAGTTTTAGCACATATAAACAAAATGTTAATGTTCCAAAAAGAAAAAAAAAAGAAGACCCCATGAATCATGATCCATGTCACCCTCCGTGCGAATTTCGAAGCTTTACAAACCCAAGCACGAGAAAAAGTTCCGATTCTCCATAAAAGTCCTAAATAATACTGCATTTCCTGGAAATTCCATGACTTTTTATCATTCGAAGAACATGACTTCTACGTAAGTAATGCTTCACATCTGCTACCACTGTGAACACCCCCATGTTATAAGGGGACCAAACAATTTTCAAAACTAATCTGGCCCTCTCATCATGGCTATTATACTGCAATAATTTTACAATACAATTTAGTAATATATGTGAAATTGCAAGGAATTGTTGTCTTAAATTGGATTAAAAAAAAAGTTAGAATAAACCTTTGATTGCTCCAACTCCTTCATGTGCCGCTGCTTCATCAAATTAATCACGTATACACCACAATCTGTTCCGTTGGTTTGTTGGGGAGCATCTTGCTGGGTGGTAACCCGAAACTTTGAGAAAGACCAACCTTCACGCTTAGTTTCCAAAATGTCATCATCCAGAATCAAATCAAGGTTCGTCATCTATAATTGAAAAAATTTTCAAAGTATTAATTACAGGATTAACAAACTTTACAACTTAATGGACAGTGAAAAAGGAATTCGTATTATACACAATTAAGAATAATCTGTTCAAAACTATGAGACTAACATTACAAATACGTATTTGTTGCTTTTTATACGACACCCTAATGACAATGCCACAAATGGTATATAATGATAATTAATATCAAACTCACTACATCCGATACGTCTGTTTGACCAACCGACGGACCAGTCACAAGGTAAGAATCCCATATCTATACTACTTCTTCATTGACTCGAACAATTAATAATAACCAATGGTTTTCATGATGTACAGGAATATAAATATGAAACAATCATAACAAAAGAAGTTAAAGCATAATTTCAAATTAAATAAATGGTCGGTAGAACCAAAATAAAATACTTTAAACCACATTTTAAGAAATATACATGTAAGATAGTAATAAAAAATTACAATCTTACCGTATCACAATATTCAAAATTACTCATGAAGTTCTCATGCATACGGTACTTTTTAAAGTATTGTTTTGGATCGTTTCCAACACCAGTTGCATTCGATTACAATGTCATATGGTGTAAAAATACTATAATAATTTGACCAGACAAATATAATTGGCTATAAGAAAGTGCAAAAATTTCAGAGAAAAAAAGCTATGGAAATATTATTAACCAACTTAAAGTCATCATAGTTGTTAAATACCACTTTCTTGCCTTATTATTTGTTTTAGCACAAATTTCAGAGAAAAAAAGCTATGGAATTATTATTAACCAACTTAAAGTCATCATAGTTGTTAAATACCACTTTCTTGCCTTATTATTTATTTTAGCACGTTCTTTAGCGGTTAAATATTGAGAGACTACATTAATAACCTGCAATACATACAAAGATATATTAGCCAATGCATGACTTATAATATATCAGTTTAGATAAGAAATACCTCGCCTGACAAATATGTTTCCGGACGTAGGCACCATAACATTTCGAGAGTTAAGTATCGCATTTTAGTGTCAACAATATATTTCCTGCAAAAGAAGGTCAAATGAACGTATGAATATTTTAACAGTTCTCCTAGCAACTTAGTTAATTTCAAAGAATACTAATTCTCGTGTCCACTCTTATTATTCTAAGTAAATATTTAACTATAAAACTCACCTTGGAGAAACTGTACGAGTAGCATCAAAAATGTATTCCAACATTGCAATATTTTTCACTCGACATAGTTCTCGGCTAAAATGGTAAGGACCACAATCACGCACACCAATTTCAGTGATTTTGTCAAAAATTTCTTCTAAGTTGGAATCTTCACAGCCTGCAAAGTTGGTTAACACCGAAGTCCGATATTGCACTTTCTCTACCAATTCCTATATGTTAAAAAAAAAATAATTCTGTCTATTATTGAAAATAGTAGTATATATCTATCCAATTTATATTCAATTAACCACTTTGTTTTACCAAATTCACAACAAAAATCGAACCCATTATAATAGTATTTTACTAGATATAAATCCTTTGCATTTTGATGATCCAATGTCTAATTGCCAATTCGGTAAGTTGGATTTATTTTTTTCTGAAATCTTACGACTTATTTTTTCGCTATTGTAAAGGAAAAAAGAAATATTCGAGTGCCATTACTAAATTACTACCTTAAAATTAAATCTCCAAGAATAAACTAAAATAATACCTCGTTGACACTTATTGACTCAGGCTCCAAATTCCAATGGATTATGTTTCGCCACTTTTGGATTCTCTTTACTAACGCGGGTAGCACTACAACTACCATCCAACATCTTCTTAGGCATAATATATGCACTATTATGATCTTTCTTTGGTGAAGATAGACTGTCATACTGAAATTAATCATAAACCAAAACCAATACACATATTACAATAAAATTAATAATAACATATTCACAGAATTTTAAATTTAATTCCTATGAACTTCACCTTAATAATAGATTTAGGAATATTTTTCGGTTCTATGCATAGAATCGAGGAAATTTCAACCTTTTCTCGTTTGACTGATGCAGTATCATTAAAAGCTTTATCAGGACTCCTCGTATTGTTATGTCTCTTCTTGTTCGTGTCTGCTCCATAAACCAAATTAACACAGTTTCTATCGATGTCAACCATTCCAACCAATTCAATTGCATTGTTTTGTTTCTCTTTCGTACCTCCAATATTTGAATTAATATCAGTGAGATCTTCTTCTTTTTCCCTTATTACTTTTTAAGCACACCACATGGTTGTTGAGTAAAAGTAGCCGATTTCTTTGATTCAAACAATAAATCTAATACTCGTTTATGAAAATTTCTTCTTTCCTTATCCCTCTTTTGATTTTCCTGCTTTAATGCTTGAATTTCATACTCAAGCAAATGAGTCTGATTAAGTGTTTCATGGTGAGTCTGATTAAGTGCTTCATGGTAATCATTCTCTAACTGCTTCATTGCTGCTACTATGTATTCTATTGCTTCATCCATTATAACCGTACAATATTTGTGTAACAATTTTGACTTGCCATTAAAACAAAAAAGTAATTAAACAACAAAGAAATAATAGAAAAAACCCATATATGACGTAAATTCTTTTTTTTTTTTTTGAGTTGTAAAGAAAAAATAATAGAAACCCTAGGACCAAATAATAAATATGATACCTGAAAGCAAGAGAAGAGATGATTGATTCCAAAAAAATACGAAGAACGCTGCAATACACGGATGAAAAAAAAGTTACAGAGGAGAGATGGTGAAAGCCTATAGGAGAGAATAATTCAAAGATCATGCCGTTTTTTTTTTTTGGAGTGAGATCGTGTTTTTTTTTTTCTTTTAAGATATTGTGCATATTTTTTAAATAAAATTGTGGGTTAATTTTTTTTTACAGATCATGTGTGTGTGTTTTTTATTTTAAAAATAAAAATCCTAAAAATTAGGTAGGCTATAGGATATGTTACTATATGGAGATCGTGTGTGTTTTTTTATTTTAAAAATAAAAATCTTAAAAATTAGGAAAGCTATAGGATATGTGATTATGTGGTAGTGAAGATAGTTTTTTAAAAATAGATCTTTTATAAGCCATCCGATTAGAAAAAATACTCCTCTTATGTGTATAGGAGGATTTTTGCCCCTCCTATACTAGAATTTCCCAATAATTATAATGAGGTAAAAAAATGTACATCATTAATACTATTTTTTTTTTTTTTTTAGTTTTTATTATAAAAATATGTACAAGATAAAATTTTATTAGTTAAAATGATATTTATGTATAGGTAAAAAAAAAAAAACTTACTAGATTGGTGTCATATATATATATATATATATTTTTAACGAGTATGTTTATTTTCTTTTGGCTGGGTACATTTGAACAAGTTGAGTTTTTAATGGATATTTTGTTTTCTTCACGAATGTTTGTGAGAGCTCAGATGATTATATTAGCATTTAAAATCTAGAATTAAATCCTTTGAAAAAAAAAATAAAACCTAGAATTGAAGAAAGCAGACAGCAACCAACAGGCTCTTATATATAGTATGTACGGTATATGATTAACCTAAAAAGAATACTGTAAAATAATACATATTAAGAACGAAAACTTACTTTTGCCCGATAATTTTTTTTTGTTTTTGGAAAAATCTCCGTAACCTATATAGGTATATGTATTACGTTTTAATGTTTGATTTATTAATTGAAATTAATATGTATTATCATGCCCATTCAAATTTTAATTTTCAAGTTCAACTTTTAAATTATATTTGATATGAAATGATTACACATTATTATGTCAATATTAATTTTAATTTTTGGGTTTAAAGTTAGTGAGAAAATGGCGTGAGAATGAAAAACTCGGAATTGGTTAATGGACAATAATTGAAAATAAAAATCCACCCCAACTGGTAAAAAATAGGTTACCTACCATAATAACAAGAACAGAGCTTCTATATTTATATAAGCATTAAATATAATAATTTTTTGTTATAATTATTTAACTCATTATATTCATCCAAATTAAATCAAAACATCCAAGTTAGAGTACCTATCAATAAGTAATTATTGTAATACCAATTAAAGAAACATTCATTAATTTGAGTTACGGATTAAACAAATAAACTATTTGACACGAAATTAACCCATTGGACATACCCATACATATATGAATAATTAAACTTTAAAACATTATTCTTAATTTAGAAACCAATAAAAAATATAAAAACAAAATAATGTTACTTTTTGATTGTGTATTAAAATAAATAATGATACTTTAATTTGAATAAAGTTTTTCCGCACATAAGTTATTCTTTTAAATAAGGATAAAATTGTTCTTAAAAAATGAAAATAATAACAAAAATTGTAAATTATAAACATGATAACAGGTCCAATGTGAGTTCGTTGGTCGCTATCGGATTGTGAGTTAAATTGTTGTTTATGTAAATAGGTCAAGTGGGTTGGGTTTGGTCTAGCCATTTATATGTGAATCAGGTTAGTCTTGATGTTTTTATAACGTAGAGGGTAGCAAGGCGGATTCGGGTTGAAGGTGTGGGACCCGTTCCTAAGCCATACCCACGTGAAAGGCCACGCGGGTCGCACGTGATCTCACAATCGGCCATTGGGCCGTCTGAAATTAGGGCCGAGCCTATTACTGAACCTGGACAATCTGGCCCAATCCGACCCCAACCTCGACAGCTGGGGGTCGGAAGTCCCAAGGGTCTGTCACCTGAGTACAGTGGCCCTTACTCGACAGTTGGGAGGGTCAGAAGCCCCAAGGGTCTTCCGACTGAATACAATGGAAAGTAACTCACAGCTCCAGACCCAGACAGAGTATTTAATGCGATCCTGGATAGGCGTGCGCAAGGAACAAACCGTCCTGATAGAACGGCGATTTACCCAAATCTTACCCCTGACAGATTGAAGCCGTAGGAGGCGGCGGAAATCAGGCCGCATCAACACATAGGAGATCGCAGAAATCTCGGCCCGTGACTGTTGAAAAAGATTTTGAGGAGAAAGGTACTCAGTCCTGAGATTGAGACCCGTATGACACACAATCTCAGGACTACATATATAAGAGCCATGCGTCCCCGAGAGGGGCAGGTACGCAAAAAGAACAGAAATATATAGAAAAGTCTGTGAACAAGAATCATATATATATATATTCATACAGAAATATTCCCTTGCTATCCTGTATCAAAGATAAACCACTGACTTAAGCATCGGAGAGTCTTTGCAGGTAGCCACCCCCGCCTCTCCGATCTTGCTTAGAGTTCAGAGTACTTTGGGACAGCAAGGGCACGTGGACAGTTGGAGAGTCCAGCATCAGTAGTTCGAGACACGTGGACGGCTGGTAAGAAACCGCTCCAATAGTTTGGCGCCGTCTGTGGGAAACAAGGTTGAGCATGAGAAAAAGAGTAGGAAACTCACGATCGCGCTCTCCACGAACAAAAAAGCCATACATCATCTGATGGTACCCTCAAGGATAACAACCAGGAGCACACGTCCCGATGCCGAAGGGAACTCCCGAGAAGCGCGACCGGATCTGGAGCAGAAGCTGGATTAGATGCTCGCCGCCCTTGCAGAAGCAAACTGGAAGGCAGACATGGCCCATAAAGCCGTCCTGGGTTTGAGGGATGAGGTTGCAGAGGTACGCAAAGATAACCCTCGAAGGGTTGTTGGCGAGTGAGGATAGGACCCAGCGGAGGGAAGATTTCGACGAAGAAGTCCAACAAGAGTTCGGAAGCCAACCGCGAGGAGAAGCTCCCGCCCTATCCGGGTCATGGATGCAGGGGGTACGACAAAGCCAGTCGAGACCTTTCCAAACCAGGGGAGCAATGGGTGGAAGACACCATGAAAGCCCTGGGGGTACACCCCACGACTGGAAGTAAGAGATGATGGCAGAGTTGGGTAAGAGACTCGGCAACTATCACAGCCAGACCCCCGATGATCTGGCAGAACAAACTGTGCGAGGCATCAACCGGACGGCCTTCGCTGACTGGATCCAGATGGAACCCA
Source organism: Parasponia andersonii (assembly GCA_002914805.1). NCBI lineage: Eukaryota > Viridiplantae > Streptophyta > Magnoliopsida > Rosales > Cannabaceae > Trema > Trema andersonii. The sequence continues at coordinate 720,249 of JXTB01000182.1, read as the reverse complement.
GATCAAGGGATTTCACAATCCCGACCTTAAGGCCGTTCGAGGGGAAAACCGACCCCCTCGACCACATATATCACTTCCAGCAGAAGATGGCTTTGGAGACCAGGGACGAGGCCGTGTCCTGCAAAGTCTTCTCTATGACCCTTGCAGGACCAGCTATGCTATGGTTCAGGCAGCTCCCGGAAAAGTCCATAAACGGGTTCGAAGATTTCTGTAAACTTTTCCTGAAACAGTACGCAGGTGTCCGAAGACAACAAAAAACCATGCGAGACCTAGACCGTTTGGAGCAGGCCGCAGATGAATCCTCGTGGGAGTACCTCTCACGTTTCCTCGAGGTAATGTCACTGGTTCATAATGTCGATTCGATCCAAGCTGCAGGCTCGTTCGTCCGGAGCCTGCAGCCAGGATCAATGCTATCGGACCACCTCCTTCTAAATCTTCCGTACGATATGACGGACGTCCAGGCAAAGTCGGAAGGGGTATTCAGGGTGCTGAAAAGCCACCAGAAGGCGCCCAAGACCTCTGCAGCAATAACAACGATGCCAGTATAATCCCCGGCCCCAAAAGGGGTGAAGAGGCCCTCACCAGGCCAGGGGCCGGCTCCTAAGCAGGAAGTCCCTGTCCGAGATGGTCTGGAGGGAGGCAAGAGGAGAAAGACGACCCGTGACCCTCTTCCTAAGTATGAGCTCAACACGCCGATCGACGTGATCTACCTCCAAAACAAGGACAGGGGCATTTTCAAAGACCCACCCAAATCTGGCATCCCTGAATATATGAAGAACAGGAACAGGTACTGCCAGTTCCACAAAGACTTCGGGCACGATACCGTCCGCTGCCGCAACCATTATGCTCAGCTCATGTTGGCGATCCACGCTGGCAGGTTGAAGCAGTACGTAAAAACCGACGGAGCCCAGCTACTGCAAGACATCGCCAGGACTGAGAAAGTTAAGCAGGCCCAAGCCTCTGGGTCAGGAGAGCAGACTCTGAGGATAGTGCCGACCATTGTGGGCAGGCCAGAGCCGACCCACGATCAAGAGGAAAAAGAAAGATGCCTCAAAAGATCTGAGGAATGGGTGAAGCGCTTGAGGGGGATGGGCCACTCTGTCAACCACTTGATGTCTGGAGAAAGCTGCACACCCACCGCCCCCATCGTTTTCACCCAGAAAGATCTAACCACGGTGCACCGTCCTCACGACGATCCCTTGGTGATTAAATGGCAGATCGGTTCCGCATTGGTTGGAAGGGTCTTGGTCGATGGTGGAAGCAGTGTCGATATCCTATTTCTCAGCACATTCGAGAACATGGGTTTGGATAGAAGCGCACTCAGGCCGACCTGTCAACCGCTGTTCGCTTTCGACAGCACGAGGGTCTGCCCATTGGGCGTCGTGACCCTTAATGTCTGCGCAGCTGAGAGGAGCTTGGACGTGGACTTCATCATCATAGACTGCAAGTCCTCCTTCAACGTCATCATGGGAAAGGGATGGATCCACGCCATACATGGAGTCGCATCCACCCTCCACCAGGTCTTGAGATGTCAGTCAAAGGATGGTACATACACGATTGACATCAAGGGAGACCAGGCCTCCGCAAAGAAATGCTTTTCAGCCGCCCTGAGGGGAGTCGACGCGAGTGCAAGCACTGCAACCAGGGACGGATAGCAATCAAATGACCGCCTGCCAGCGTACATGAAGCGAATTGAAGAAGAGTCTGACGGTCCAGAGTCCACGATCGAGGAGCTGGTAGCGGTCCCTTTGAAAGAGGCAGAGCCGGCGAAGGTGGTTCTGATCGGGGCCTTGTTATCCGAGGAGTAAAAGAACGAGATGCTAGAATTCCTGAAGCGGAATGAGGACGTCTTCGCGTGGTCTCACGATGATATGCCTAGGATAGACCCCGAACACTCCTGCCACCGCCTCAACATAGATCCTCATTTCCCTTCCGTCAGGTAGAAACCCCGAATGTTCGCACCAGAGAAAAACAGGGCAATCAACAAGGAGGTAGAAAAGTTGCTGGAGAGCAGTCTGATCAGGGAATACATATACCCACGATGGGTCTCCAACCCCGTAGTGGTGAAAATGAAAAACGGCGACGACCGTATTTGTATAGACTTCACCAACCTGAACAAGGCCTGCCCAAAGGATAGTTTCCCCCTGCCAAGAATCGACCAAATGGAAGACGCGACGGCGGAATTCAACAAAATGAGCTTTCTGGATACCTATTCCGGATACAACCAGATCCCCATGTACGCGGAAGACCAGATCCACACGGCTTTCATCACGGAATGAGGTCTGTACTACTATAGGTGTATGCCATTTGGCCTGAAGAACGCGGGGGCAACCTACCAGAGGTTCATGAATAAAATGTTCGCCAGGCTACTAGGAAAGACTATGGAGGTCTACATCGACGATATGGTCGTGAAGAGCAAGGAGGATTCAGACCATCTGAGGCACCTAGACGAATGTTTTCAGATTCTGAGGCAACATCAGATGCGTCTGAATCCCAAGAAGTGTGTGTTTGGGGTATCCTCTGGGCAATTCTTGGGGCATATCGTAAGTCAGAGGGGTATTGAGACAAACCCGTCCTAGCTGATCTTGATCGCGAATGTGCAGAGACCCTCATCCGTACGAGAGGTCCAACGCCTGGCCGGGAAGGTAGCCGCTCTCAGCCGATTCGTATCCAAGATGTCCGACCGATGCAAGCCTTTCTTCCAATGCTTGAAGAAAAATTCTACTGCCATCTGTGGGGAAGAACAGGACAGGGCACTGGCAGACCTCAAGCTGTATCTGAGTCACCCACCTATCCTGGCTTCCCTGGCAGAGGGGGATCGTTTGTACGCCTATTTAGCGGTGTCTGAAGTAGCGGTCAGCGCCGTACTATTCATCGAGGTAGACGGTAAACAGAAACAGGTGTTTTATATAAGCCGCATGCTTCTAGATGCCGAAACCCAATACAGTGTGGCAGAAAAGCTGGTCCTCGCTCTAGTCAATGCTAAAAAGAAACTCTGGCAGTATTTTGAGGCACACTCGGTCACTGTGTATACGGATTTCTCCATCCGTCAAATCTTGGCCAAACCAGACCTGTCTGGATGACTGACCAAATGGGCCATCGAGTTGGGGATATACGATATCAAATATCAGCCTCGAACGGCAAAGAAAGGATAGGTCATGGCAGATTTTCTGGTGGAAATCGAGTCCTTTGGCGAGCAGCACGACCCGAATCAGATGTCTCAACTCCACCCCCCTTCAACTTGGATGCTCTACACGGATGGATCCACGAATGCTACAGGGTCGGGTATCGGGATAGTTTTACAGACCCCATCGGGTCTTAGAGTAGAGAAAGCATTGAGGCTCGGCTACTAGGTAACTAACAACGAGGTGGAGTACGAGGCACTGTTACAAGGCCTTGAGTTGGCACTACACTTCGGAGTAGAGAGCATCACCGTGAAGACCGACTCGTAGTTGATCGCGGGTCAGGTCAGGGGAGACTTCGAAGTAAAAGAACCAAGGTTGCGCAGGTACTTCTCCAAGGTGATGGGGGCAAAGGCTCGTTTTGGTAACTTCAATATCGAACCGATCCCCAGGGAGATGAACCAGAGAACAGACGGGTTAGCTAAGAGCGCATCAATCGGGGGCACCACTGAAAGCATAGAGGTCCTCTTAGGAGGCGGGAGCATGGAAGACCCCCCGCAGACCCTTGTGCATCATTTGTTTGCAACCGGCGCTGCTGACGAAGGGTGTATGAAGCCCATCACACAGTATTTGACGTTGGGGAACCTACCCGCAGACCCTCGGGAAGAGAGGTCAGTCAGGTTAAAGGCGCCAGGTACTCGATGGTTGGTGAACAGTTATACAGGAGATCAACAATGGGTCCGATACTACGCTGCATAGGCCCTGTCGAAGCGCAAAAAATGATGGAGGAAATCCACAAGGGAGTATGTGGCAACCACTCTGGTGGGCGCAACCTCGCCCACAAGGCTCTAACGGCCGGATACTTTTGGCCATACATGATGGCAGAGGTAGCCGAATTCGTAAGAAAATGTGATAAATGCCAGAGGTTCGCCCCGATGAAACGTTAGCCCACAGAGACTCTTCATTCGAACATAACTCCTTGGCCGTTTGCCAAGTGGGGTCTAGATATCGTCGGAGAGCTCCCCAAAAGTCCAGGAGAAAAAAGATACGTCTTGCTGGCCACAGACTATTTCACCCAGTGGGTAGAGGCCGAAGCCTACACGACAGTTAATAAGGCAGACACGATTAACTTCATCTGGAAGAACATAATCTGCAGATTCGGGATCCCGAAAGAGATACACGCCGACCATGGCACACAGTTCCAAAATGCTGAGCTTAAGGAGTTGTGCGAACTATATGATATAAGGCTCAGTTTCTCTTCTGTGAACTACCCTCAGGGGAACAGTCAAGCAGAGGCGACGAACAAAGCCATATTCAGCAATATCAAAAAGAACTTGCAGGAGTCTAAAGGCAAGTGGTTAGAAGAACTGCCGGCCATTGTGTGGGCCCATCGAACCACAGAGCGAAGGTTTACTGGGAGAACGTCGTTCACCATGGTCTATGGATCATAGGCTGTGATCCCAACCGAGGTCGGCCTCCCAACCCTCCGCTCTGAAGTGGTAAAAGATGCTCTCCTAAACGAGCGCCAGTTGAGCCGCAACACAGACCTCCTGGAAGAAACGAGAAACATGGCCTTGGTCTACTTGGCTTCATACCACCAGCAGGCTAGGTCCTACTACGCGAAAAAGGTTAGTGCCCGACGATTTAACGCCAGGGATTGGGTCCTGAAAGCCAGAACATGGAATTCCTCGAAACTGGACTCCAATTGGATCGGATCCTATGAGGTGGTAAAAGTGCTCGACAATGGCGCATATATCCTGAAGGAGCTCAGAACTGGGAAAAATGTGCCGAACACGTAGAATGCTCAGCACTTGAAGAAGTATCACGTGTAAGGCACATACTTATGATGTAAGACCATGTGTAAGCCTATTTTGTTGAAAAGCCCAAATCTTAAACAAGTTAAGTTATCTTTTCCGCATAGATTTATCTCGGGGGTTGCTATGTAAAAGGGGTCTGCCCACAACGGCAGTCCCCAAACGCTATTTACGCATAAGACCTATATGAGTGTTCGTATTATTATAATTTAAATTCTGGAACAGGTTAAGGTGTTCCTGGTAAAGGGTCTGCCCTCACCGGCAGACCCTATTCTTCAGTTGTGTAGACAAAAAATACCAAGCTGCAACGGAAGGGGGGTCTGCCCACAGAAGCAGACCCCACATTTTGTGTGCGCAGGCTAAAAATACTACCAGACTGCCATGGGAAAGGACCTTCCACAGCAAACCTCAAAATGCTCGCACTTTAGGACTCACGTCGCTCGTTGACGACTCGAGAAAACGTGCGAAGAGTAAACTGCTGTGCAAACAAAAACTTGCCAGCAGACCTCAAAAATGCTCGTACTCTGGGACTCACGTCGCTCGTCGACGATCCGAGAAAATGTGCGAAGAGTAAACTGCTGTGCAAATAAAAACTTGCCAGCAGACCTCAAAAAGCTCGCACTTTGGGACTCACGTCGCTCGTCAACGATCTGAGAAAACGTGCGAAGAGTAAACTGCTGTGCAAACAAAAATTTGCCAGCAGACCTCAAAAAGCTCGCACTTTGGGACTCACGTCGCTCGTCGACTACTCGAGAAAACATGCGAAGAGTAAACTGCTTTGCAAACAAAAACTTGCCAACAGACCTCAAAAATGCTCGCACTCTGGGACTCACATCGCTCGTCAACGACCCAAGAAAACGTGCGAAGAGTAAACTGCTGTGCAAACAAAAACTTGCCAGCAGACCTCAAAAAGCTCGCACTTTGGGACTCACGTCGCTCGTCGATGACCCGAGAAAACGTGCGAAGAGTAAACTGCTGTGCAAACAAAAACTTGCCAGCAGACCTCAAAAAGCTCGCACTTTGGGACTCACGTCACTCGTCGACAACCCGAGAAAACGTGCGAAGAGTAAACTACTGTGCAAACAAAAACTTGCCAGCAGACCTAAAAATGCTCGCACTTTGGGACTCACGTCGCTCGTTGACGACCCGAGAAAACGTGCGAAAAGGAGATAGCTGGGCACCAAAAACTTGCCAGCAAACCTCGAAAATGATCGTACTCTGGGAATCAAATCGTGCTATAAAACACTTGACGATGACCCAAGAAAACGTATAAAGGAAAAAGGGGTGTGCAACCCAAAAACTAGCCAGCGGACCCCCAAAGGTACACTTTTAGCTACACGAAGAGCTAAAGGAAGGCAGGGTCGGAATCCACCCGTTGGAAGTGGACCCTCCCTAAGGAATGTTCTGACTACACGAAGAGTTAAAGGAAAATAGACTATAGCCAGGGGATGATCTATCTTTGCATGGTCAGGGTGTGAACGGATTTGAGTCTACTCGTTGGAAGTAGGCCAGAGAGAAACCAAACGTGAAAATAGAAATCAAGATTAAAACCTATTTATTATGTCCTAAAAATACAAAGTGTGCGAATAATGGTGGTGAGCACTCATGAGCCCTACTTGCGGGGTGCAGGTTTAGAGCGGACTCTTAAGGAGACGTCGGAATGATAATGCCCTGTTTGTTCCCGATAAGAGCCAAGCCCAGGCCTTCTCCTTTGCAACGACGGGTCTAAGCAATGGTCGACCAATCCCTGGAGCTGGTTCTGAGCACAGTCTCATTTGGGGTCGGAGAAATCCAGCCACACGCGTGGGTCGAACTCTGCCAAAATAAGTTATAACGAGAGTTATACTTCTGCAAAACCGGATGAGTCAAAACTTGCACCCCTATTTCCGGAGCTAGTCCAAATAATCATGACCCGAGGAAGGCTCACTAATAATCCGAAATCGAGTCCTTACGATTATTTATACAGACGGTCGGATGCGAAAGAAAACAGTCTAAAAGTGGTGGCACATTTCTTATTATTTATTCGAAGGATTACAATGAATGATTAGCTTTACAAATATAAAAAATTGGGGGTCCTAGTTACCTCTGTCTGAGGAGGCGCGGCCAACCCCAGCGCTTAGACCAGCTCAGAGAAGGGTGGCATGGCCGGATCAGATTCGTCACTAGATACAACGACCGCGCCAGACCCTTCACCAGTTGAGACCCCGAGGCTAGGCTGAATGTCCAGGGCTTCCGGAGTTCGATCTGGCGGACCAGAAGCAGGGACNTTTCCGGAGCTAGTCCAAATAATCATGACCCGAGGAAGGCTCACTAATAATCCGAAATCGAGTCCTTACGATTATTTATACAGACGGTCGGATGCGAAAGAAAACAGTCTAAAAGTGGTGGCACATTTCTTATTATTTATTCGAAGGATTACAATGAATGATTAGCTTTACAAATATAAAAAATTGGGGGTCCTAGTTACCTCTGTCTGAGGAGGCGCGGCCAACCCCAGCGCTTAGACCAGCTCAGAGAAGGGTGGCATGGCCGGATCAGATTCGTCACTAGATACAACGACCGCGCCAGACCCTTCACCAGTTGAGACCCCGAGGCTAGGCTGAATGTCCAGGGCTTCCGGAGTTCGATCTGGCGGACCAGAAGCAGGGACAAGCTCTATGGCACCAGGGGCAGATGTAGAGGGCCCATCCTTCTCCGCAGCAAGCATCTCCAGCATGTCAGCTGGGTATGTGATTCTGATCTCATCCCCGAGCTACTGCATGTAGTGCTTGATGGAGTAGTGGTCCTTCTCGATGCCTTTCTGATCGTCAAATTGGTCTGGCATCACCACCTCAGCATGGTTTTCAAACTCTCTATTCTCCCAGCCAGACCTGTAACTTTCCGCAGAAAGAACGTCCACCTGCCTCTAGTACCTTGTTTTTAACTTCTCCGCGTCCGCCAGTCTATCCTTCAGCGCCGCCAATCTGAGTTCCGCCTGCCCTGCGATAAGTCGACCAATAAAGAGTTAATACTGGCGAGGTCCTCGCAATGTTTACGAGACATCTCCACCTGAGCACCCATCAGATTTTTATAGTCCAAAAAGAGATATCGGTTTACCTCATGGGACCGGTCAAGTCTGTGTTGCAGAGCATGGGCTTCTAGCTTGGCTGCCACCTCGGCTTTTCTTGCTTCCTTGGCATCCTCAACAGCCTGGTCACGAGCAATAAAGGCCAGTCCCATCTCTGTCCCCGCACTCTGTAGCTCTTGCTCCTTGATCCTCAGCTCGTCCTGAGCTAGTCTGGTTGCTTCGGATTGGGCAAGCCTGTCAGCCTCCGCCTGAGCTAGTCTCGCAGCCAGCTCCTCGCATCTCGCTCTCTCGACACTCAGAGCGTTGAGCCACCGCGCTGCTAACCCTCGCTTTCTCGAGGCCCCGATATACATCGAAGTCAGACCTCAATTCAGCGAGGGCGGCCTCGCTGCGCTCGGCTAGTGCAAAACAGGAACTCAGCTCCTTGGTCAGATCCCTGACGCGAGCAGAGTAGAAGGACTGGATGGCGGATAGCTGCAAGTTAGACAACAAAGGAGGGGGTCAGCATTTACCAAAGATGTTGAAAAAAATAAAAGTATCCGAATGTAAGAAACCTGCGCGAGAGTGCGGGTGGTGACGAGCTCGACATTCTTTGACGTAAGCGCCTCTGGCTCCGGCTCCGTGGCTGGACCCTCCCTTTGAGTGTTGCCCACACCCGGGGAACACGACCCCACCTCACTGGCCACAAGGGCATCCTCTCCGCCCGCCAGGCACGCCTCCAGAGCAAGGGCGATAGGGACCGAGGGAGTTCCAGAGCCATCAGGAATGCCGTCGGCCACGGTGGGAGGCGGTGCACCTCCTCTGGGTTGGCCGCTGCATGCTGATCGTTTTCTCCTTAGAAGGGTCAGCGTCGCCCCATCATCGTCATTGTCAGACGAAAGGATGACCCTGCCCCTCTTCTCCACCCGGCCCTCTCCTTCATTGGATGAGCCGACCTCGCATTGCCGCTTTGTAGGGACTAGGGGAGGGGAGGAGAGTCTGGACTTCAATCTCGGAGCTCCCCCATTGAGCTCGGCGATCTCTCCACCGAGGCTAACAGCACTCGATTTCGAACCGGAGTTAGGGGTGGGCGAGATCACTGCTGCAGACCCCCTAGCCGGACTTGGCATCGTCTCTTCCTCGTGCACGATCTGGATGGCAGATGGTCCCCCGGGTGAAGATCCACCTGCGTCGAAGCGGGGGACCGCTGGTTTTGCTCCTCCCGAAAGCACCACAAGGCACCTGCCAGCGGATGCCTTGGCGTGAGCTTTAGGTGCTGCGGCTCCCCCTTTGACGGGTGAGGGGCCAGCCGACGGGCCCGTCTCCGAACCTGTGAAAAATAAACAACGAGATTAGTTTGCGGTCACAGTTCGACCCACAAAGATTCAAAGATGTGAAAATAAACTCACCCCTAGCCCTCTTGGGGGCGGCGTTTTCTTTCTTACGGAGCTTGATGCACTCCTCGGCCACAAGCCTCACGGCCTCCTCAAGCTCGTGATTAGACGGCGCTACCAGATCGTTGGTGCCCGCCAACTGGCTTGAAGCTGCAACCTGCCGACTCACCATGGTGATCCGGTCGTTCTCGTCCCGGCGAAATCAGTTCAGGGTGGAAGCGTCGAGTCGGGTCCTCAGATGCTTGGTGATGACCCAGGTATCCAAGGGGAATGGAAAGTATGAAACCATCCTAGACATCAAGTTCATCGTTAGGGGGTTGAGGACGGCTTGAATGTGCCTGCATTCTCCCGGAGAGCCGAAGATTATGATCCCCTCTAGGCTTTTGAGCCGTTCGGCCGACAGGTGCGGCTCAAACCTGTTTTCTTCTGCTGAGGTTGCATAAGACAAAGTAGCATGAGCACTAATATCGGGAGAGGACCCAGACCCAAAGATCACGACCTAATACTTACTTTGCAGGAAGATTGAGGGGACTTAGAAATGCTCTCCGCTCACCCAAGGGGAGCACCACTCCCCTCCAACGGCATATAGCCTGGCGTGAGAGTCCCATTGTTTGTCCGACCGCGGCAGCCCCCAAAAGATGTGGCGCCCTGGTAGCGGCTGGAGGTAGAAGGTGGGGTAGGAGCCCTTCTTGGGGATGAGGATGAGCTTATAAGCATAAAAGACCACCTCCAAGTCAATATGCGTGTTGTAGATAACTGACAGGGCAGAAAGCCCCATCAGAATCATGATTCTGTTTGCATTCAACTGCATCGGATGGATTCCCGTCAAGGCAAAAAATTGGTGGATTAGGGGAGGAAGAGGGAATCGCAGCCAGTCCAGATGCTTCCTGCCTAGAACGATGGAACCCTCGGGGGCGCAAGGACTAAGGTACCAGTCTGCAGGGCCCTCAACCTGTTGAAGCGTCACTCCTTCGGGGAGGCAGAGCTACCTCCTCAGTGAATCTAGTTCTGAGTCTATAACGGGTTGCAATTCTTGGTTTTGACTTGAAGCCATTGTATCGTAACGCGACTAAAAGAGTGAGAGTCTTTAGAGGAGAAGGAAGTAGAAACCCTAGGATTTTATGATGTTGGAATGATTGAAAATTTTAGTAAAATGGCAAATGAACACAATTATGGTTTTTATAGAGGAGAAGCCGAAGAGTTTTTTCTGGAAAAAGGAAGAATAAGGGAAACCGAGCAGTCAGAATTTCAAAATTCAAACAGATCTCGTGATATGGGATGGCGTACCTCCGCATCAGTAAGAGGGGAACCACGTGTGTCCCCCAGATTGGAGGAACGGAGAGACGATTTCCCCACTTGATAGACACGAGTCCGTCAAGTAGGGAAATAGGGGCAGTTGTGGGACCCGTTCCTAAGCCATATGCCACGTGGAAGGCCACACGGGTCGCACATGATCTCACAATCAGCCATTGGGCCGTCTGAAGTTAGGGCCGAGCCCATTACTGACCCTGGACAGTCTGGCCCAGTCCGACCCCAACCTCGACAGATGGGGGTCAGAAATCCCAAGGGTCTATCACCTGAGTATAGTGGCCCTTACCTCGACAGTTTGGAGGGTTAGAAGCCCCAAGGGTCTTCTGACTGAATACAATGGAAAGCAACTCACGGCTCCAGACCCAGACAGAGCATTTAATGCGATCCTGGGTAGGCGTGCACAAGGGACAAACCGTCCTGACAGAACGGCGATTTACCCAAATCTTACCCCTGACAGATTGAAGCCGTAGGAGGCGGCGGAAATCAGGCCGCGGCAACACATCGCAGAAATCTCGGCCCGTGACTGCTGAAAAAGATTTTGAGGAGAAAGGTACTCAGTCCTGAGATTGAGACCCGTATGGTACACAATCTCAGGACTACATATATAAGAGCCATGCGTCCCCGAAAGGGGCAGATACGCAAAAAGAACAGAAATATATAGAAAAGTCTGTGAACAAGAATCATATATATATTCATACTGAAATATTCCCTTGCTACCCTATATCAAAGATAAACCACTGACTTAAGCATCGGAGAGTCTTTGCAGGTAGCCACCCCTGCCTCTCCGATCTTGCTTAGAGTTCAGAGTACTTTGAGACACCAAGGGCACGTGGACAGTTAGAGAGTACAGCATCAGCAGTTCGAGACACGTGGACGGCTGGTGAGAAACCGCTCCAACAGAAGGATATTAGATATCATTCAAACACAAACCCGAACTCAACACATTAACACGAATTGTCACTCTTATAATACATATATATATATAAATTAAGTGTTGATAAGTTGCCCCGTCTATGACTTATATAATTGTTATATCACCTGGACTCTAAATTTATAACTTATGGGATTGTTACAACGTTGGCCTTCTTTGAGAAAAAGTGTCTCTTAGCAAAATGGCTGAATTTTGGGTATCTATGAAGTAGAAATAACTATAGCAAAATAGTTTGTATTAAAATCGATATACTTAGTGTAAAAACATATAAGTGGATATACCAATTGTAAGACTGACATACTTGGCCATTTCGCTATAGAAAAACCAAGGAAAAGACATTTATTAAAATGAAGCGTAAAAAGGGAACATCCACTCCAATATCATTTAAATGGGCATATTCATACGTTCATAAATGATGAAAAGTCTACATGAAACCCACGTAGACCACAAATGAATAGGTTTCTCAGATCTTTCTCTGTAAAATCACTACCATGCAATTTTTTATATTATTTTTATGGCCAATTGTTTCAATTTTTGAACTTGTCATTCATTCTTATATCATAATTTATTTCAAATTAGTTTTTAATACTTTATTCCAAATTTATTTTAACTATTTTAATTTTCTTCAATTTTTTATATGTATCATTTTAAAATTAATTTCAAGAAATAACATTCTAGAGTAAAGATTATTCTATACACATTTACATATTGAATCAATATTTAAAACGTTGTTAATTTTTATTTTTAAGTAGAAAAATATTTAGCTTTTTTCTTATTTTTAATTTTATATAATATTTTATACCAAAAAGAAACTTAAAAAAATCGTAAGTAATTTAGTTTTGCAAAATAATTATTGTTGGTCATGCCTCGTGATGCCCTACTTGTACTCGTGCTTTGCATAATTCTGATATTGTGTCGTATGTATCATGTCTGTGCTATCCTACTCTGACCAATAATAATACGAGTAGTATATAGTGTCTAACACGCATAATGTGTCAGTCTATTACTGACTAATTATAATTATAATATCACCTGTTAATTATAATTATAATTCAAATAATACTTATTAATTTATTAAATAAACCACAGAAATATACGTCTATTAGGTACCACTTACGCGATCTACTTTGACATCTCAAGTGTGCTTTATATTTATTCTATAATCAACGGGGTGTGGACCAAGAGCCCTTGGTCTAAAATTCTTTTCTTTTCAGTTTTATTTTTCAGTTTTAGTGACAAGAGACCCATCCACAGAATAATTTCAGCTACAAGAGACTCAAGCGTGTTCAAGGCTTGGTTTGGGGACCTTTTTGTTTAGCTCTGTGTCAAGTGACTGGGGTTTAGTTTCCTGAGCTTTAGGCTCCTGTGTGGGGACTGTTATCATATTGTCTGGCACCCACTGTACACCATACTAAGTAATTTTGTGACCTTCACTTTCTTTCTCTTTAATTTTCAACTAAGCTTTAGTTTGGTTTGGTAAGCTTATTAGCTGGACTCTTTGAACAATATTCCATACATCCATTCACTTAGCTTTTCAAAAGTAAAAGGAAGCATAGAGAGAGAGAGAGAGTAGAGGTCCAAAAGAGCAAAAGGAAAAAGCTGAGCTTAGAGAGAAAGAGCTTGATCCCACAAAACATCATTAATCATCTTTATTCATTATATATATATATATATATATATATATATATATATATCTTCCAACTCACTATCACACTTCTCATCTTGATCCATGTCCTCCCACTTTTCAACTCACTTTTTCTTTCAGCTTAGCCTTTTTCCTCATGCCTCACACTGTGGACACCCATGTTTCATCATTTCCTACCTTTTACTTTTGGAAGAATTAGTCCTATTAATTTGGTCTTTATAGTATTGCTTATGCTTAATTGTTAATCACAGCGGATCATGTGGCGAAAATGGTTCACTAAGAGTCTTCATGTCATCAACATGCGGATGATAGAGAGTGATATCAAGTACTAGTTTATATATAATGATACTATGGAATATAACATATAGTAAATAATAGCTTGGATATACTATACAAATTACAATAAATTTATTAAAGCACGAAAAATAAAGACTAATAATCAACATAATGCTTAATAGGCTTGCTCAAATTTTAGCTAAATGTTATCTGGTTAGACAATTTAATTATATTTTGTACCAATCCAGTTTGTTTTTTGTGAGTTATTCGTTATGATGGACAATAAAATGTTACTTCCCAAAAAAAAAAAAAAGAAAAAAAATCCTTTGTTTTTGAAAAAAAAATTAAAGAAATTCTCTGAAACAAAAAATCAAGGGAATAAACGTGGACCACAGCATAACTCTCATCTAAATTAATTCAATTAATAATGGTGTTTCTTTTAAGAGTATATTAATAATGGTGTTAAAACAATTGAATGAAAACTGAAACGTATATTAGCCGGATTGTAAGACATATATATATATATAGACGTCCATCATGCTCTTTCTCTCTCTTACTTTTTATAATAAAAAAATATATATACTAAATTTTTATTAGCCAAATTAATACTTATCTATAGGTAAAAAAAAAAAATACTTACTAGATTGGTACCCTATATATATATCCATAAATAAATTTTTAGGCCCACTACCTTAAAAAACGAAACGTATATTAGCCGGATTGTAAGACATATATATATATATATATTTATATATATATCCATAAAGTAATTTTTAGGCCCCACTACCTTCAAAAACGAAGGAAGAAACAGATTTAGATAGGCTCCCCTTACCTGCAAAAAAAAAAAAAAATGATAGGCTCCTCTTACCGTTGCATTATCTTTTCGGGTCACTTTTCTTTCTTAAATTAATGTCAATTCATGCAAATTCAATCTTAATTATTTCCTGTAACTTTCCACTTCCTGATTTTAAACCTCAACTATAGCCTTTTCTCTTTAAAATACGCGAAAATAAATACGTTTAAGTGTAATTTTTTTTTTTGACGAAACTTTTAGGTGTAATTACCATTGTCTAAATGAAAAAAAAAAAAATCTTACTGTTATTGCACAATAGTAATGACATTGTAATGCTAATGTAAAAAAAAAAAAAATACAACACATTCAGAAGCATTCCTTCAACAATTCGTTTCTCTGTCACTTATGAAACCACATTAGAAGATCTCTCTCTCTCTCTCTCTCTCTCTCTCTCTCTCTCTCTAAATACATATATCCCATATATATATATATATATATTATATAACAAAGAAGCTCAAGCAAAATCCATGGCTGCCAACAGGTTTGCAACCATGCTTCACAAAAACGGCACCCACAAACTCGTTCTACTTCTGGTTTATGCAGTTCTTGAATGGGTTTTGATACTACTCCTGCTCCTAAACTCTTTGTTCAGTTACTTGATCACAAAGTTTGCTATTTACTTTGGCCTTCAAAAGCCATGTCTGTGGTGTTCCAGAGTTGATCACATCTTGGAGCCAGGAAAACACAACAAGTGTTTTACAGATCTCCTCTGCGAGAGCCATGCGGCAGAGATTTCGCAACTCGGGTACTGCTCGAATCACCGGAAACTGGCGGAGTCAAGAAATATGTGCTGGGATTGCTTGGCTTCCCGGCCAAGCTGTAATGAGAGGCTTGAGAATGATGATGAGAGTGTTTTGATCAGGTGCTGTTGCTGCAATGAAAGCTTGAGTAGGAAACATAACCCGGATTCATTTATGTTGTTTAGGCCTTCCTGGGGATCTTTGGAGTATGCCCAGAAGGGAGATTTGGTTATGGAAGCTGTTGATGATGATGAGAACAACAATGGAGGTGAGTTTCTGGGGAGAAGAGCTTCTCATAAGCTGAAAAACCACGAAAGTAACAATGGAGAAGAACTTGATGAGGCAGAGCTAGTAGCAGATTGTAGTTTTAACTCCAGGGATACCATGGAAGATGATTGTCTAAGCTCATCATCAATGTTTATATGTTATGAGAAAGAAGCAATGGAAGATAGCAAAGGAGGTTCTTTTGACATTGTGCGGCAAGGTTCTAATGGCAGCAGCGAGATCGTTCGGCAATTCTCCGATGTTTCGATTGTCAGATGCCCTTCGGAAGAAAACGACTTAATTGAAGACATCCAACGCTCTTCGAGTAATGATCATAGAAATTGCAGCCTCAGTCATCGCTTGATTCCTGTTGAGTTGATTGACTTTTCAACTCAAATAGACAGAGGTGGCAGCAGATTGAAAGAAGCAAACCTGAGTGAGAATGGTGATCGTCAGGATGAAAATGTATGTTCTGAGTCAAGGATTTCGTCACAGCTCCTAGTTCCTAGAGAGGCAACAGTATTTAACATGAATGAGAGTCCAGAGAAGAAGGACAACGAAGAACCTGGAAACTTGGAAATGGTCATGGATTTAATTGATCGATCTTCCCTTAGAGAGGCTGATGAGGGAAAACAAAGTTCGGCTAGCAAGGAAAGTGAACAAGTTCTTACTACTCGGGAAGTTCATGCTTTGCAAATCCATGTCAAAGAAGCAGCATTGGCAAAACAGAATGAGCTTCTAGGTAAAGTAATTTCATTTTATTTTTCATTTTTCATTTAGCTACATTGTACTATTTATGCACCTATTCTCAGGCATGGTTGGTTTTTTCTCATGCTAACCTGTTTGATCTACTGGCCAGCAGCATCTGAACAAGAAAGACATTTTTCGGCTGATGCAATTGTATCAAAGACAATGGTGCCAACTCATGCGTCTGAATGTGCTGCCAATCAAGATAACCATTCTGTAAGTGGCAAAGATGTCAACATTTGTACTGACCCTGGTGCATTCTTGGCTCAGGATGAACTAGGTAAACCTCAAACTCATACTGTATGCTGTGAGTTGATCAGTGAAATTGTTGAATGGTGGCAAAAAAGGATTTCTAATATAACATTGGTTTTGGTAGGTGTGAAGCGTACAGAAAAAGCTACGGAGCAAGGAAAAACAAGTTCCTTTGAGACGAATCAGGAAAGTACAGAGCACTCAGGCATGGTTTTGGAGCCAAACGAAGCGAAGGAAGACAAATTGCCGGACACGCCAACTTCTACTGACAGTCTCCACCACTTGGATAAGAAGCTACTACTGTCTGAAAAAAGAGAATCGGGGGCAAAGGAGTCCTTAGATGGAAGTGTGGTAAGTGAGCTGGAAGGTGGTGATGGAGTTACAAGCATTGAACAACTTAAAACGGCACTGAAATCTGAAAGAAAAGCTTTAAGTGCTTTGTATTCAGAACTAGAGGAAGAGAGAAGTGCCTCTGCAATAGCTGCAAACCAAACTATGGCGATGATAACAAGGCTTCAAGAAGAGAAGGCTGCCATGCAGATGGAGGCATTGCAGTACCAGAGGATGATGGAGGAACAATCTGAGTACGACCAAGAAGCCTTGCAGCTATTGAATGACCTCATGGTCAAAAGAGAGAAAGAGAAGCAAGAACTTGAGAAAGAACTAGAAGAATATCGAAAGAAGGTACTCGACTACGAGGAAAAAGAGAAGATGAGGATGATTAGAAGGCTTAGAAATGGAAGTTTAAGAAGTAGGAATTCTTCAGCTTCTTGCAGCCATGCATGGGATATTGATGACCTATCTATTGATCTTAACCGCGAATTGAGAGATGAAGATAGCAGCTCCTATGGCCACCAAGAGAACATTGACAATAACATCACTCCAGCTGATACAGTTCAAAATTTGGAGGAAATAGCACTTGACTGTGTGAAGCACATAAGCATTCTTGATGACTCATTAACTGAATTTGAGGAAGAGCGGTTATCTATTCTGGATCAGCTCAAAGCATTGGAGGAGAAGCTAGTCAAATTGGGAGATGAAGATGAGGGATTCTCCAATGACCTTAAAATGATTGCGGATTCCTCCAGATCCCATGTTTTGGACTTTGAAGAGAACCAAGATACTACTAGCAGGACTACAGGAGAGAATGGGATATCAGATGTTTTTTCAAACGATATTGACTACATGGAGAGGAAAATGCACATGGATTCCACGGCAAAGAAGCTCCTCCCACTTCTGGATGCAGCAGGTGATGGGAATGAAGGACATTTCATAGATGAAGAAAAAATCGAATCAAAATCTGTTGAAACGCAAAACTCCCAAGTCTCCACGTTTGAATCGGAAAGCAACAGAGTAGCCATTGAAGAGGAGGTGGATCATGTCTATGAGAGGCTACAAGCTCTTGAAGCAGACAGGGAGTTCCTCAAGAATTGTATGAGCTCCGTGAAAAAGGGAGACAAAGGGATGGATCTTCTCCAAGAGATATTACAACATCTAAGGGATCTAAAGACTATTGAAGTCCGAATGAAAAGTACAAATGATGATGATGCTCTTGGTGAAGTTGCGCTAAACTGATATAGAGGTCAGATTTTATGTTTCTTCATACCTTCTCTGTCCCAAATTAGAGCTAGTTTGTGGTGTTTTATAATCATATATATATATATATGTATATATATATATATATATATATATCATTCTCATTTCTGCTATATGCTTCCTCTAATCCAGTTGAATAATATTACGACAACTAATATATATAGACAACCATATTCTTTATCATACCAGAAAGAGATGAACTATTAGAGGTGTAAATGATTATTTTGGTAATGCAGATTGCTTTCTTGAGGGTGAGGATTTATGGTTGCTGATGGAATTAGTTCAGGAATTATTACATCTCTTCTAAGGAATTTTAAGTGGAAAAGGCTTGTGGATTGACATGTAAATGTTGTAGAGAGAAATTTTTGGGTGTTACTTGTGTAAACTGAAGATTGAAATACAGGCCAAAGAATCCAAGTATGTTTGCTGTCAGAGTTTGTTTTGTTCTTTGATGATAGAGTAAAAGTGATGTAAACCCAAAATTTTGCAGTAACACTTCATCCAGCAAAGGCCAAGATGAGGTAAAAGCATATGCATCAACTGAGTTTGGTAACTGACATATATACACACACACATACAATTCCCTACGTATCTGTATATATATACTCTACAAATTTTGTTAATATAGTTTGTTTTTGTCATTCAGATTTATATGTTTAGCTAATTTATTAGGAGACTAACCGAAAAAAGACTACTGGTAAAATTAAATAAATAAACAAAATATATTGCCATTCTTAATAGATGAATTCAGTACTCTGCCATATTGCTAAAGTTTGTTAGGTCTGATGCCTTATTTTATTTTCACATTTTTATGAAATTAGAAACAAGATTTGTTTTATGATATAAAATAATACAAAATCAAAGTGAATGAAAAAATAAATAAAATTAAAAATTGTGAGTTCATTTATCGAAGACTAACTCCTACTTATGTTGTATCAATGGAATACAGTCCAAGCATCAATGTGATTAATTGTGGTAAGAGATACTATAATAGGAAAAAAAATGTAATATTAACTTCGTATAAACAGCTTTTTACGCAAAATCCTATCTACACTGGGTAAAATGTCCAATTATGGATTAATCTAAAACTCAAAGTGAACTTACAACTTCATGCCAAATTGTCAGGAAAAGATTTGTTGAGAGAAACCTGTGACTAGCCTGAATCCATTGAGTTTGACAGCAAAAGATACGATCACGTAAACGGAAGCGATTAACTGATTAGAACCTGAGGGTAGAAGGTCTTCCACAGCCAGAATACTCTATGTATGCTCAATGGGTACTCTCTCTATTGATGGAGGTAGAGGAGAAGAGCACACGATCTATTTTGGCTTGGGGACCAAAACCCTATAGTATGTGTTTATATACTAGTCATCAATAGAGATCCTATCAATCCTTATTAGACTAGGATTAGGTAACCACACATTACAAAGTCTACACTTAATAGGTAATTTACTGAGCTCAAAATTAGATCACTTAATTGGCCCCACTTAATTAGACAGGCCTAATATTATATAATTATTATAAAAAACTATGGCCCACATACTAGGTTACATGAGTAATCCAACAATCTCCCACTTGGGCTACTTGAGTTTTTCCTTAGACAATTATATAATGAAAACTTGAGTGCACATTTTATTGTTGTCTGTTAAGAAATTACTCTTTAAGACAATCTGCACCATTTTGTATATCAACATGAAATCAAAGCAGCCTTCATTGCATTTAGGTAGGCAACTAAACCCATATGATTACCACATCAATACACGTAATGACACAGATCAAGTATGGATGTGTGGCATGGAAATTACACGAAAAGTGATCTTACATGCCTATTTCCATTTGGTCCTTCTTTATGATTCCAACGAAACAACCTTAGTCTTTCTCTTTATGCAAAACCGCAACTTAATGCAAATCAGCAGATAGAAAGAAAATTAAATATAAACTCAGAGTATAAAAGAAAACCATCACTTAATTGATATCAAATAATAAATGTGTCTGTCACAAGAGAACTCGTAAAATCTAACTCCCACTAATCCTGAAAATCTTTAAATAGTACAACACCCATATGAGCAGTATGCTCATGAAATACCTTAGGTGTTAAATCTTTGGTGAGCAAATCCACCAATATGGAGTTAGTTCAGATATGTTTTATAGATACTAAATTACTCTGAACTCTTTCCTTAACAACTAGAAACTTAATGTCTATATGCTTAGACTTTGACGAGCTTCTATTGTTATTGGAATATAAAACTGCGGCTCTATTATCACAATAAATCTTCAATGGCTTATCAATTCCATCGACAATTCACAGCCCAGTGATAAAATTCCGCAGCCATATTCCTTGATTCGGTGCCTCATGACAAGCTATAAACTCTGCCTCCATAGTGGATGAAGCTGTGAGTGTCTGCTTAACACTCTTCCATAATACAGCTCCTCTAGCAAGCAGGTAAATATAGCCTGAATTGGATCTCTTACTATTTAGACATCTAGCATAATCAGAGTCAGAATACCCCACGATCTCTAAATGATCAGATCACCGATAAGTGAGCATGTAATCTTTTGTTCTCTGTAAATAACATAAAAACCTTTTTGCTGCTGTCCAGTGATCCATACCAGGATTGCTTAAATATCTGCCAAACACTCTAACTATGTATGCTATATCCGGACGTGTACATACCTGAGTATATATCAGACTCCCTACTACAGATGCATAAGGAATCTTCTGCATTTCTTTAGCTTCAAACTCATTCTTGGAGCATTGAATGAGACTCAATTTATCACCCTTAGCAATGGGTGTATCTCCTGGGGCATATTTACTCATGCCAAATCTATCAAGCACCTTTTCGATATAGCTCTTTTGTGATAACCCAAGTATACCCTGAGAGCGATCTCGGTGTATTTTAATCCCTAATACAAAAGAGGCATCCCCAAGATCTTTCATCTCAAATTTGTTTGATAGAAATGTCTTGGTTTCGTTCAATAAGCCTATATCATTGCTTGCCAAAAGTATGTCATCGACATACAAAACCAGGAAGATATATTTGCTCCTACTGAACTTGTGATAAATACATCCATCTACCGAATTTTCCTCAAAACTGAACGAGGATATAACTTGATGGAACTTATGATACTATTGACGGGAAGCTTGTTTGAGACTATAGATGGATTTCTTTAGTTTACAGACTATAGACTATGGATCTCCGGTTACAAAGTTTTCTGGCTGTACCATATAAATCGTTTCTTCAATATCACTATTGAGAAATACAGCCTTTACATCCATCTGGTGTAGCTCCGGATCAAAATGAGCTACTAGTGCCATAATTATTCTAAAAGAATCTTTCGAAGAAATTGGAGAGAAAGTCTCCTTATAATCAATGCCTTTTTTTCTGAGTGAAACCCCTGGCAACTAAATAAGCTTTATATCTCTCGATATTGCTTTTGAATCCCTTTTGGTTTTAAAAATCCATTTACAACCAATAGGTTTCTTTCCTGCTGGCAATTCTACGAGTCCTCAAATGTTGTTGTCTTTCATGGATTTCATCTCATCCTTCATGGCATCAATCCACTGTTGGGATTTTGAACTTTGTTTGGCTTGAGTGAAATTAATTAGATCATTTTCCACTCCTATATCAAACTCATGTTCTAGGAGATAGACGATATAATCATCCGGAATCGTATTTCTCCTTTCCCTAGTAGATCTCCTTAGTGGCACTACCTCTTGAGGTTGCTCTTCACGAGCAACTTCCTTATGTGGGATAGGGAGTTGCGGAATATTGTCTTGAATTTCTAGATTTGCTACTTGAATAATGTCAGGTAAAGGAGCCTGATCACCTTCAATAGCAACTGTAGGAAGAGAAACAAATTCTTCCTCAAAGACAATATCCCTCACCTTATCTTCCTCCCCAAACTCAACATCCTCAAGGAATCTCGCATTACCCATCTCGAAAAAGGGCCTGTTAGAGGGATCATAGAATTTGAAACCTCTGGATCTTTCAGCGTAGCCAACAAAATAGCAACTTAGTGTTCTTGAGTCTAGTTTCTTCTCATGTGGCCTGTATGGCCTTGTCTCAGCTGGACAACCCCAAATATGCAAGTGCCTAATACTAGGCTTCTTGCATGTCCATAGTTCATATGGGGATTTTAGCTACTGATTTGCTGGGTACTCTGTTGAGTATATAAACTGCAGTCTTAAGTGCTTCTCTCCAGAGTGATTCAGGTAAGGAGGAATGACTGATCATACTCCTCACTATTTCCTTAAGTGTTCAGTTTCATCGCTCAGCAACACCATTCATGCTTGGTTTTCCCGACATTGTGCATTGTGGGATGATTCCACATTCCTCTACGTACTGGGCAAAGGGTCCTGGATGTTGTTCACTAGATCCATCATACCTACCGTAGTATTCACCACCACAATCGGATTTAACAGCTTTAATTTTCTTGTCGAGTTGATTTTCAACTTCGGCTTTGAAAGCTTTAAATACGTCCAGGGATTGTGACTTCTCATGAATTAAATATAGGTACCCATAGCGAGAGTAATCATCTATGAACGTGATGAAATACTGTTGGCCATTCCATGAAGCCATAGGGAATAGACCGCAGATATCAGTATGTATCAGTTTTAAGACACCGAAACTTCTATTGGCACATAATTTACGTATATTTGTCTGTTTGCCTTTAATGCACTCAACACAAACTGTGAAGTCTGTGAGGTCAAGTGGGTCAAGAATTCTATCTGATACAAGATGTTGCATTCTCTATTTAGAGATGTGTCCTAATCGCTTGTGCTATAACATAGAGGAATTCTCTGTGGTTTTGCATTTTGTACCTCGTTTCTCGACATGCAAGTTTCATTAATTGAGGTAACAATGTCGACTTTATATAGGTTATCAACTAAAGTACCAGTCGCACGAATATTGGAATTCTGAAAAAGACTAAATTTATTATTTCCAAATAAACAAGAATAACCTGATTTGTCCAAAACTGAAATAGAAATTAAATTCCGTCTAAATGACGATACAACAAATGTCTCATTCAGATCCAAAAATAGACCAAAACCTAATTGCAACCTAAATAGACCTATTGCCTCCACTGTAGCTGTATCACCGTTGCCTACATTGATGTATCTTTCAGCATCACTTGGCAGACGGTTCCTCAAACAACCCTGCATAGACATACTTATATGAGTAATGGCACCGGTATCTACCCACCAAGTATGACTGGGTACAGAAGCAAAATTAACCTCAGAACAGACAAAATTGAGAAGCTTACCCTTCTAAATACGCCATGTGGCATACTTGGGACATTCCTTCTTCACATAACCTGTCTTCTTACAGAAAAAACAAGCTGATTCCTCATCTTGTTTCTTTTGCACTTTAGTATGTGAAGTCCCAAATGCAGCTCCTTTATCCTTAGTTCTTTTTTTTTTTCTTTTCTTGAGAGGTCATTGCTAAGTGAGCACTCTCTGTTTTATCTCGCTTCAATCTATCCTCTTCTTACACACACTGAGATATGAGCTCATTAAGAGTCCATTTTTCTTTCTGCGTGTTGTAGCTCACTTTAAATTGACTGAATTGTGGCAGAAGAGATAGTAGTACTAATTGTACGAGCAAGTCATCCGACAACTCTAACTTAAGTACCTTTAGTTTTGAAGCTAGATTAGACATCTCCATGATGTACTCCCTGATGTTCCCTTTATCTTTATAACGCATAGCAAGTAAATTGCTCAGTATGGTATTGGTTTCTGCTTTTTCATTCTTTTGGAACGTTCTGCAATTGCGTCAAGGAACGCCTTAGCATTATCAACCTCTGGCACAGCACCCCTAATGGTCTCAAGTATGGAATGTTTTATGATCATAAGACTCATGCGATTAGAACGTTCCTACTGCTCAAAGTTCTTAACATCCATATTAGAACTTTCATCTGTAAGAGCAGCAGGTTATTCTTTCCTGAATGCAAGGTCCAGATCCATGCAAACCGAGCACAATCATAACGTGCTCTTTCCACTTCTTGAAGTTTGTGCCGTTAAGCACAGGAATTGAATTTAAATTAGTAGATATACTTGAAGCAGAAACTAAAGAGAGAACAAAAGCAAAAATAACATCTCATATTAATAACATGTCATAAACTTAGCATACAAATAAGATATACTAGCATGACACAAATATGTAAGGTGGGCTCCCATCACAAGATACCTGGAACAACATCAATAAGCCTTCCTTTGGGCCGACTTATCAACTTGTAAGTGGTACTCTTCAGTGCAGTAATCAAATATTGGCAGTAAATTCTGTCAGACAATATATCTTCATTTGGGCCGATTTACTGTCCACATGGAAACTTAATAACTATCATATATCTATTACTGCAGGTGTATTCATTATTCGGCCAAATGATCACCTTCCTTTGGGCCGGTAATTATTCGCATGAATAATAAATACACAAAATATTTTAAAATAAATAAATTTACGCAATAGATGTTATTTTGGCAATACATTGTTTCAACTCATCTATTTCAAAATATTTAAACTAATAGTGCAAAGAAAATAATAACCAAAGTTCCCAAAATATTAAACTGAAAATTTCAATGCACAAATCTTTATGGATGACCGACTGAATTTTAAACATTTTTATCAACTCTTTAAAGCCAAATAGAGTTTTTAATGGATAAAGTGTGGGTCGTACTGAAGTTGGGTCGAGAAAACAAAACTAATTGGCTAAGTTTCAGGTTAGAACTCTTTGAATTGAGTCGTTTCGACTCAATTCTACCCAAAACCGAGACCGTATACCTCAATTAGGTCAAAAACGACCTAAAAATTTATATATATATTTATTTATTTTTATTTAAACCCAGGTGGTGGTGCTGCAGTGCCAGATGTGTGGCGCCGCGGCGTCACCGTGTCCTTATGGTGGCGCTGCAGCGCTACTTTCGTGGCGCCGCGCACCACCGCGTCTTGAGTGTGGCACTGCCGCGCCATTGATTGGCACTGCGGCACCAGCTTCTTTGTTCTTAGTGCTGCAACACTACCAATGTGGCGCCGCAGTGCCAAGTTACGGCCTTAGTGTAAATTACCTGATTTTAAAATTGGGTAACTCAAACCTGATGCGATTTTTCGCGCTAATGTGCAAACTTTATAACCCAAAACTCAGAATTCAACCCTAAACACTGAATATCTCAACAAAATTATAACAAAATTATGAAAAATTCATCAATCATACATGTTATATCTAAACCCTAAAAAGCTATATAGATAAAGATATCACAAAATAGAGACATGCATGATTATCCTAAGCAATTTAATATGATTTCCTACTTTGATACCACTTGTTGGATTTACATAATGGATTAATAAACCAAATATAATCCCAGAATCTATCATGCCAAATTGTCAGGAAAAGATTTGTTGAGAGAAACCCATGACTAACCTGAATCCATTGAGTTTGACAGCAAAGGATGCGATCACGTAAGCGGAAGCGATTAACTGATTAGAGCCTGAGGGTAGAAGGTCTTCCACAACCAGAATACTCTATGTATGCTCAATTGGTACTCTATCTATTGATGGAGGTAGAGAAGAAGAGCACACGATCTATTTTGGCTTGGGTACCAAAACCCTATAGTTATGTGTTTATATACTAGTCATCAATAGAGACCCCATCAATCCTTATTGGACTAAGATTAGGTAACCACACATTACAAAGTCCATACTTAATAGGTAATTTCCTGATCCCAAAATTAGATCACTTAATTGGCCCCACTTAATTAGACAGGCCTAATATTATATAATTATTATAAAAAACTATGGCCCACGTACTAGGTTACACGAGTAACCCAACACAAGTCCTTTTGTGATTTGAGCCACAGTGGAAACTTGGGGCCCAAATTCCAGGAACTTAAGTCCAGAAATGTCAGGAGAAAGGGAGGCATCCAGTTTGGATCAACTCTTAGAGTTAATGAATTTCCTCAAGCAAATATTCTTTTCAAATTCTTGAGGTTGGCAAAGTGAACTTCAGTTACAACACCTTCTAAAAGATTATCATCAATATGAAGCTCCTCTAAATTTGAAAGAGAGCCAAGGCTGTCCGGAAGAGATCCAGTCAACTTGTTCCGACTTATCCATAAACTCTTTAGTCTCGATACGTTTCCAAGCGACACAAGAATGGGACCAGAAATCTCATTAATCCAAAGACAAAGAGAGATAAAATTTTTGAAGTCTAAATTACGATCCATGATTTGACCAGAATAGGAGTTTTGACCCAAATCTAATGACATAAGACGATCAGAATGCAACCTGACAAACTATCGAAAGCCTCAGAGACCTTCCCACCAAGTTTGTTGCCAGCCAAATTAATTTGCTCCATATTGCAAAGATTTCTCATACCTGCTGGTAATTGCCCTTCTAGTGCATTATATGCCAAGTCAAGAGTGACAATAAAGGTCAGGTTTTCAATGGCATTAGACATAACACCTCGAAAATTATTCATACGAAGATTGAGGTTTTCAAGATTGGGAAGACCATAAAGAGAGCTCGGAATGGTGGAGTTGAGATTACTTTNTCGAAGACTAACTCCTACTTATGTTGTATCAATGGAATACAGTCCAAGCATCAATGTGATTAATTGTGGTAAGAGATACTATAATAGGAAAAAAATGTAATATTAACTTCGTATAAACAACTTTTTACGCAAAATCCTATCTACACTGGGTAAAATGTCCAATTATGGATTAATCTAAAACTCAAAGTGAACTTACAACTTAGAAACGGCCATACCTTCAATGAAAAAGTAAAAAAAGTACTCCAGTATCCATTTATGTGTATTTCCAACAGAGATATGAACACAAACACATAATACACAAACAAGTTTGCAATTGCGTAATAGGTGTGTTCGGGCTGTGAATCTGCATGGAAAGGACGTAATTTAAAGGTTTGCCATAGTAGCTTTTATTTAAAAGAGTTACACAGCAAGAGGTAACCTTCTCCTTTATCATAAGCCTTCATAGAAGGCAGAGAAGGGATTTTTCGATTCAATGCTAAGAGAATTTACTTAACTAACTCAACTAGTTGTTGTCCCTCGAGAATTTATTAATCAACATGTACTTAAAATTGAAAAAGAAATCTGAAATCTTGACCCTCGTCTTATCCACAAACCAAAAGTAAGCAAGTCTCCAAGCACCAAAAAAGATCAACGGACAAATGACACCCAGAAATCCGACGGCAAATCCCATGGCTATGCCCAAACGGAACCAATACTCCTCTCCTTTTCCAAAGTCTTCTTCTTCGTTCTGCATCCCTCCTCCCTTTTCATCACCTGTTCTGCATTTGCTAAGAGGAGGTCCACAAAGGTTGTTGCCAGTAAAGCTAGAAGCATTCATACTCTGTAGTTGAGTACTTGTTGGAATTTCTCCTGATAAGTTGTTGTTTGCCAAGTTCAAGTGACTCAAGTAATTCAAATTTGAGATGCTTGGAGGGATCTTCCCGGACAATCGATTTCTCGAGAGGTCGAGAGATTCCAACCATGTCATATTGCCAATCTTGTCTGGAATGCTTCCTCTCAAGTTGTTTCCTGATAGATTTAGCGAGATCAGCCCTTGTAGACTTGTAAGTTGCTCCGGGATCTCGCCAGATAAGTTGTTGCTTGACAAGTCAAGGGAAATTACAAGAGATAGGATAGACTCATATTTGTTTTCCTTCCCTTTTATCACCACATATGCACTCTCCAATCTATAAAGACCAATGTTCATAATCACATTTGGCTTGGTAGCCATCCGTTTGAAATCGCTGAAACAACTTGGTATGCTTCCAAATAAGTTGTTATCTCCAAAATCTAAGATCTGAAGCCTTTCAGTGAGGAGGCAGAGCTCAGCAGGAATCTGGCCATTCAACTTGTTAGAATGGAGAATAAGCACCATTAGACTAGAAAGACTTCCTCCAATCCATTTTGGTACACTTCCAACCAACTTATTTAGACCAAGATCAAGAATGAGTAACACTCTACAGTTCTCAAGGGTCGAAGGTATTGTTCCGGAGAGGCTGTTATTGCGAAGGTGCAAAAATGTTAGTCCGTATAATGACCCAATGGACTCTGGAATTTTTCCAGACAGATTATTGTTTCTCAAATCTATCACAGACAGTGATGGCGAGTGCATCCAACAGTCAGAAATGTCTCCTGATAAAAGATTTCCTCCAAGATAAAGGGAACGCAATGAGCTGATTTCTCCATCAATCAAATGACATAGAAAATGAGAGATATTACCAGACAAGTAATTGTCAGAAAGATCGAGTGCTACCACGTTAGGAGAGATACTAGGTACTGGACTCTTGAGCTTGTTGGACCTTAAGTAGATGTCCGAAAAAGATAACTTCCAAAACCAACTTGGAACTGTATCTGAAATTCCAGTGTAGGAGAGGTCGATTCTGTCCAAGTTCTTTTGTGATTTGAGCCACAGTGGAAACTTGGGGCCCAAATTCCAGGAACTTAAGTCCAAAAATGTCAGAAGAAAGGGAGGCATCCAGTTTGGATCAACTCTTAGAGTTAAAGAATTTCCTGAAGCAAATATTCTTTTCAAATTCTTGAGGTTGGCAAAGTGAACTTCAGTTACAACACCTTCTAAAAGATTACCATCAATTTGAAGCTCCTCTAAATTTGAAAGAGAGCCAAGGCTGTCTGGAAGAGATCCAGTCAACTTGTTCCGACTTATCCATAAACGCTTTAGTCTCGATAAGTTTCCAAGCGACACAGGAATGGGACCAGAAATCTCATTAATCCAAAGACAAAGAGAGATCAAATTTTTGAAGTCTAAATTACGATCCATGATTTGACCAGAATAGGAGTTTTGACCCAGATCTAATGACATAAGACGATCAGAAATGCAACCTGACAAACTATCGAAAGCCTCAGAGACCTTCCCACCAAATTTGTTACCAGCCAAATTAATTTGCTCCATATTGCAAAGATTTCTCATACCTGCTGGTAATTGCCCTTCTAGAGCATTATATGCCAAGTCAAGAGTGACAATAAAGGTCAGGTTTTCAATGGCATTAGGCATAACACCTCGAAAATTATTCATACGAAGATTGAGGTTTTCAAGATTGGGAAGACCATAAAGAGAGCTCGGAATGGTGGAGTTGAGATTACTTTCAGAAACATCAAGGCTTCTAAGGGATGTTGTGCTCCAAGAAAAATTGGGAAATGGACCTTCTAAATAGCTTTGGCTTAGATCAAGAGAGACAAGACTACTAAGATTGGAAACCCAAGTAGGCAGAAAAGAATGCAAATTGTTGGGTGAAATGTCGAGGACTGAGAGGGATGTAAAATTAACATAAGACAAAGGATGAATCTTTTTAAGTCCACAGTAGGACAAGTGCAACTCAGACAATGAAGTGAGCTTGTTTATGGCTGACAACCAATCAGAGGCTTCACTAAGGTTGACATGGCTAATATCTAGGTAATCCAAGGAATGAAGACCAGAAATCCAACTAAGGTTCTGAGCATATAACCCAATATTATCTCCAATACCAAGATGGGCCAAATTTGACAGATTTCCAAGTTGGGGTGGAATCAATCCACTAAACCCAGCTTCTGTGAGTTCAAGATATCTTAGACTGACAAGAGATCCCAAGAAGCTTGGAACTTGAATTCCAACAAAACAACTGTTGCTTAGATTCAAGTAACTAAGATGTTTTATACCAAGTAATGAAGGACTTATCTTGCCTGATAATGAAGAAAGAGGGTCTTGAGTAGTACTACCAAGGTGGAGCTCCATGACATGGCCAGTAATGCTGTCGCAGACGATTCCAGCCCATTCGCAACAGTCCTTTTCGGCAACCCAAGACGATAGCTTGTTCGAGGGATCTATGAGATCTTGCTTGAAACTCAAGAGTGCTTTCTTCTCTCCTTCGATGCATAGTCCTTGAGTATCTCTATTTGCAAAGCTAAGAAATAGTACAAGGAAAAAGCATTCAATATGATTAGCAGACATGACTGACTATAGTAAATTAATTTGGTTTCGTAAGACAATTTTTCAATACACATGTATACATATATATACATATATATCACATAACTAATGAATTCACATGGATATGCAGCAAATTCTATCTATGGACTTTTGTTCATGACTTTGAGAATTACAAGCAAAAGGATTATGACGGGTAGCTTACACAACCAGTTTGATCATCCAGCTTAGTCAAACTTACAATGTCTTGGCACCAGAAACTACGTAAAACAATACATATTCTGGTCCTGTTTAGACTTTAGATGCCACCATAATCCGTGAATACATACACTTTGAAAGTTCTTTACTTTCTACCTTAAAACATCATTAATTAATTTTTTAAAACAAATGTCAAGTGGTCCTACTCCCAACCATTTGGACCAGAAAAGCTCCTAGATCGTCTATTTTACATGACTAATGAGCTCCGCCCAAAGTAGACGCAATGTAGTTTTCCAAGTCTCAAGTCAATCAAACAATTGTTGCCATTAATGGTGTGCTACTGTATAGCGCTCTGCATGATTTTTTTTTTTTTTTTGTCTTTTTTGTCAAATTTCCAAAAATACCCTGTTATATAAGTTAATTTCTACATATATTCCAACGGTAAAAGGATGATTTGCGTAAAACAACGGAGAATATTCTTTTTTAATATAGGGAATATTTTTTTTAGTATAGTATTTGGAATAATGAATTGGAGATAGAAAAAAAAATATAAAATAATATTGCTTCATTTTAAAGTTTTGATTACTCTAAAATATAATTTTGAGTTGGAGACGACGTTATACGCCACAATTTTAGTTTTGGAAATAGTTTACAAGTTCTATCATTATTTTAAGGTCATCTTCAACCTACAACACTAAAATGACGTAACTTTTATACCAAATTAGTGTAACTTTTATACCAATAAGTTGAACTCCAACCTATTACATAAAAAATTACACTAAAAAGAATATTTCCTTTCTATTCTTTATCTTTTTAGTCCTTTAGCATTTAATTTATTTTACAAACTACTACATCTATATATTACTTGACACGTTATTGCAAATTATTAGAAAAAAAATATTCTAATAAATTAATAATAATAAAAATTAATAATTATTTTTAATTAACTAAATATTGCATTAAATAAAACATTAGAAAAAAAAACCCAACGTTTAATACCATAAATAAGACAAAAAATGATTACATTAGCCAAAAAAAAAAATCCTAGTTCCACATTAGTCGACATTTAATTTTCCAAATTAGTATATTCATTCTATAAATGATCAATTACTGCATTTCGAAATGCAATGTAAACCTCTTTATCTTTGATTTATCTATGTCGAGTAAGAAATTCTTGAACCAACTATTTTCCTCTACCACCATCTCAACTTATAGAGTTAGAGCATTCATCGAATTATTAATTACTACATCAACATCACGATCATCCTTAATTATTATGTTGTGTATGATAATATATGCAGTCATTATATCATGTAGTACACATTTTTTCCAAATAATTATTAGTACTTGTATTATTTAGTTTAAATTATAATTAAATTAAATTATATATGAAATAAATTAAATCATTATAGATAATAAAATTTAATAAAAAAGGATATACTGAGAATAAATTTACAGGAAATTATAAAAGTGATGGCTATTAAGAAAATAAAAAAATTTGAATAATATTATACTAAATTTGGTGTAATGAATAATATTACACCAAATTTGGTATAAAAGATAGTGTTACATTAGAGAGGATTTTTGATTTTGTTTTACACCAATTTAGTACAGTATTGGAAATGCCTAAGGAGCTCTTACTTTTATTATTTCATGTGATATACATTGTTTATATATACATATGCTGTCCAGATTTCCAAGCAACTTGGTAGTTGGCACATCTTTTTTAATGTAAATAAAATCGAAGAAAAATAAAAACATTTTCCACGAATTTAACGTTTGGGAAGACTAAAATGTACGGTCTCGTAGGTAACACTTTTTTCTTGTCTTTTCTGATTATGTAATAAGAACATTTTTTCCAATTTTAGGAAACAAAAGTTTTATGTGTCAGAATAGATTAAAATTTTAATTCTGTTTCCCTAAATAAAAATTGATTTCATCGAACTTGGGTTTCTTTCTTTCTTCTTTTTTTTTTTTAATAAATAAATCAAAACAATACTTAATTGGTGTTGCAGATTTTATAATTGTCACTTACTTGCCAAACAAATAATATAATAATGAGTTGAATATCATCTCTATAGAGATTATCTACTAAATTGTTAGTAAAAATTAGTGTCAAACAAGATAATTTTAAGAAATAAGCAATAAAAATTTACAATTAAATAGTAAAAATTAAAGAATACAGACAGAAATATAATTACTAAATATAAAATAATACGATCTAATCATTTGATTGTAAATCAGTAGTGAGATCAAGTTTAGATTACTAAATCCTCCTTGGTTGCAGATGTGTGTACAAATGCTATGGCAAAATAACTTTAGTTAACCGAAAATTCAATCTACACATAATAATTTTCTGAATTTATTATGTTTAAAGTTCTTCAAACCAGATTTAACATATTCTTATGCCGAACCAGTATTCAAAACAAGATTTATCATATTTTTATGCCGAACCAGTTTTCAAAGCGCCAATTATAGCCTCAATTTTCATGGTTTATGCATGGTAATAATAAATTCATATACCATTACTAATTCAAAGATCTAATAAAGAGATACTTGAACATGCATCATTCAAGCTAGATCCAATTAAGATTAACCTTTTTAGAATTAATCATAATTTATTTATCTTAAATATTAGTGGCCAAACAATAATGGAATTCACAACTAAGCTCATTTGAATAAATAAAAAGAAATTATCATAAATATCGACACAATATTTAAGTTGTCATTACAATCTTAGAATCATCATAATCCTAGCTAAGGAAAACTTAGCTCATGTTCTGGGGTTTAAAAATCAGCAACCCACAGTATTTCATAGATTATAGAAAAATTTAAGAAAAGAAAAGAAATTAAATACAAAAGAGCTTGAAAGAAGTAAGGAAAGTTCTAGCTAGATGATGGTAATTTGAGCTCTTTGCTGCCAGCACTCTCTCCTTCTTCATCTTTTCTTCTCTATACTCCTTTTTTTTTTCTTCTTTTTTTTTATGTATTTTCTCTTAGCTCAGCCGCCACACCTCCTTTTCTTACAGTACTTCTTTTTCCTTTTATATTAGAGTAGGTGAGGTACCCTAACATACGTGTCAGTTAAATAAAAGAATGAGGACTACTTTAGTTATAGCTCCCCTTAGCTGACATTTAATATCAGCTTTCATTGCCAGTTATGCATAAAAGATACCAGCTGAAAATGGAAATAAAATATGCTGCTTAGTATTGCTCCGATGCTACTGCAGTAAAGTTGATGCCAGTTTTTACTTAAGTTCAACTTTTCTTCTAAGAGGTTGCCATTTAAACTCTGCAGAACTCAAGTCTAGAATTCAACAATTATACTAGAAATTAAGACAAATAAAATAAATAAAAATCAAGTTAGACCTTAAATACTAAAAACTAAAAAATGGTAAAATAAAATAAGTAAAGATACCTAGTCTAAACATTTTATTTCTTTAAAACAACCATTTTAAGACTAAAAACATATCAGATAACTCTATTTTTGTTATCAATTGGTAAAACTAAAATTAAGTGGAGAAAATTATATGGATTTTCACTTTTAAAAACAAAACACAATTGTCCAAACATATTTTTTTGTTTCCTTTTCAAAAAACAAAAATTTATTTATCTAACAAATTTTTGTTAAAACAAATATTTGTTTCAAAAAATTTAAAATTAAAAGAGTGAGCTATGTTATAAATAAAGGGATCATTACGTGGATATTACATAAACAATATTAAACCAATAATATAAGGGCTTTTTTATGCCAAGGTTACTTCAGTAATATTATATATACCTAAATCCCTATTATTCTTATAAAGGGAGAGATACAGTGATAATAACAAAATGAGCCATTTTTCCTCTTTATATTATTGTGTCTATCTCTTACTCTCCTTGTTATATTGCTTAATAGTACTATTAGTTTTACTACGATTATAATGACGATCTCTTGATTGATACTCGATCTATGTATTAATAAGCCGATTTATAACAAGCAAGAAAGTGTTCCTTTTTGAAAAAAAAAAAGGAAAATATTTCAAGGAGAATTGTTGCTTCTATATTAGTTTGGTACCTTATGATCCTTTCGGGTTGTAATGAACACTTTATGAAATTTCAGTTGTATTTCTTATAGTCTTGTGTTTTTCTTTAACGTGTAAACAACTAAGAAGATTGTCAAGACATTTATCAGTACAACAACTAAAGATATCATTTCATCAGCTCAACGATTTAAGTTACCAATAGTTGGGTTCAATGGCTATGTGTTGTATTTTAGTCATAATAGGTGGTCAGTATATCTAGTCTGTAGGATTACAACTTGCATTTTAGACGTAAATATTAGTGTTGAGTTTGTCTCGTCTAAGTCTTAGTTTGTTTCGTCACAATAACTCCTTTAGTTTTTGTTCTTATGTACGTAACACTCCGTATCTTAACTATATTACTATATAGGTCAAACTAGGAAGTATTATTCATTTTTAAATCATAGCTTTAGCTTGGCAAAAGAAGGTGGATAATTTAAACTTTTCGAAACTTGAGAATAAAAAAAACTGTGTGACATTACTTTTTGAAAGTGTCTTTACAAAATGTATAACTAAAAAATCCTTATCAGTATATCTTGCTATCAACAGTAATATTTACACCATATCAAAATATCAAAACACAAAAACATTGCCCACAAGTCAAGTTCGTCGATATCTGTATAATCATAGTGACAAGAAAGCATACTAGCCAACTAGCAACTCTATACATCATATGTCTCCTCACATGCATTACAAGAACTAAATGAGCTAATGCTCAGTAAGTAAAGATCATGTATGCTCACGAACATTCATAAATAAACTTTTTTCCAATTCCCATTATACTCTTTCTTTTATAACTTTTTATTCTAATACACTTTTTCTAGAAAATATTTTTTATAGGGCCCTTGAGTACACTACAAAGTCACGACAGTCGGTAGGCCGTGTCCACCTATGCAGGAAGGAAACATATGGCCAATATGAACCATACCTATCCAATATAGACCGACTAAGAAATGCACTTCACATATCTTATAGTACAATGTTCAGTCCTAGTAGTCGGTAGGCTGTGCCCACTTGTGTAGGAAGGATGACTGTGCAATTTGTACCTACCCAATGCAGACAGACTAAACAATATAGTCAAAACATATCTCGTAAAATCAGTACAATGGTACTACTTTGAATTCAATGCGTAGAAAACTTCACTTCCTTAAAAATCATACTTAAATAATTATACCATACTTATGTCTTTCATGAATATTACAATAACCATATGAATAACATATAATTGATATAACACACATAAGTATGTAGGAAAATATTCGGTATTTACTAGTATCTTTGTGATACAATTAAAATAAATCTTTAGTTATCTTCTGACTGATAAAAAAGATAGTAAAAAGGATTGGTATCCTTTGTGGCAAGGTGTGTGGAAGACCTGATAGAAATTTCATTACTAAAATGATCACTACAAAGTAAAATGCTTAAAGAAAATAACCACAAGACTGAAATCACAATTTTCATAAAAATTAAGAAACTTAATCACAAAATGACCTAAAAACATACAAGTTATCTGAGGTATGTAGTAGTCAATAACTAAGATTGAAAAGCGATTAAATAATCAAAACATGAATGCTAGTACTTTAGCATAAAAATAATTTGAAATAGTACATAATTTCATTAAAACTAGTCCATTTATTTCTAAATGATACCATTTAGCCTTAGAAATATTTGGACAAAATCTCTCATATTTTTAGAATATTCCCACATCTTTTAAATTATGGTTTAAGACTTGTAATAAAAATTAACAAGTCAATTCCTACATATATATATATCAAAAAGAATCATTTAGAACAAGCAAATCATACTTGAATTCCTTTTGGCTCTCTCCTCCTCACCCGACTCTCTCTCTCTCTCTCTCGGGTCTCCCTCGGCCGAAGAAGGACCACCGCTGTAGCTCGCCTCTTGGGCATCGTCCGCCCATACAGCCCATCGGCGAAGCTCCCACGTGTCGCATCGATTTGACGTCGAGCAGTTGCAGCCGCAGGAGAAGCCCACTGGAGCCAGAGAAGACAAAGGGGGCATTTTAGATTTTTGGTCATCGGCG
Organism: Parasponia andersonii; assembly: GCA_002914805.1. Taxonomy (NCBI): domain Eukaryota; kingdom Viridiplantae; phylum Streptophyta; class Magnoliopsida; order Rosales; family Cannabaceae; genus Trema; species Trema andersonii. Next base: position 684,011 of record JXTB01000182.1, on the reverse strand, counting down.
ACGATTCCGTCCTCCATTCAACCTTAAACCGGGCTCGTTGGATTCGTCTTATCACAAGGATTGTCAAGGTATATATATCTTAACCCCATAATATCCGAATCAAAAGTTGCCATTTTTGGAATATTTTGAGCTTGAGTTGACTTTTTGATCCGGCCGTTGGATTGTATTTTTGTTGTCATTTTGGATTGTACTCGGAAAATGGGGAAGGTTGATATATATATTGCCTATGTTTGGTGACTGGCACAGAAATCGAGATCGAACGGTCGAGATTTATCTCGTTTTGCATGCCACTGGCCCGGTGTGGGCCTGGAACCGAATTGGACAAGTTATATGTCTAACCTAGCTATTTTGGGTGCTAGGAATTCAGTGAAAAGGTCCGCTTGTGGAATTGAAGCTCCGTTGAGAAGTTGGTTTTTTGTAAGAGGACGATCGAGGGCTTGGAATTAGTTCCTGACCCACTGGACGATTGTCAATGACGCCTTGAGGATTCAATAGCGTGGTATCACTATTCTTGTGAGGTAGGGACTCAATTACCTCTGTTTTATATCGTTTTTGAATAAAACTTATTTTCTGCAACATATGAGAACAAATGTGGTTTTCTTGAACATCTGTGATGGGAATTGATTGTATGATGTATACATATTGTATTACTCTGGGAATTTTTGAGTACAGGTTATTTTGGGTATATTAAAAATAGGGCCGTTATGCTGCCTATTTTCCTATAAAACCTAGTACGTCGATTTCATTGAAAAGCCTGAGTATGATTATTTTCATATTTCAGTTCTGTATTGCACGTGTCATAGGATCATACATGAGCACCGTGTTAGCATCGTGGGTTTATAGTGTGACGCTATGTGCCCCACCATCAGTATAGAGTCCAGAAACCCGCACGAAGTTTTATTACTTCTGATTACCTCCCTATTTGGCAGGCGTAGGCAATTCAGTTGCCCCTTCAGGTTTGATAGGCAACACACAGGTGTCCCCTCCGGGTATGGGCTTAGGTGTCAGGTAGGCTGTTAGGCATACTTAGTGCCATCATCCTAGGTTTCCACAGATGAGAGGATGAGAGCTCATGGGTATGGGTTGATTTGTGTCATGTGCATATGAATTGAATGGTTTTGATTACACTGTTTTATACATATATGGATTTCTAGTTTGGATTATATATATGTATGTTTTGGACTAAGCTAACCATGCAGGAATTCTCCATCACTAAAATGTTTTTGACCGAGGTAATCATTTTTCCTACTGGACATTTTATGCTCACTCCCTTCCTCCCTTCCTCAGGTGGTGTCCAGTGCAATTTTGGAGATCAAGAGGAGTAAGAGGCCATCAGGATTGTAGTTCATTATCTTGGTAATGCTTGAAGCTTATCATCATGGTGTTTGGACTGTTTGGGTTTTGTTTAGCATTGAATCATGATTACTACATTCTATCTTTGTCTGTGAACTTATGTATACCATTCTGGTGTTTGATTTCTGACATGGATGATGATGATGTTTGGATTTATATTTGACTTTGCGTTTTTAAATTATAATTTGGTCTATGTTTAATGGTATATACGAACTGTGAGAGTGGTTCACGGGATCAAATTCTAATTATTTTATTTAAATGGACCGTTTTATAAAACCAGAACTTTTGACACTTTTCAAATAAATTAAAGAATTTCCCATCTTTGTGAAATTCCCCTTCTACCACTAGCCCAGATTTTGGGTCGTGACACTAACAATTTCAAATTTGGACCTTCCTATTATCTATTGGGCCAAGATAAATGATTATTGAACTCAAACAATTTAGGGCCCAATAGTAAACATGATTAAGTAGGCCTGTTTTATATTAACAACAATAGCCATACATGTTGTAAAATAATTTATACTTGTAATTAGGCAGATAGTTCAACTTAGCTTTCTTGTGTGTATTTTAGTGCAACATATTCACGAAATTTATTAGTATATAACTACTCAATTTCTATGATCAAAAAAATGAAATATACATAATAAAATTTTAGACAAGAAAATTAACATGATCAATTCATTCTTCAAGAGAATACACTAATATTAAAAGATCATGATAAATAATTATTAAAATAATTTTTTTTAAGTCTAGGGTTTTCTCGGGTTTTACAAGTTTTCTCTTTTTTTTTTTGAAAAAAAAATTCTTGGTTTATTATGAATTTCAGCCCTCTTTCAAAGCATATAACAAAAAAAAGGAACAGATTATAAATTGGTTAGAAAATTAGGATTTTCATTTAATGAAAAATTTGGAATTCCAAAGTTAGACCCAATTCGACCACGGTTGAAAAGTTTTGACTATGTCGAAAAAAACAAAAGCGAAGGAGGTGATTGATAATGGTTGTCAACGTAGTCAAATTAAATTATAATACCTCATTTAACTGTCCTAGAAAACCTAGTCTATCGGTAAGAAGGATTGATCCCACAAGAAACTAATCTAATTAGTACGATGTTAATCGTAAGGGTGTAAGGGGATAAAAATATAGAACTAAAACCAAATAAAAGTGAGAAAATAAAAAAAGTGTATGCAATAATAAAATAAAACAAGTTAAGGGATCATTCTCCACTACTAGACATTTCTATTAAATTGGTTACCAAATCTTACACTCGATTACTTATCAAGATTAGTAATCACAGATAGCCTTTGCACTCATACTATTCCAATCTTTCCTTAGATTTTTACTAAAGAACTCTGCTGCGTGCAATGTCTAATGTAAATTAGTGTGTATACAATTTCAATAATCACAAGTAGATGATGTCACAATAAGTAATAGAGTAGAAAGAGGATTATCGTACCCAAGAGGATTGTGCTTCTTAAATTAAACTAATTACTACAATATTTGATTTTATCTAAGCTAACAAATTTCAATTAAAAATTGCAATTGATAAGTAAATAAATGCAAATAAAGGAATTAAAAGAAAGATTGAAGAAGACATAGGTACCAAACTTGGATTAAACTGTATAAAAGACCAAGAGAATTGATTTTACTCCAAATATCAATGTTATCCTATTTTGCAATCATGAATTAATTTCCTATAATCAAGGGTTATAGTCTCACTGCTTCTCCCGGGTGTTAAATGAAACTCTATGTTAAACTAGATAATTTGGTAATCCTATCTAAATAAACTAATTAAACATGCATTAAGCCAGCCTCAAAGAATAACCTAGAGCTAATGGCCTCATTAACAACTAAACATGTGCTTCTCAAATCAAGTAAATAATCCAATCTTTCCTAAGCATTAGAATCACACAGAAAGATCAACTAATTGATTTCTTAATCTAATTAGAAGCATTAAGGACTTAAAAAACACAAATAAATAATAAGGAAATTTGGGTTTTTGGCATGAGTATCCCTTGAATTTGTCGTCAATTGGCAATGTAGCTTGTGAACATTTTTCGTAAATTTATGGCAATTTACCCAAATCTGTTAGTGAACGTTAAATTTGTAACAGAAATTTACATGTGAAGGTCACATGGGTTGTTTTTAAAGGATCATTTTGATATTTCATTACACTTAATTTCTCGGAGGGAAAGTAGAAAAAAGGTAAGAGGGAATTTAAGGGAAATAAAATTTTCTAAAATTCAAAATTTCAATTATATCTTTTCTTAAGAAATTCAATTAATTCAAAACTAAATCAGATTTAGAAATCTATAGATTGGGTCCATTTTCTTAAATAAATGGTGATCAAAACGTGTTCTTTGATTTACTAAAAGAAAAATAAACGTGTTCTTTGGCATATCTATATATATAAATAATTTTTTTTGGCTCTAATGTGATATTTTATATTAAATGGACCTGAGTTGAGTTCATCATGAAATCAGAGGCTACACCCTCGAATATGGGCGTAGTGGGAAGAGTCCTCGCCATGGGCTGACCAAACGGCACCATTGCATTCTGGTCTGAAATCGATGAAACCATCAATGGCTGAGTTCTGTACTAGAAAATTGCTTCACAAAGGCCAAAAGCACACACCATGTTAAACTCAGAACACACATTCGAAAAGGCAGCACCGGCATTGTTGGGTCATCAGTTTTCGACCAGCACTGTTAGAGCAAGTTTGTTAACGAGAAACTCCTCATCGTCGTTTAGGGACTCCAACGCTCTCACAGTAGTGAGTAAACTGAGGTATGTCTGCCATTGTTAAAGTTCAAAAGTTCAATACCTAGTGTTGGAGCAGTTTCTACCAGCTATTCACGTGTTGCTGAACTGCTGATGTTATACCTTCCAACTGTCTTTATATCCTTGCTATCCCAAAATGCTCCCGACTTCGGGAGGTTCAGAGAGGCGGGGGTGGCCACCTGCAAAGACTCTCCGATGCTTAAGCCAGATATTTACCCCTGAGATTGAGTAGCAAAGATTCAGTTTTTCTCTGTATGAGTATGTCTTTTCTCTTGCTTATAAATTTTTTTTTTAAAATACTTCTTTTTCATATGCGTACATGCTTCTCTTTTGGGGACGCATGGCTCATATATATATAGTCCTGAAATTGTGAACCTCCTGTTTCTCAATCTCTGGACCAAGTACCTTTTTCGCCAAGACTATCTCTAGAGGTCACGGGCCGAGATTATCATGATCCCCTTGCACTGCTGTAGCCTAGTTTCCACCGTCCCCTATGGCTCGAGTCTGTCAGGGGCGAGATTTGGACAAATCGCTGTTTTGTCAGGACGACTTGCACCCTGCGCATACCTACTCAAGATCACATTAAATGCTCTGTCTGGATCTGGAGCTGTGAGTTGCTTTCCATTGTACTCTGGTGGAAGACCCTTGGGGCTTCCGACCCCTAGCTGTCGAGGTAAGAATCGGACTGGGCTGAGTCCATCCAGGGTCTGGGATGGGATCGGTCCTAACCTCGGACAGCTCAATGGCCGATGTGGTACCACGTGCGACTCGCGTGGCTTTTAGCTAGTCACTCTCAACACATGTCGGACGGTGTGCCCTGTTTGTGACCTGTTATGCTACTTAATCGTCCATGTGGTATATGATTTGGGAACGGGTCCCACAACTACCCCCATTTCCTTACTTGATGGATTCGTATCCATCAAGTGGGGAAATCGTTTCTCCGTTCTTCCAATTTGAGGGATACACGTGGCTCCCCTTTGCCGACACGGAGGCACGCCATCCCATGTCACAAAATTTTTTTTAAATTTCGAAGTTCCGATGGTTCGGTCTCCCTTGCTCTCCCCTTTTCCAGAAAAACTCTTCGGCTCCCCCTCTATAAAAGCTGCATTTACGCTTATTTGCTACTTTACTAAAATCTTCAATTATTCTAGCCTCGTAAAATCTTAGGGTTTCCGACTTCTCCCCTTTTTAGAGACTTTTGCTCTTTCGATCGTATCCAGAACGATGGCCTTGAATCAAGATCAGGAATTGCACCCCGTCGTGGACTCGGAGTTGGATTCGCTGAGGAGATAGCTCTGCCACCCCGGCAGAGTCACGCTACAAAGGGTTGAGGGCCCTGTGGATTGGTATCTATGTCCCTCTGCCCCTAAAGGGTCATTATTTTGGGAAGAAAACATCTGGAATGGCTGCGATTCCCTCTTCCTCCTCTGATCCACCAGTTCCTCTCTTTGAGGGGATCCACCTGATGCAATTAAATGCAAACGGGGTCATGATTCTGATGGGGCTCTCTGCTCTGTCAGTTCTTTATAACCTGCATATCGACCTAGAGGTGGTCTTTTATGCTTACAAACTCACCCTCATCCCCAAAAAGAGTTCTTACCCCATATTTTACCTTTAACCGCTCCCGGGATGTCATATTTTCTGGGGCTTGCCGAGGTCGGACAAGCAATGGGACTCCCACTCTAGGCTATACACCGTTAGAAGGGCGTGGTGCTCCCCTTGGGTGAATGGAGAGTACTTCGAAATTCCCTCAGTTTTCCTGCAGAGTAAGTGCTAGGTCGTGATTTTCGGGTCTATGTTCTCCTCGTCTGTTATTGCTCATGTTATTTTGTCTTGTGCAACCTCTGTAAAAGAAAACAGGTTCGAGCAGCATTTGTCAACGGGGCGGCTCAAAGGCCTGGAAGGGATCGTCATCTTCAGATCTCCTGGGGACTGCCGACACATCCAGGCCGCCCTCAATCCCCAGGAGATGAATTTAATGCCCAGGATGGTTTCATACCTTCCCTTCCCTCAGGACACCTGGGTTATCACGAAGCACCTGTGGAGCCGACTTGATGCCTCTGCCTTGAATCGATTCCCCTGGGACGAGCACGATCGCATCGCCATGGTGGGTCATCAGGTTACGGCTTCAAGCCAGTTGGCAAGTTCCAACGACTTGGTGGCGCCGACTAGCCATGAGCTCGAAGAGGCCGTGAGGTTCGTGGTTGAAGAGTGCATCAGGCTCTGTAGGAAGGAAGCCGCCGCCCCTAAGAGGGCTAGAGGTGGGTTCATTTCCGCATCCTTGAGCTTCGTCGATCTGGTTATGGCCGTGATCTAACCATGTTGCTTTTTCTTTACAGGTTCTGAGACGGGCCCCTCGGCAGACCCCTCCCCCGTCAAGGGGGATACCGTTGGGCATAAGGCTCACCCCAAGGCAACCGCTGGTCGTCGTCTCGTGGTGTCTTCAGAGGATGAAGTGCCCGTGGTCACCCGTTCTGATGCAAGCAGACCTCCGTCTAGGGAAACATCGGCCACACAGGCCGTATATGGCAAGGGGATGCCCCTGAGTCTGCCCGAGGGGTCTATTGCACCAACCTCTTCCACTTCTGACTCTGGTTCGAAAACGAGCGCGGGGTCGGGTGCTACTTGCCTCGGTGGAGAGATCGCCGAGCTCAGTAGGGGGGCTCCGAGGTTGAAATCTCGGCTTTCTTCCCCTCCGCCAGTCCCAATAAAGTAGCGCCACGAGGTGGGCTCATCTAAAGAAGAAGAAGGCCCAGCGGAGAAGAGGGGCAGGGTTGCCCCCTCGTCTGACAATGATGATGACGGGGCCACGTTGACCCTTCTGAGGAGAAGAAGGTCCGTGCGCAGCGGACCGTTAGGAGGGGATGCACCGCCTCCCGCCGTCACCGACGGCGCTCTCGGTGGCGCCCAGCTTTCCTCTCGGCCGTAGAACCCGAGCTGGAGGCACTCTCCTTGGAGAAGGATGAGCTCGTCGCTAGCCGTACCTTTGCACATGTTTGGCTCGTCTGGTTGCCTCCATACTTCTCAGCATCTTTGCTAGACACTGACTTTTTTTTATTTATCTTGCAGCTAGCTGCCATCCGGTCTTTCTATTCCTCTCGCGTCAGGGCCCTGACCGAGGAGTTGATCTCCCGCTTTGCACAGGCCGAGCACAGCGAGGCTGCCCTTGCCAAGTTGAGTACTGACTTCGACTTATATCGGAGCCTCGATAAGGCTAGGGTCAGTAGCAAGGTGGCTCATGCCCTGAGTGTTGAGAGGGTCAGGCGCAAGGAGTTAGCTACGAGACTGGCTGAAGTGGAGGCCGATGGGCTTGCTCAATCCAAGGCTGTCAGACTGGCCCAAAACGAGCTCAAGGTCAAGAAGCAAGAGCTGCAGAGCGCTGGGGCAGAGATGGGGCTGGCCTTCCTCGCTCATGATAGGGCCGTTGATGACGCTAAAGAGGCGAGGAAAGCCGAAGCCAGAGCCAAACTGGAGGCCCATTCTCTGCAACGCAGACTCGACCGGTCGAACGAGGTAAGTCGACATCTTTACTTGGACCACGTAAAATTGATGGGGGCTCAAGTAGAGTTGTCTCGCAAGCACGGCAAAGACCTTACTGACATTAACACCCTTTTGGTCGACTTGTCACAGTGGCAGGCGGAGCTGAGGCTGACGGTGCTGAGGGATAGACAAGTGGATGCAGAAAAACTAAAAATGAGGTATCAGAGGTAGGTGGATGTCCTTTCTGTGGAAAGTTACAGGTCTGGCTAGGAGAACAGGGAATTCGAAGGCCACGCGGAGGTGGTAACGCCAGACCAGTTTGACGAGTAGAAAGGCGCCGAGAGATACCACTATTCCGTCAAGTACTATATGTAGCAGCTTGGGGATGGGATCAACATCGCATACCCTACTGACGTGCTGAAGATGCTTGCCGCAGAAAAGGATGGGCCCTCTACATCTGCCTCTGTTGCCAAAGAGCTTATCCCCGTTTCTGCTACGCTAGATCAAACTTCGGAAGTCCTTGGCGATCAGCCTGGTCTTGGGGCTTTAACTGGTGAGGGGTCTGGTGCGGTCATTTTATCCAGCGACGACTCCAACCCTGGTACACTATCCTCCACCGGGGCTGGTCCAAGTGCCGGAACTAGCTGCGCTCCCCTGGTCGGAGGTAATTAAGGTCCCTAATTTTGTACATTTGTAAAGTTGTCCCTCGTTGTAACCGTTTGTATAAATAATAAGAACAGTGCAATTCTCTTTAGTCTATTCTCTTTTTCTTTATTGACCGCGTCCGGGGTAAAGTTGACCCTTGTTGTAACCATCTGGAATCGGTCGTACATGATTTTGAGTTATTAGTAAGTCCTCCTCGAGCTATGATCGACTATATTAGTTTCAGAGATAGGGATGTTAGCTCTGGCCTGTCCGGTTCTAAGGAGATATAACTTCTGTTATGACTTGTATTGGCAGAGTTCGACCCACGTGTATGGCTGGACTTCTCCGACCCCAAATGAGACCGCGCTCGGAATAAGCTCCAGGGGCTGGTTAATCACTATCTAGATCCGTCGCTGCAGAGGAAGAGGCTTAGGCTCGGCTCTTATCAGGATCAGACTGGGCGTTACCACTCTGACGTGTCTCTGCGAGTCCGACCAAGACCCGCTTCTTGCAGATAGAACCTTTGGGTGCGCGTCCCCGTCGATCATTCCCTTTGTATTTTTTGGAAATGATAAATAGGGCCTGATTTTAACTTCTGTCTTAGTGCCTGGTGTGTGCATAATAAAATGTTGTTTGGGGAGGGTCTGCTTCTAACGGGTAGACCCTGAACCCTTTAACCTTTCCTTTGCATGCGGCTAAAACTTTGTCTGGATAGGGTCTGCTTCAAACGGGTAGACCCTGACCTCTCCAACCTTTGCTTTGCGTGCCGCTAAAATGTTGTCTGGGAGGGTCCGCTTCCAACGGGTAGACCTTGGCCCGTGCTTTCCTTTTGGGGCAGGTCGTAAACTTTCGCTGTGCGACTCTTCCTTCTTCGTACATTTTCTCGGGCCATCGGCAAGGATTTTATTGTACAATGTGATCCCTATAGTACGATCGTTTTCGAGGTCTGCTGGCAAGTTTTTGGTTGCGCAGCTCTTTCCTCTTCGTACATTTTCTCGGGTCGTTGACAAGCGACGTGATCCCCATAGTACGATCATTTTCGAGGTATGCTGGCAAGCTTTCAGTTACGCAGCTCTTTCCTCTTCGTACGTTTTCTAGGGTCATCGACAATCGACGTGATCCAAATAGTACGATCATTTTCGAGGTCTGCTGGCAAGTTTTTGGTTGTGCAGCTCTTTTCTCTTCGTATGTTTTCTCGGGTTGTCGACAAGCGACGTGATCCCCATAGTACGATCTTTTTCGAGGTCTACTGGCAAGTTTTCGGTTGTGTAGCTCTTTCCTCTTCGTACGTTTTCTCGGGTCATCGATAAGTAACGTGATTCCCATAGTACGATCCTTGATTGTGTGAATAGTGTGTAGGGTCTGTCACTATGGGCAGACCCCTTTTCCACAGTAATCCAAAAGATAAATCCATGTGGCAAAAAGTGAACTTGACCTGTTTTGGATTTAAACTCTTCGATAATATAGGCATTCATATAGGTCTTACATCATATGCATGTGTCTCACACGTGAATAGTGCGTGGGATCTGCCACTGTGGGCAGACCCCTTTTCCATAGCAGACTAAAAGATAAATCCATGTGGCAAAAAGGGAACTTAACCTGTTTTGGATTTAAGCTATTCAATAATATAAGCATTCATGTTGATCTTGCATGTGTCTCACACGTGAATAGTATGTGGGGTCTGCCACTATGGGCAGACTCCTTTTCCATAGCAATCCAAAAGATAAATCCATGCGGCAAAAAGGGAATTAACCTATTTTGGATTTAAGCTATTCAATAATATAAGCATTCATGTGGGTCTTGCATATGTCTCACACGTGAACAGTGCGTGGGGTCTACCACTGTGGGCAGATCCCTTTTCCATAGCAATCCAAAAGATAAATCCATGCGGCAAAAAGGGAACTTAACCTATTTTGGATTTTAGCTTTTCAATAATATAAGCATTCACGTGGGTCTTACATCACATGCACGTGTTCTCACACGTGATACTTTTTTAAGTGCTGAGCGTTCCACGTGTTCGACAAGTCTTTTCCGGTCTTTAGTTCCTTCAGGACATATGCACCATTGTCAAGTGCTTTGATCACCTCATAGGGTCCAATCCAATTAGAGTCTAGTTTCGAGGAATTCCCTGTTCTGACTTTCAAGACCCAATCCCCGACGTTGAATGGTCGAGCATTAACCTTCTTTGCGTAGTAGGACCTAGCCTGCTGGTGGTATGAAGCCAGGTGGACTAGAGCCATGTTTCTCGTTACTTCCAGGAGGTCTATGTTGTGGCTTAGCTGCCGTTCGTATAAGGGGGCATCTCTTACCATTTCAGAGCGAAGGGTCGGGAGGCCGACCTTGGTCAGGATCACAGCCTCTGATCCGTAGACCATGGCGAATGGCGCTCTTCTAGTCGACCTCTGCTTCGTGGTTCGATGGGCCCACACAATGGCCGGTAGCTCTTCTAACCACCTGCCTTTAGCCTCCTGCAAGTTCTTTTTGATATTGCTGAATATGGCTTTGTTCGTTGCCTCTGCTTGGCCGTTCTCCTGAGGGTAGTTCACGGAAGAGAAACTGAGCCTTATATCATACAACTCGCACAACTCCTTGAGCTTAGCATTTTGGAACTGTGTGCCATGATCGGCGTGTATCTCTTTTGGAATCTCGTATCGACAGATTATATTTTTCCAAACGAAGTTAATTGTGTCTGCTTTGTTTACGGTCGCGTAGGCTTCAGCCTCTACCCATTTAATGAAATAATCTGTGGCCAACAGGACGTACCTTCTTTCTCTCGGACTTCTGGGGAGCTCTCTGACGATGTCCAAACCCTACTTGGTGAATGGCCAAGGCGTTATGTTTGAATATAGATCTTCCGCGGGTTGGCATTTCATGGGGGCAAACCTCTGGCACTTATCACATTTTTTGACGAACTTGGCCACCTCTGTCATCATGTATGGCCAGAAGCATCCGGCCGTTAGAGTTTTGTGGGCGAGGCTACGTCCGCCAGAGTGGTTGCCGCATACTCCCTCATGGATTTCTTCCATCAGTTTCTTCGCTTCGACGAGACCTACACACTGCAGCATCGGCCCTATTGTCAATCTCCTATATAGTTGTTCCCTCACCATCGAGTATCTGGTAGCCTTCAGCCTGATCGACCTCGCTTCCTAGGGATCTCGGGGTAGGTTCCCCAATACCAAATACTGGGTGATGGGTTTCATCTATCCCTCGTCTACGGAGCTGGCAACAAATACATGACGTGCGGGGGTCTCTGTGTAACATCCCCCGATTCCACACACGTACGTAAGGGTATTTGTATAAATATTTAGTGAAATCGGGAGACGTTACTCGACTTAGAACTGATAAAATCGGGGAAAATTAAAACTTTTTAGAAGAAAAAAGGAAATTTCCACTCATAATTATACATACTCTAATGTATACATATATACACCCTTGGTAAGTAGGCCTCTCATGAAAGTTACATAATGTACACACACAAAATAGGTACAAAATCGTCTATCAGAAAACCACAGCGTCAAAATGCTCATATACACAAGCCGCGGTTAGAAAGTCAGCGCTCCTCCTCTAACTCACATATCATCCGTACCTTCTGCAATGTAAGAATATTAATGAGTATAAAACTCAGTAAGTAACGTATGCAGATGCAGAGTACATATAACATGAAACAAATGGTCATATGGTTAGGATCCCTGTGTAAATTGTATTGCCTGACAAGACTGTGAATTGCATACTGAGCCACTCAGAGAACGTATAACATATCATGAGCTATATGGAGGTCTCGAGCCCTAAATATCCCCTCTGTGTACAACAGAGGTCCACCCCATACCGCCGTCAGAGTGTTCCCGAAGGAACCATAGTGTCTCCGAAAGGACCAAAGTGTTCCCGAAGGAACCAAAATGTCCCCAAAGGAACCATATCACATATTTGGGTGCTGGCCCGCCACACCCTATTCACCAATACTCGTCGGGCAATATAAATACACCACACGTTAATGTCTCATGCAAGACTAACTAACAGATACGTACATACACATATCCAAATATTTTACATTCACAGTAAATAAAGAATTTCTTACATTGCAGATGTAACGTTACTTACCTTATGTCCGACAGAAAAGATAGTGAAAAGGGTCAGTATCCTCAGTGATAAGGTGTGTGGAAGACCTGATATCAATTTTGTTACTAGAATGATTACTATAATGTAAAATGCCTAAAGAAAGCAACCACAAGTATAAACCACAACTTTCACAAAATCAGGAAATCTAATCACAAAATGAACCGAAATGGCACATACTTTCATAAAAACTAGTCCATTTGCTTCTAAATAGTACCATTTGGTTTTAAACATATTTGGACAGCACCTCTCCTATTTTTAGGACATTCCCACATGATTAAAATCATGGTTTAAGATCTGCAATAACAATTCACAAGCCAATTCCCACATATACACCTCAAAGAGGATCATTTATAACAACCTAGGTGCACTTGAATTCTTTTCGGTTTAAACAAAGTTTAAAATCACTTTTACACTTGTATATCATCATAACCAGCCAGTAAATAGGTGTAATCTACATAAAAGGATCAATGTCTTACACATTCCAAGTAATGAAATCAAATTACAAGTGTAGACAACTTATTCCAACAATGAAAACACTTGAATCCACAAATAGCAAACTTTGGGGCTTTAAGTCTAACTTTAATCCTCCACTTAAATTCTATATTTCCAACCATATATAAGGTTTTCTAGGACCTTTATTCATCAAATAAAAGCTTTGATTTAAGGCTAATGCAATAGAAATAAATTACCAATTCCATATTCCATAAAAACCTCACCTTGACTAGTTTGAACCTTTGTTGAATCTCTTGCTTTCTTCTTCCACAAAACTGATTTCTATGGCTTAGAAATTGATCTTAGGACTCAATAGGACCTAGAGAAATCATTATTTAAGTGGTATCAAGTAGAGAATTGAAATAATAAAACAAAACCTAGGAAGGAGAATTAGTAGAATTACCTTGACTAGTTTGGATCTATCTTGCTTTCTTGAGCTCCAAATTGAGTTCTACTACTTGGAAACTCTTGGAAATGGTTAATAGGAGCTGAGAGAAGTCTTAAAATGAGTGGGAGAGTTTCAGGTCGTGGCTGGAGAGAAAGGAGAAGAAAGTGACCAGATTTGGTCCAAAGTGATACTTAATAACTAAGAAATGGAATAACTTAAGTTCTAAGGGGTCTTTTGGGAATTTTGCACCTTACTTTCCATGTGTCCAGCTCTAAAACATCCTTAGGATACTCACCACGTTGCTGGTCCATCCTATACACCCAAGTGTAGACCAAAATGGTGAAACCTAGCTTAAGAGGTGAAAACTAGTCATACTTTGACCTATAATTCCATATGGCCAATCTTATTGTAATCTAGTGAAACCTAGCCCCATAACCAATCATTAAACATAAAAATAAATCAATTAGACTCCAATTAATAATGCAAACAAAGTATCAATGCCTAATTATTAGAGTGCACAAAGATGACATTACACGATTAAGCTTAATCTAAGCTAGCTTAGAGTAATTAAACACGGTTCAGTACAGTAACTGCCACCTCGTGCTTACCTGAAACCAACATTTTGGAAAATGCTAGAAATGGTTTCTATACATTAAATAAAAGCTATTTTAAGTTTTAAACGTACAGTCAATTTGGCTCCGAAAAGCGTGAAAAATGCATTTTACCGAAAAACTACTATTTGACCAAGTTATCAACAGATATGATTTTAATGCATGTTCGTATAGTATTACTATTCATAAATGTATTCTTTGTCC
>JXTB01000182.1:635969-669702 GCA_002914805.1 Parasponia andersonii | reverse complement strand
CCTTGACCTGACCCACAAACAACTGCGAGTCGGTCATTACTGTGATGCTCTCTACTCTGAAATGCAGGGCCAGTTCAAGGCCTTGCAGCAGGGCCTCGTACTCCACCTCGTTATTCGTTGCCTGGAAACTGAGCCTCAAGGCTTTCTCTACTCTGAGTCCTATTGGGGTCTGCAGGACTATCCCGATACCTGACCCCGAGGCGTTCGTGGATCCGTCAGTGTAGAGGGTCCAGGCTGAAGGGTGGCGGAGGTGAGAAATTTGAAGCAGATCGTGCATCTCGCCGAAGGATTTGATTTCCACTACGAAATCCGCTATGACCTGCCCTTTTTTTGCTACTCGAGGCCGATACTCGATGTCGTATATCCCCAGCTCGATGGCCCACTTGGTTAGTCATCCCGATAGGTCTGGTTTGGCCAAGATCTACCAGATGGGGAAATCCGTGTACATGGTAATAGAGTGTGCTTCAAAGTACTGCCTGAGTCTCTTCTTAGTGTTGACCAGAGCAAGGACCAGTTTCTCTGCCATACTATACCGCGTCTCGACGTCCAGGAGCATGCGGCTTGTATAGAACACCGGCTTCTGCTTGCTGTCTTCCTCGATGAATAGTACAGCGCTGATCGCTACTTTAGACACTGCTAAATAAGCGTACAGGCGCTCTCCCTCTGCCCGGGAAGCCAGGATGGGCGGGTGACTTAGGTACAGCTTAAGGTCTGTCAGTGCCTTGTCCTGTTCCTCCCCCCAAGCAACAGTGGAGCTTCTCTTTATGCACTGGAAAAAAGGCTTGCATCGGTCGGACATCTTTGAGACTAACCGGCTGAGGGCGGCTATCTTCCCGGCCAGGCGCTAGACTTCTTGTATAGTCGAGGGTCTTTGCACGTCTGCGATAGAGGACAACTGGGTAGGGTTGGCCTCGATACCTCTTCTGCTTACGATGTGCCCCAGGAACTGGCCGAAGGACACCATGAACGCGCATATCTTAGGGTTCAGATGCATCTGATATTACCTCAAAATCTGGAAACACTCGTCCAAATGTCCCAGATGACCCGAAGCTTCTCTGCTCTTTACGACCATATCATCGATATAGACTTCCATAGTTTTCCCTAGCTGTCCGGCGAACATTTTGTTCATGAGCCTCTGGTAGGTCGCCCCCGCATTCTTAAAACCAAACGGCCTATATAACAGTATAGGCCTCACTCCATGATAAATGCCGTGTGGATCTGGTCTTCCTCGTACAGGGAGATCTGGTTGTACCCCGAGTAGGCATCCAAAAAACTCATTCTGTCGAATCCTGCCGTTGCGTCTATCATCTGGTCGATCTTTGGCATGGGGAAGCTACACTTTAGGCAAGCCTTATTCAAGTTGGTGAAGTCTATACAAGTTCGGTCATCGCTGTTCTTCTTCTTCACTACTACTGGGTTGGAGATCCAGGATGGATATACGCATTCCATGATTAGGCCGTTCTCCAACAACGTCTCTACCTCCTTGTTGATCGCCCTGTTTTTCCCTGGCACGAACCTTTGGGGTCTCTGCCTGACCGAAGGGAAATTTGGATCTATGTTGAACCGGTGACAGGCATGCGCGGGGTCAATCCTGGGCATATCGTCGTGGGACCAAGCGAAGACGTCTTTGTTCTGCCTCAGGAATCCCAATAGCTCGTTCTTTTCCTCTTTCGGCAACAGGGCCCCGACTAATATTACCTTTGTCGGCTCCGCCTCTTTCAAAGGGACTGCCACCAGCTCCTTAATCGTAGACTCTGGTCCGTCAGACTCCTCCTCGATCTGTTTCATGTATACTAGCAGGCAGTCCTTTGATTGCTATTCGTCCCCTATCGGGGCGTTCGTACTCGCACCGGGTCCCTTCAGGGCTACTGAAAAATATTTCCTCGTGGAGGCCTAGTGTCCTTTGATGTCTATCGTATAGGTACCATTTATTGACATCTTAAGACCTAGTGGAGGGTGGAGGCGACTCCATGCATGGCATGGATCCATCCTCTCCCATGATGACGTTGAAGGAGGACGGGTAGTCGATAACGACAAAGTCCACGTCCAAGCATCTCTCTGCCGCGTAGACCTTCAAGGTCACAATGCCCAAGGGGCTGACCTTGGTACTATCGAAAGTGAACAGCAGCTGACAGGTCGGTCTGAGCGAGTTCTGATTTAGGCCCATGTTCTCGAACGTGCTGAGGAACAAGATATCGATGCTGCTTCCACCGTCGATCAGAATGCTTCCGACCAACGCGGAGTCAATCTGTAACTTAATCACCAGGGGGTCGTCGTGTGGCAGACATACCATGGTCAAATCTTGCTGGGTGAAGGCGATGAGGGCGGTGGAGGCGCAACTTTCACCCACCCTCAAATGGTTAACGGAATGTCCCATCCCCCTCAAGTGCTTCACCCTCTCCTCGGTTTTTCTTAGGCACTTTTCTTTCTCTTCCTGACCCTGGGTCTGCTCGGGTCTGCCCACGATTGTCGGCATTATCCTCAGGGCCTGGTCTCCTGACCTGGAGGCCTGGGTCTGGTTGCCTTTTTTGGGCCTAGTAGCATCTTCCCGCAGCTGGATTCCGCTAGTCTTTACGTACTACTTCAATTTGCCGGCATGAATCGCCACCATGACCTCCGCGTAGAGGTTGCGATAGTTGATGGTGTCATGTCCATGATCTTTGTGAAATTGGCAGTACCTATTCCTATTTTTCATGTGCTCAGGAACGCCGGATTTGGGTGGGTCTTTGAAAATGCCCTTGTCTTTATTTTGGAGGTAGATCACATCGATCAGCGTATTGAGCTCGTACTTCGGTAGTGCATCACGGGACACCTTCCTCCTCTTGCCACCTTCTTGACCACCTTGGGTGGGGGCTTCCTGCTTCAGAATCGACCCTCGGTCTGGCACAGGCCTCTTTACCACTTGTAGGGCCGGGGCTTGTGCCGGCGCTGTTGTTATCGCGGCAGATGCCTTAGGTTTTTTCTGGCAGCTTTCCTACACCCTGAATACCCCTTCCGATTTGGCCTGGACGTTTGCCATATTGTACGGAAGGTTCAAGAGCAGGTGGTCCGATAACATCGATCCTTGCTGCAGGCCCCTAACGAATGAGCTCACGGCTTGGACCGAATTAGCATTGTGCACTAGGGACATCACCTCCAGGAAATGCGTCAGGTATTCTTTCGGATACTCGTTGACGGTTTGTTCCAGCCGGTCAAGGTCTCGCATGGTTTTCTACTGCCTCCGGGCACCCACGTACTGCTTCAAGAAATGTTTGCAGAAATCTTTGAACCCATTTATGGATTTCTCTCGGAGCTGTCTGAACCATAATAGGGTCGGTCCCGCCAGGGTTATGGAGAAGACCCTTGCAGGTTATAGCTTCGTCCGTGGTTTCCAAGGCCATCTTCTACTAAAAATGATATATGTGATCGAGGGGGTAAGTTTTTCCCTCGAACGGCCTGAAGGTTGGAGTAGTGAAGTCTCTCGGCTTGGGCTCTATCTGGATCCAATCGGCAAAGGCCGTCTAGCTATAATGGGCCCCAAGCCTCTTACTCAGCTCTGCCATCATTTCTTGCTTCTAATTGGGAAGCACACCTTCAAGGCTTTCTTGGTGTCTTCTGGCAATCACCGCTCTAGCTCGGAACGGCCTTGTTTGACTTTGTTGCTCTCCCTACATCCGTGATCGAGATGGGGTGGGCATTTCCCTCAGCGGTTGGCCCTCGGTCTCTTGTTGGACTTCTGCGTCAAAATCTTCCCTTCGCTCACTCCTAGCTTCGCTTGCTAGCAGCCCCTCGAGGTGGGTGTTATCCCTGCGCAGCTCCGCGACTTCATCTTTTAAACCCATGATGGCCTCGTGGGTGATCTCTGCTTTCCGGCTTACTTTTGCCAGTGCGGCGAGCATCTGGTCCAGCTTTTGCTCCAGCCCAGGTTGCGCTCCCCGGGAGCTTCCTTCGGCATCGAGTGGATTCCCGGCAGTGTCGGGACATGTGCTTCTGGTTGTCATTCTTGAAGGTGCCATCTTCCAATGCTATATGGCTTCTTGTTCAGGGAGAGTGCGATTGTGAGACTCCGACTCTTCCTCTCGCACTCAAAGAAAAAATGTTTTCCCATAGACGGCGCCAAACTGTTGGAGCAGTTTCCAGCAGCTATCCACGTGTCACTGAATTGCTGATATTACACCTTCCAACTATCTTTGAATCCTTGCTATCCCAAAATGCTCCCGGCTTCGGGAGGTTTAGAGAGGCGGGGGTGGCCACCTGCAAAGACTCTCTGATGCTTAAGTCAGATATTTACCCCTGAGATTGAGTAGCAAAGATTCATTTTTTCCTCTGTATGAGTATGTCTTTTCTCTTGCTTATAAACTTTTTTTTAAAATACTTCTTTTTCATATGCATACATGCCTCTCTTTTAGGGACGCATGGCTCATATATATATAGTCCTGAAATTGTGAACCTTCTGGTTCTCAATCTCAGGACCGAGTACCTTTTTCGTCAAGACTTTCTCCAGAGGTCACGGGCTGAGATTATCGTGATCCTCTCTGCACCGCTGTAGCATAGTTTCTGCCGTCCCCTATGACTCGAGTTTGTCAAGGGCGAGATTTGGACAAATCGCCGTTCTGTCAGGATGGCTTGCCCCCTGCGCACACCTACTCAAGATCGCATTAAATGCTCTGTCTGGGTCTAGAGCTGTGAGTTGCTTTCCATTGTACTCTGGTGGAAGACCCTTGGGGCTTCTGACCCCCAACTGTCGAGGTAAGAATCGGACTGGGCTGAGTCCATCCAGGGTCTGGGATGGGCTCGGCCCTAACCTCGGACAGCCCAATGGCCGATGTGGTACCACGTGCGACTCGCGTGGCTTTTAGCTAGTCACTCTCGATACATATCGGACGGTGTGTCCTATTTATGACCTGTTCTGCCACTTAATCGTCGACGTGGTGTATGATTTGGGAACGAGTCCCACACATAGAACTCTGGTTCATAAAAAAACTCTCCACACAGAGAGAACATAGGAAAATATCTAGTACTAAAAAGATGGGATCACTAAATAGAAACTTTCACTTAATCAATCTATAGATCAAGTCCACCTTAATAAAATTTTCAATTAATTTTTGTTTATTTGACTAATATACAAAATTAATTTGATTAATATGAATTAATTCAAAATTTTATCGGATTTAGTTTTTTTTTAATAATTATTTGATTTAGTTTTGAATTAATTGAAATTTTGAATTTTTGAAAGTTTTATTTCCCTAGAATCCTCCAACCTTTTCCTACTTCCCACCAAAAAATTAGGTGTAGTGAAATACCAATATTACCATTTAAAAATAGCCTATGTGACCTTCACATGTCTAATTTCGTTACAAATTTAACTTTCATTGATGGATTTGAATTGATTGCCACAATTTTACAAATTTAGGGACTTATTTGGCAAAGAAAAAAGTTCAGGGGCCAAATTGCCAAGTAGTAACAAATTCAAGGGCCACTCATGCCAAAATCCCAAGAAATTTCATTAATAAATTGTAAAATAATTAAAAGATTGAATATTTAGAGTTGTATCAAGCCCTTAGAAAAGAAAACTAGGTACACATAGTTACATCCATGAATATCACCAATAAAACGTTTGCAATTCAAAGCATATTGAAATGTATCACATATAAACCCCCTAATTTTTAAAGGGTAAATTGGTAATTTAAAGCCAAGGGCATAATAGTAATTATCCATTTTTAGAATATAAAATCCAAAATATCTAAGATGAACTTGGTATTAAAATAATGTCCTATAAAGCAGTTTATTATTTAGATATTATAAACAATAATTATTGGATTATTTAATATCTATTTGTTATTAATAAATTCCATGTTTTGAATTTCTATTTCATTTATGTCCCATTGATATACATGTGATGTATATGTTTATCTTATGCAAACATCTAAAAGATTCCAAGACATGAAAATGAGTAATAAAGAATTATTCGTATGATGAGTTCATATGTGGGAGATATTATATTCTTTATTTTATTATATCTAAATTAAATTGTTCGCATTCTGCATATTGAAGATGGAATACTTTACTATGCCATAGAATGTAGTATTGTCTATTTAATTAATGAAGTCTCTAATTATCGAAATGAGTCTTCAGATAGAAACACAGTGTTATAAGAAAGTTATAACAACGCAGGACCTAGTGAATTAGAATTTGAGGTTAAGTGTCGTAGCTCAAATTTACTAATCTAGCACTATTATAAAATACCTTAATCCTAGTGATTAACGAACTTACTTTCATGTGTTTTGTCTTTTTGAGTTACTAAAGGACTAGTTCCGGTTTATGGTTCGAACTCCGATATCTTGGAAGATAAGGTATATGAAATGTGTAGAACGTTTTTCATGATGGACACTATACATATGATATTACTTTGAGTTTTTTCAAGTACTTGGATAATATAAACCAAGGCCCCAGTATTCACTATGTGAATTTGACTGTGTTGGTATAAGCAGATATAAACACCATAGTCAATTATTATTCATTAGATGAAAAATGGCAACTCAAAGTTAAATATGTACTAGAGGGGTAATACGGTAATTTCACCCTACTAGTACGGCATTGCATTGGGAGTATGTCTACAGGTATAGTATATGCTAAATGGAGTAAGCTAATTAATTGTTAATAAGCTTCACAGAAAATAAATAACATTTAGTCCAAGAGTTCAATATTGGGCCTATAGTGGTATTCCCCAATATTAATGGACAAGGCTCAATCATAATTAAGAGTTACTTATGATAGTAGGTATATGGTTCATTGGAGCTTGAACTTTATGGATCCATTTGGTCCCCAGTCTAGCTCAAATTAAAGTCCAATAGTTATTTGATGATCAGTTGAGCCCAACAAGCCCAATAAGCCCATTAGGGTTTACTAATCTCTCTATAGTTAAGAGAAAAGTTCTCTAGCAACTAGATATAAGTGTTACATGTGAAAGACCCCCTTGAGAAGAGAGTGTCACATGAAAAACAGAGAGAGAGATAGAGAGTAGAGAAAATCAGCCACCACTAGGGATTCACTGTCCTTGGTGTTTCGGCCATCTCGGAGAAATCGGTTCGAGGAGATTGTCTTCTTGTTCATCTATGGATCTCTTTGTTAGTAATCAAGAAGGTTACCACCCACTGGATCAATCAAACGGCTTTCAAGAATAGACGGGAAGACAAAAAGGTGATGAAGCGAATCTGGATATTGTTCTTCTCTAGATCAAGAGTTAATTTATGTTAGATCACGATCCGAAACGTTTTTTAAAAGGAAAAATTTTAAACGACTAATTTCGCTGCGTTTCTTGATTTTACAAAACTATGGTGTTCTTGAAAATGATTTTATGAAAATATTTTCCAGAAATTTATTCCAGCTAACACCAGCACTTGGACAGAATGTTAGTCTAGGTTCATAAGGGCTAAAGTGTAAAGAATTTTCAAAAGGAGGGACCAAAATATAATTAAATGAGGATGAAAGTGAAAAGAAAATTTCAAAAACTAGGTCAAAGAGCCACTTCTGAAAAATAGTGCCCATTCACTCTAAAGTCTACACTTGTTAAACAGTTTGAATTTTGCCCTTAAATCCCCCAATTTTTTCTCTTTCTCACCTGAAGACCCTGAAGACCCAAATCACCAAGCCCTCTGTCGTCTAACCTAGTCACCAAACCGCCGACTTCCAGGCTTGACGCGCTAGCCCGTGTTCTTCATAGGAGGTTGACGAAGCAAACTCAACTGGTCTCTGCACTTGTCGTGCACAGAGGGCAGAGCTAGGAGCACCTAAAAAACATGACCCTCGGACAGTGTTACCGGCCAAAATTCACCTTCCGGCATCTTCTCTGCACACTGCTGGCACATGAAGCTTTGTCTCGATGTCGCTGACCAACTCCAACCAATCATTGTCGTCAATTGGTAGCCGATGAGTAAATTTTCAATATGGCCATTTTACGAAATTAAATATGGCCTTTTATAATTATATTTGCAAAGTAATTATCTAGGCCATAAAAGTTATATGAGGTGAAAAAAAAGATTCAAATATGAGGAAATATGATTATTTGGTGTTGAATCATATCAAAAGACGTGTAAATTTTCGAATTGAAAAAGAGGATATTTTTGTAAATATTTCAAAAAGTGATGCTTTTATAATTTAGCAACTATAAATTTACACACTCCCGTGTAAGTGCACACGGTTACAAGTAACATAGATTTACGAGTTAAGAGGAACTCAAGAGAATTGATTACTAAGTCTAAGCTAAGTACTAAAATTGGTCAATTTTAACTTTATTCAAACAATCGAAATGTAGAATATGAAGCAATAAAACAAAGCAACTAAATTAGCATGCAAAATGAACAAAAGACAAATCAATTAGAAAAATGTCTAGGTTTACTAATTTCCTGACCATCCTTTAAACACCTAATCTCCTAATTCCCCTATTATATTAATTACTTCACTAGAGTTGTCAACCGAGATTTCAAATGTATTCACAAACTTCTTTCCAAGACATAAGTAAAAATACCTAGACAAGTTAATATGTTTCTTCTAACATAAATTGACTAGATTCATTAAGTTTAGTTATTCTCACATAAATGTTGCACAACTCACATATGTATATTTCTATCCTATGCAAACTCACCCCACATTAGGTGATCTTATGTTATTCTACCTATGTCCAAACCTCAATTTCCCTTCCGAAGTTCATAAATGTTCCACTCAATAATTTATTTAGTGACCAATTAAGTAGAAGCAATAAGTATAAGGTAAAACAAATAACTCAACAATGGATTTGATTAATGAAAGAGGAGAAAAATAAATAAACAAAAGATTCAAGATTGGTTCACATAGTAAAACTAGACAAAGAAATATTTAGTTCATAATACAAATTGAGAACAATAACATTATAATCCAATGAATTCAAGAAATACAAAATCAAAGAGAGAAAAGTTAAAGAATTCTTCCTTAAAAAAGCTTAAAGGTGTTCATGGAGGCTGTCCAGCTCCTTCTCTAAGCTTGGTTCTTACTTTCTTGAATCCTTTTTCTAGGATTTACTCTCAACTATAATACTCTCTAAATATAGAAAATACAAAGAAAGACTCACTAGAAAATAAGGAAAAGAAGCTAAGAACAGATAATGGTGTTGATGTTAGGAGGAAATCAAGAAATGGAGTTGATGGACTATGTCTTCATCTTCTTCTTCTCCTTCCATGGCTACCTCCATCTCTTTCTCTTTATCCCAATATGCTTCTTTCAACCCCAAAAATAAGGAAAGAGGTGGCTCATGCAAACGTAAGGCAGGCCAAACCTGGATCTTTGAATCGTCAAAAAGTTGATCTCGATTGTCAATTATTGACTCAGGGTGCAGGAGATAGCACCGCAGTGCCAAAACTTCTCAAGAGTTGGCACTATGGCACCACTTTTGGCACTGCAGTACCACTTTTCTACTAGTTTAGCACCTCAGCTTTCTGGGTGCGTCATTTCTTCGTTTGAGCTCTGATCTGCCTCATTTTCATTGTGTTACAACCGTATCATATTCAAATTCAATTCTAATAGTTTAAAAGACCCATTTGTGAGGTATAAATTCATCTTATTTTGTATCAAATACCTTTATTTAATTCTCTTATCAACACATAAATAAAACATCAAAACAACATTAGAAGTAATTGAAACAACTTAATTTAAACAAGAATATAGCAGAACTTAAGGCAAATTAATACAAGATAATTCTAATTTTATGGAGTTAATACATCCTCAAACTTAAGATTTTACTAGTCCTCAAGCAAAAGGAAAAGAAAAATACCTAAAAAATACACAAAAGGTAATGTACTGATGCTGATAATTTCTTATTAGTTCCTCAATACTCATATAATAAGATAACTTGCAGAAAAGTACAAATATTTGCTAGCTAGTAAGAATAACTCAAGAGCACATCCTATTTCAAATTAGATTTTCCTTATGTGTGTGTGTATTCCTTTCTCCTATCATTGTGTCAAATCCGGATAAGTTTATGCAAAAAAAAATGTATTAAGCACAAATCTCAAAGACATTAATCAAGTTCCATAAGTTTGCTTTCAAATCCATCGCCACTAATATAGATAAACATAGCACCAAGAATCAAAAGATCTTCATTAAGCTTGTAACATTGGCTTAGGTGAAGGTACGATGATTTACATAAAGTGAACTCAAATCACCCTTAAGCACATTAATTATAGGACTCATGTAGAGCTATTCTTTTACACACCAAATAACACACCACTAAAATTAAAATTTCCTTTCTTCCATCAATAATTAGCCCAACATTTATTTCTTTTTTTTAATCTTTGTTTTGTTCTTTTTTTTTGAGTTGCACACACTCAAACTTGTTTCTTTCTTTTATGAACCAGTGTGTAACTTTTTTTTAAAATTATAATCTCTCCCTACTCATCCTCCCTTAACATAGCATAGCTCAAAATAATTCAATATACTCAATACATAAAGGTTGAATGATATTATTTTCTTTAGGCTAATGTGTGTGTGGTTGAAAAAGAAAAGGCTTTACAAGACCCAAATTAAATGTAGTAGGGATAAAATGTATTATAGCTAACTTGAAAGGCTCAAACAGTCCAAAGATAGCCTAAATCATTTTCTTGGTGAAATACAATCTAGGATTTCTCCTCAATAGATTATCAATCAAATTCTAGCAGTCGTGAGATTATCAAAATGTCATATTCACATAAGCATTCTCTGGATTCATATACAAATCAAAGATCAAGGCATTGTACTCAGTTATAAACTTTCACAATCAAAATAGAACAAACACAAGAATTATCCATCAGACGATGCCAATATCCATATTTTTCGACAAGTTATGCACAAATCCATCCAAAGTTCTTATCATTGGAACTAGGTAATCACCAAAGAAAGCACAAAATACCTCTATTTATTCAAACACACAATCACACAACTAAGAAAATAAACACATAATAACAAACAAATAAATACAAGCACAATAAATCAAGTTAACCCTATCCCCCAAACTTAGTATGCAAAAAATAAAAAAAATAAAAGAATTAAAGAATAAGTTAGGGATACTCCACTCGTTGGCACATAGCCATGAAATTTGATCTCCTTAAAATGGCACCAACTCCTTGGATCACACAAAATACGAACATGGAAAAAATTAACACACGAACATGAAAAAGTAAACACTTGGATTGCCTCCCAAGAAGCACTTGAGTTATCATCTTCAGCTTGATCAAAGAGCGGTTGTCACTCATAAAGTGTGACATACACCACCACGAATGGGTCTTTATTGCAATGATCCTCAAGCTTGACCGGGTGTAGACAATTATTGCTCATAAATCCAAAGTGGCTTAATTTCAAATGATCGGCTTTAAAGGAAAACTTTATCTTTGGTTCAAGCTTGTAGAGGATGTAGTAATAAGATGGCGACACTAATAGCAAACAAGACTCCGATAGTGGTATACTTATGTAGATCAATGATGCGGCCAAATTATTGGCCTCTTGGACTTCCTCATCCACCATGTCTTGTGATTCTTCTTCTTCAAGTTTTCTTGACGACTGTTCAAAATAAAAGTATTCCAAATCAAACTTTGCCATATCCTCTATTATTTGATAGGCTTCATCTTCGGGTCTTCCTTCACAAATTGGAAAGTCATATTTATCTTGAACCCGACTCCTACTTGTAGGATTCAAACCATTCATAAACACTTAGAGTTGGTACCACTTGGATAATTCGTGGTCAGGTTCTCTACTAAGCCTTATCTTGAATCTTTCCCAAGCCATGTATAAAGGTTCCAAGCCATATTGCAAAAATGTTATGAGGCTTTGGTGAAATCTTACTTTAGCTAGCATAATGAATCTCACAAACAAAAATAAAATAAGTCAGAAAATGGTTTGAAGTAAAATTAGAATTGATAGTTATTAAATATTAACAAAGAAATAGTGTATTAAACTCCGGCAACAGTGCCAAAAACTTGTTGGTTCAAATATGTAACTATAAATTCACACACTCTCGTACAAGTGCATATGGTCACAAGTAACAGATTTAGAAGATAAAAGTGTCGAACCTACGAAGATTGATTACTAAGTCTAAGCTAAGTATTAAAATTGGTCAATTCTAACTTTATCTAAAGAACCAAAATGTAGATTGTAAAGAAATAAAACAAAGCAACTAAACTAGCATGCAAAATGAATAAAAAATAAATCAATAAGAAAAATGTCTAGGTTTACTAATTTCCCAATCATCCTTTAAACACTCATCTCCTAATTCTCTTATTACATTAATTAATCCACTATAGTTTTCAATCGAGAATTCGAATGTATTCACAAACTCCTTTCTAAGACTTAAGTGAAAATACCTAGACATGCTAATATGTTACTCCTAATATAAATTGACTAGATTCATTAATTTTAGTTATTCTCACACAAAGGTTGCACAACTCACATAGGTATATTCCTATCCTATGCAAACTCACCCTACATTAGGTGATCTTATGTTATTTTACCTATATGTAAACCTAAATTCGCCTTCCTAAGTTAATAAAAGTTTCACTCAACAATTTATTTAGTAATCAATTAAATAGAAGCAATAAGTATAAGGTAAAAAAAACTAAATAATGGATTTAATTAATGAAAGAGGAGAGAACTAAACAAACAAAAGATTTAAGATTGATTCATATTGTAAAATTAGGCAAAGAAATATTCAGTTCATAATATAAATTAAGAACAATAACATTAGAATCCAATGAATTCAGGAAATATAAAATCAAAGAGAAAAAAGTTAAAGAATTCCCCCTTAAAAAACTTTAAGATGTTCATGGAGATTCTCAAGCTCCTCCTCTAAGCTTAGTTCTTGCTCCCTTAAGTCCTCTTTTCAGGATTTACTACCAATTATACTACCTTCTAGATATAGAAAACACAAAGAAAAACTCACAAGAAAATAAAGAAAAGAAGCTAGGAATAAACTATGGTGTTGATGTTGGGGAGGAAATTAAGAAATAGAGTCGATGGACCATATCTTCAACTTCTTCTTCCTCATCTTCTTCTTCTGCTTCCATGGCTGCCTCTCTCCCTTTCTGTCTATCTCAATATGCATCTTTCAACTATAGAGATAGGGTTTTAAAGAGGTGGCTTGTGCAAACCTAAGGCAAGTTGAATCTGGACCTTTGGATCGTCAACAAGTTGATCTCGACCGTCAATTATCGACCCAGAATGCAGGAGGTGGTGCCACGGTGCCAAAACTTCCTTAGAGTTGGCGCTACAATGCCATTTTTCACACTGCAGTGCCACTTTTCTACTGGTTTAGTGCCTCAATTTCCCAGATGTACCATTTCTTCGTTTGAACTCTTATTTGCCTCATTTTTGTTGCATTACGTATCAAATTCAACCTTAATTCCAATGGTTTAAAAGACCCATTTGTGAGGCACAAATTCATCTCATTTTGTATCAAACACCTTTGTTTCATTCTCTTATCAATATAAACAAACAAAACATCAAAATAACAAGAAAAGTAATTGAGACAACTTACTTTAAATAAGAATATAGAAACACTTAAGGCAAATTAGCACAAGATAACTCCAATTTTATGGAGTTAACAACTAGCTTAACGCTTGTGACCTCAAAATGAAGTTTTGACCTGAAATTTGGATTCAGTGAGGTAAGGAGGCAAACTTTGATATAGAATATCAATATGTTTCAAGGTGGCATGAATTTCAATGCATGAGACTCATAAATAATGTCATTTTATATGCCACGGGCTGGGTCTCAGTCTGAAACCTAAATTTATTTTATTATATATCTAACTTAATTATTTTAGACACTAGGAATTCAGTGATGAAGTTCGATTGGTGATTTGAAGCTCCGTTGGAGAAATGAACTTTGAACTAAGTGATCAAGGGTTTGAAAACGACTATCAGCCCTCTGAACGACCACCAAACGATGTCAAATACTCTCCATTGTACTGTAGCACTGTCTAATCACTCATTTATGGCAGGGGATGAATTACCAACCTTTATGAAAAAGTGAATATATTTGGATTATTTTACCTACTATTAGAATTTTGTGAATTAAATATTCTTTATTTAATTTTGGAAATTATTTTGGATAAATGTGATGTTTGGGAATCTTTGAATTTTGAGTATGTGGAGCTTTGAATTTTGGAAACATAATTGACAAAAGTTTGGAATATGGGAACATATTTTTTAAAGATTGGAGTTTGGTGGATCCTTAAACTTTGATTTATAAATGGATTTTATAAACTGTTAACCATGCATGAATTTCAATTTATTTATTCTATTGTTTAAAACCTGTAATCGATTCTTTACTGGGTATTAGCTCACTCCCACCCTTTCTTCCCCTCAGGCGGCGCTCAGTATGATTTGGACAGGGAGACTTAGATCGAGAAACTGAAGGCCTACTAGTTTGTTTGTATTTTGGTAAATTCATGCTAGGTTTATGTATCATAAACTTGAGTAAGAATTTGGATTGAATAATAACTAAGTTTATTCGTGAGATTTGGACACGATTTGTATAACTTTTGTTTATCTTTGAGTGTGAGATGAATTCCTGATATATGATTATGAAATATTTGATTTTACTACTATCTATGTTTAATGAATGATGTATTATTGTAAGTTTTATTTCAATCACACATTTTATAGAGGCCAATTTGAAAAATTAAAGATTTTGAATGTTTTTGAATTATTTTCAAATTTTTCTTCTAATAATTCTATTTTATGAAATATCCATTATGCCATTGACCCTAGCCTCGGGTCGTGACATCATAATTATAACTTCAAACAAGGAAAATAAAGAGGACGAAGAAAAACTATGGTGATGAGTCTTCAAGCTTTAATTCTTCAAAAATATTCAAGAGAAGATCTCCAAGAACTAAGCTCTAAAGTCTCTCAATTTGGTAATTTTTTGCTCCTCCAAAATCTGCCTTGAAAAGTGTACTTCCACCTCCTTTTTAGCTCATCTCCTTGATCAAGGTCAAGCACACTTAAAGATAAATATGTCTCCAAAATTGGATTTTCAAAATGGACCAATCTGGGGCATTAAAGGCCTTTAAAATAGTGTCCAAGTACAAGGAGAGATGTAGCCATGCCTCATTAGTAGCATAGCTACCTCTAGGCAACAAGGGAGGCATAGGAGCACCTCCCAGGGCGAAGCCACACCCTATGTGCTAGTCAGAGGCATAGTCATGCCTCAGTTGTTGCCTAGAACGACCTTTTGTCCATTTTAGCTCCATTTTTTGCCTTTATTTTTTACCAAATTGACAATTTTCTTCCTTCCTACATTAAAAACACAATTAAAACAATAAAATGAGAAAGAGTACTAGAGGATTTCACAAAAACATAAGCTTAAAAAACTTAAATGTATAAAATGCATGTTAATAAATACACCTAAACTTAAACAGTTACTTGTCCTCAAGCAAAAATAAAAGAAACAAGACTAGAAAGAAACAAAAACAAGAAAACAACACAAAGCAAAGTAAAGAAACCAAAGTGTGAGTCTAGGATAAAGTTGGTAGCTAGACATTTTTCTCAAAAGAACAACAAACCTCAAAGCTCAAAAGAAAAGCAAACATTGATAACTAACCAGAATTTCAACTTTAAACATCAATTTTAGCCCATTTATGATTCTCTAGTATAGGTGTGTGTGCGATCAATCCTACTAGACCAATTGGGCTTTGGATAGACTTACGAACATAGATAAATATTAAATAATCTCTAAATGATTCAATCATATACTCATTCTTCGTGTTGCACTCCACTAATGTAGGTTATAATATTTTCAAATATTTAAAGGTCTTATTAAGCTTGTAACGTAGTGATAAGTGTATTTTACACTTATCTCTACTATCCTTTCAAGCTTAAGAATTTCTCACCTTTCAGCTCTTTTTACTTATTTTATTATTTTTTAATGCATATTTCAAGTGAAAAGTCATTGAGAGAAGAATTCTAGCTTTTCAAGCGAAATTAAGACTAAACTAAGGTAATTTTGATAATTTACGAGCAAAGACGGATGAACGACGTCCCAACAATGTATACTAGTGCCAATAATATGGAAGGAACTGAGCAGAACTAGGCATTGTGGTGCCAGGAAATGACGCTAGCACTGCAATGCCGCATGGTAAATGATATGGCACCACAGTGCCACATTGGGTGTGGCATTGACCCCTGGATATTGTGGCACTGTAGCACCACAGTCTAGTGCAGCAATGCCATTCCTTTGACTGTCTTGGAGCTACGATACTATATTTTGGTGCCGCAGTGGCACAAAGCACAAACATGTTGTAGAATTCTTGGATCATGGCCGGTTGGCTTTTTGTATTCAAACACTCTTGAACTCATCTAAAGAGAGGAGGAGAAGGGGATGAAAACCCTAACAACTAAGGGTTCAAGAGCTATTCCAAGGGAGAAAAATAACATCAATGAGAGGATTCAAGAAGAGGAAATTAGATTGGGAAGCTTCAAAAGAGTTTTTCTTATCTCTTCTGCTTATTTTTCATCTTCTATTTCATGCTCATGAATATGTATCTATTTTGTTATATCTGTTGTGTTTCTTTTTGTATGAACATGAGCTAAACTCTATTTCTAGGGAGGTAATTAACCTCTACTATAATCCAACTATTTGATTTTCCTCTAATGATTCTTGATATCTATTACTGAGTTAATTATTTTATCTTGAGCTTATACGACTATGTAGGTCAAACTAGGAAACATTACTCTTTTATAAACCATAACTTTAGTTTTGTTGAAAAATTTGGGCCAATTTAAACTTTTTAAACTCTAAAATGAAAGAACCTGTGTGGCATTACTTTCTGAAAGTATCTTTACAAACTTTACAACCAAAAAGTCCTTATCCATTTATCTTGCCATCCATAGCGATATTTACATCACACCAAAATATCAAAATATAAAGAAAACATTACCCATAAGTCAACCTCGTCTACATCTGTATGATCGTGGCGACAAGAAAGCGTGCTAGCCAATCGTCATCTCTACACATCATATATCTCATCACCTGCATCACAGGAACTAAATGAGCTAATGCTCAGTAAGTAAAGATCATGCATGCTCATTAACATGTTTCGAGCATAAACTTCATTGAAATTCCCATTGTACTCTTTCTTCCATAACTTTTCATTTTGACGTACTTTTCTTAGAAAACATTTCTTTATAGGGCCTTTGAGTGCACTACAAAGTCGCGGCAGTCAGTAGGCTGTGCCCACCTATGTGGGAAGGAAACACATGGCCAATGTGAATCATACCTACCCAACACAGGCCGACTAAGTAATGCACCTAATAAATCTCATAGTACAATGCTTAGTCTTAGTAGTCGGTAAGCCGTGTCCACATATGCGGGAAGGATGCCTGTGCAAACCATACTTATCCAACACATACAGACTAGACAATGTACTTAAAACATATCTTGTAAAATCAGTACAATAGTACTAATTTAAATCCAATGCGTGGAAAACTTCATTTCTTTGAAAATCATGCTTAAATGATCATGCCATGCTTATGTTTCCGTAAACTTTACAACAACAATAACATATAATTGAAATAATACACATAAGCATGTAGGAAAACATCTTGTATCTACTATTGTTCTTGTGATGTAGTTAAAATAAATCTTCACTTACTTTGTGTCCAGTAGAAAAGATAGTAGAAAGGGTCAGTATCCACTGTGGCAAGGTGTGTGGAAGACCTAATGTCAATTTTATTACTAACATTATCACTACAATGTAAAATACTTAAAGAAAATAAGTACAAGACCGAATCAGAGTATTTACAAAAGAAAGAATCCTAATCACAAAATGAACCAAAATGTCGTCTACTTTCATAAAAACTAGTCCATTTGTTTCTAAATGGTACCATTTGGTTCTAAAAATATTTAGACAGCACCTCTCCTATTTTGAGGAAATCTCTACATGATTAAAATCATGTTTAAGACCTGTAATAACAATCAACAACCCAATTCTCACATATACAATTCAAAGAGGATCATTTAGAGCAACCTAGGTACATTTGAATTCCTTTCATTTAGACAAAGTTTAAAATCACTTTTATACTTTTATATTGTCACAAACAGCAACAAAACAAATATATTTACATCATGGGATCAACAAAATATACATTTCAATTTTATAAAATTAAATTATAAGTATGGGGAACTTATTCTAACAATGGAAACACTTGAATCCACAAGTAACAAACTTTGGGGCTTTAAGACTAACTTTAATTCTCCACTTAAATTCTGCATTTCCAGCCATATATAAGGTTTCTTTAGACCTTAATTCATCAAATAAAAGCTTTAATTCAAGAGCTAAAGCAATAGAAATAAATTACCAATTCTAAATTTTACAAAAAGCTCACCTTGACTAGTTTGAACTTTTGTTGAAGCTCTTGCCTTCTACTTCCACAAAACTGATTTCTAAGGATTTGAAATTGATCTTAGGACTCAAGAGGACCTAGAGGAAACATTACTTAAGTAGTATCAAGTGGAGAATTGAAATAACAAAACAAAACCTAGGAAGAAGAACTAGTAGAATTACCTTGACCAGTTTGGATCTATCTTGCTTTCTTGAGCTCCAAATTAAGTTCTACCAGTTGGAAACTCTTAGATATGGATAAGGGGAGTTGATAGAAGTATAGAAAGTGGCTGGAGTAGTTTAAGTTGTGGCTGGGGAGGAAGAGGAAAGAAATGACCAGATTTGGTCAAAAATCAATACTTAAAGGCTAAGAATGGCATAACTTAAATTCTAAGGGGTATTTTGCACCTTACTTTCCATGTGTCCAGCTCTAAAACATCCTTAGCATACTCACCACATTGCTGGTCAATTCTATATACTCAAGTGTAGACCAAAATGGTGAAACCTAGCTTAGAAAGTGAAATCTAGTCATACTTTGACTTATGATCCTATATGGCCAATCTTGTTGTAGTTTGGTGGAATCTAGTCCCATAACCAATCATTAAACATAAAAAATAAAGTCAATTAGACTCTAATTGATGATGCAAAAATATTATAATTGCCCAATTAATAGAATGCACAAAGATGACATTACGCAAATAAGCTGAATCTAAGCTAGCTTAGTGTAATTAAACACAGTTCAGTACAGTGACTGCCTCCTCGTGCTTACCTGGAACGAAAATTTTTGATAATGCTAGAAATGAGTCCTAAACATTAAGTTAAAGCTATTTGACGTTAAATGTACAGTGAATTTGGCTCCGAAAAGTGTAAAAAATGCATTTTACTGAAAAATTACTATTTGACCGAGTTATCAACAGACATGGTTTTTAATGCATGTGCATATAGTATTATTATTCATGAATGTAATCTTTGTTTTTTTTACACACCAAGCTCTCTCTCTCTGAGGGTACTAAGCCTTTACACTACATGGGAACACTTCGATAACCATTAGAATAACAATATATATTAAAAGCATTTAACAATCAAAATGAGCAATTTACCATAAAATTGACACTAGTCTCATGATATGTCTATTATTCAATATGAACATGTTTATTATTGGCTTATTATGTATGTGAGAAACTTGAGCATCACAACTATACTTTAAGAACTATTTTGGTTACTTAATTTTTGTTTCCCTTGTTGCCTTTTTACATTGTATTTACATTTTAATTCTTGCTCAAAATGTCGTTTGGATAAATTAGAAACTAGTTTCGGTTAGTACTTAGCATTTGTGAATCGTGTACTCCTTATGGGATCGACACTCTCTTACTTACTATATTAGTTGTTGCTACCCATATACTTGTGATATTTGTTTGTTAGAAATAGCCTAACAAGTTTTTGGTGTCGTTGCTGGGGAGTATGGTGATTTACTACTTGTTAATACTAATATCTATTAGTTTCAATTTAATTCAAACTTTTTATTTTTTGTAGTGGATCTCAAGTGGTTTTTTTTACTATATAAGATGTACAAGGAGTGTGGAATTCATACCAGTTGATCCTGAGATCGAGCATACATTGAGGGAAATCCAAAGACAAAGGAACCAAGCAGTCAACTCTCAAGAAGCTATGGGAGAGCGAGACAATGCTAGACCTTTGAAGGACCTTGCGGTTCTTGTCCTTGAAGGTTTTGGTCCTAGCATTCGGAGGCCAGCTATCAACGCCACCAACTTTGAGTTGAAGCCAATAATCATTCAGATGGTGCAAGCATGTGCCAATTTGGTGGGTTACCTAGTAATGATCCTAAACAACACATCATGAATTAGTGATTGTTTCTTCGATAAGGCAATGTGTAATTTAGGAGCTAGTGTTAATTTAATACCATTCTTTGTGTTTCGAAAACTTGGTTTGGGTGAAGCAAAGTGAACTATAGCAATTCTCCAATTCGCGGATAGGTCGATCAAGTATCCAAGAGGAATCATAGAAAATGTGCTTCTGAAGGTAGATAAGTTATTCTTCCCAGCTAATTTCATTATTCTTGACATGGAGGAAGATGAAAATCTTCCAATTATCCTTGGAAGACTGTTCTTAGCAACCAGGAGATGGTTATTGATATGTACAAAGGAGAACTCACTATAAGGGTGGAGGACCAAGTAATATCCTTCAATATGTTCAAAAAGGTGGACTCTCCTAGTGACATAGATGATTGTTATAGAGTTGACTTGGTGAAAGAGAGAATTGAAGACAATGCATTGAAGGAAGCTACATTGAACAATCATGAGGCCCTTATTGTTCATCCCGTTGATGAAGGGGCAAAGAAGGCTCAAGGGAACACCATGGTTATGGAAGCCCCACAACATTCGTCAAAGTCTGATCCTCCAATTAGAGTTATAAAGCCTTCACTCTCCTCCTCCAATCATCATAAGCCTTACAAGAAGGATATGAAGAAGTGGAAGATAGAGAAGAAAAAGCGTGGTGATCATTACTTTGAACCATGACCAAGAGGTGTGCTTGGTTCATCTTGTTTAAAACTCTTCTCGGGCAAGCTCAAAGTAAGATGGTCAGGGCCATTCAAAGAGACTGATGTATCTCCATATGGTGCAAGCAGAAGAATCAAGGTGAACATTCAAAAGCTTAAAGACTACCTAGGAGGAGATCTTGATCGAGCTAAATCCTCCATTGCCTCACCTAACCCTCCATGAGGAGTGGCTATGTCAAGCAAAGGGCGTTAAACAAGCACTACTTGGGAGGCAACCCAAGGTTGGGATGTTAATAAAGAGAGAAGCAAGTTTTGAAGTTCTTTTATTATGTTTATGTTGATGACAAAGTGATGAAGGTATGGATGAATGGGCTTAATTGCAGCAAATTTGAAGAGTGTTGTCAAAATGGTGCCTCGGCACCATTCTGGGGCGCCAAAATCAGAAACCTTGTGCCCCAGTGCCAAATATTGGCCCCTCAGTGTCAATCTCAGCTAGGAACCTGCCACTCAGCTGAAAAAAAAAATTCCAGGCTTTGACACCCAAGCGCCAGTTTTGGCGGCGTGGCACCACCAACAAAAAATAAAAAAATACTTTCCTCTTTGGCACTGTCACTGCCACCGCCGTCAGTTGAAAATGATTGATAGGGCATCCACCGCACCTTAGAGATCGACTGAGCATCCTTCAATTAGGTAAGTACTGATTCTCCCTTGTTATTTCATATTTAGTGCATTAAGGACAATGCACGCTTTAAGTTTGGGGGAAGTTTATAGCATTTACATGTTTTATTTTCAAGAACTTTTTAATTGGTTGAACTTTTAGATTGTTTCTCTTTGTTTCATTTTAATTTATTAGTGTCTTTTTTTTTAGTATGTGTTTATATTTTTTTTTTGGTTTGATTATGTGTTGTTTAGAGCTTTCG
The DNA here is from genome assembly GCA_002914805.1 of Parasponia andersonii. Taxonomy (NCBI): domain Eukaryota; kingdom Viridiplantae; phylum Streptophyta; class Magnoliopsida; order Rosales; family Cannabaceae; genus Trema; species Trema andersonii. The sequence continues at coordinate 647,900 of JXTB01000182.1, read as the reverse complement.
ATAGAGGTTAATGGCCGATGATATTTTTGTGAGTTTGTGTGAAATAACTCTTTGGAAACATTTAGTATTATGATAGTTCGTGTGCTTAAATCTTTTATGGTTTTACTTTATGAACAACTCTTGAACACATTTTACACATAGTTGTGACCTTGAATTGCTTAGTATAGTTTTATGCTTATGGCTTAGAAATATATTTAGTCTCATGTCATCTTAGAACCTGTTTAATTGTCAATTGAGGCAAAATCCTAGGTAACATAAAGATCGAAGAAATTATGTAAGCTATTTTGGATCGATTGAGCCTTTCAAGCCCACCCGTAAAAATGAAACAACCTTAGTCACCCCCTTTGAGCCAATTTCTCAGCCCTTTTAATTCTTTAAGCTCTATAAACTCTTCTTACTGTAAATAATTTCCCAAATCACCTCACCTCACACAATAGATGCATGGAAGTAAATTATGAACTTATGATAAAGTGTGAGTTTCATTCTTTAAGCTCCATAAACTCTTTTTACTGATAAATAATTTCCCAAATCACCTCACCTCACACAATAGATGCATGGAAGTAAATTATGAACTTATGATGAAGTGTGAGTAGTTTATGAAGAACAAAGAAAGGGAAATCTTTGTGAAGAAAGAATTTCGGCTACCTTAAATGGGTAGTTAACTAAAAAAAAAAAAAAAAAGAAAAGATGTAGAAAATTAAAATGAAGTTTGGGAGAAATTGTTGTGATATTTTTAAAAGAATTGTATTTATAGAGAAAAATAGGCATCCATGTTGTGAATAAGCCTAAATGATACCATTCCATCCACCCATACCCAAGCCTTGCTTTACAAGCCGATTAAAGACCTATTAATCTTCGATGTAATTCTATTCTACATTAGTGGAGATTGACATGAAAAGTGGGATTATGAGATGACTACTTCACTTTTATTGAGACAGCTCTGAGCGTATCCTTAGTCTGCATAAAGCGATTCGAGTGTGAAAGATTAAATATAAGTAGCTATTACACACACATACTAAGAGTTAAAAACAAAGCAAAGCTACTAGAAAATTTGAAATTCTAAACTGTTATGATACTTTAAGTTTCCTTTGAGTTATATTTCTTTTAGAAAGTATTGAGATAAGGTTAACCTCATTCAAAAGCTTTGTTCGTGTGTCTAAATTTTGCTCTTGTGTTGTTTTAGTAAATTTTGTTTGTTCATTTTTTGTTTTAAGCTCGAGGACGAGCTTTGGCTTAAATTTAGGGGTATTTGATAAGTGTATTCTACACTTATCTCTACTATCCTTTCAAGCTTAAGAATTGCTTTTCTTTGAGCTCTTTTTACTTGTTTTATTTTTTTTTATGTATATTTCAGGTAAGAAGTCATTGAGAAGAGAATTCTGGCTTTTCAAGCGAAACCGAGGTTAAACTAAAGCAATTTTGATCATTTGTGAGTGAAGACGGATGAACAACGTCTCAACAATGTGTAGTAGCACCAATAATATAGAAGAAACTGAGTAGAACTAGGCCCTGTAGTGCCAAAAGCTCTAGAGACATGGCGGTGCTAGGAAGTGGTGTCGTAGAGCCACTCCGGGTGCTGCAGCACCGTGTGGTAAATAGCTTGGCACCGTAGTGCCGTTTCATGGCACCGCAGAGCTATCCCCTAGATATTGTAGTGTCGTAGTGCCATAGTCTAATGTTGCAGCACCTTTCCTTCGACCGTCTTAGCGCCGCGGTGCAACATTTTCACGCCGCAGCACCATAAAGCACAGACATTTTGCAGAATTCCTGGATCATGGTCAGTTGGCTTCTTATATTTAAACTCTCATAAACTCATCTAAACAGAGGAGGAGAAGGGGACAAATACCCTAGTATCCAAAAGGTTCTAGAGCTATTCTAAGGGAGAAAAACAACAAGGAGAGGATTCAAGAAGAGGATATCAAATTAGAAAGCATCAAAAGAGTTTTTCTTATCTTTTCTTCTTGTTTTTCATCTTCTATTACCTGCTCATGAATATGTATCTATTTTGTTATATTTGTTATATTTTTTTTTGTATGAACATGAGCTAAACTCCAATTCTAGGGAAGCAATTAAACCTCTAATGTAATCCAACTATTTGGTTTTTGTCTATTGATTCTTGATACCTATTATTAAGTTGATTGTTTTATCTTGAGCTTAACACATCTATTTACTTGGCCATTAAATAGAGTTATATTGTGAAACCTATATGAACTTGGGAAGGGAAATTTAAATTTGGACATAGATAGAACATCATAAGATTGCCTAGTATAGAGTGAGTTTGCATAGGATAGGAATATACCTATATAACTTGTGCAACCGTTATATGAGAATTACCATGCTTAATAAATCTAGTCAATTTATGTTAGGAGTAACATATTATCTTGTCTAGATATTTTTACTTATGTCTTAGAAAAGAGTTTGTGAATACATTTGGGCTTTTGGTTGTCAATTCAAGGTGGATAATTGTATTATAAGGAAAACTAATAGTTGGAGGAGTTAAAGGGTACATTGCATCCCTAGATTCCTTACTATTACTTTAAGAACTATTTTGGTTGCTTAATTTCAGTTTCCCTTGTTGCCTTTTTATATTATATTTACATTTTAGTTCTTGCTCAAAACTATCAATTATTGTCTTTTGGATAAATTGGAAACTAGATTCGATTAGTACTTAGCATTTGTGAATCGTGTACTCCTCGTGGGATCGATACTCTCTTACTTACTATATTACTTATTGCGACTTGTATACTTGCAGTGTTTGTGTATTAGAAATAGCTCAATAGTAGGGCCAGGGTGAAGGGTAGACGAGAAGGACTTTTGCGGTGAAACTCACTCTAGGCATGTAATGTACAAATGAACCTCGTATGAAGCTAATTCAAATCATCACTCTAACTCCCAATTTTCCTCTTTTTACTTAAACTTTAGTTCAAAATTTTATCTTCACAACCTACAAAACATATAAACAATGAAAATTTATTACTTTTTCTTTTCTTTTCTTTTCTTTTCTCTTTTTTCTTTTTGAAAACCCCAAACTTATTTGAGTTTGCATAATTGAATAATGGGGGAGTAAATTTTTCTCCATTTTTTTAAATAGCAAGAAAATTTACAATAGAAGAAAACATAAAATCCAAAATCAAACAATGAAAACCCATCTTCCAACCCTCAATTTTCTACTTCAAGCAATGATGCAATCATGCCTAAGGTTATTATTAGGCTGAATGAAGGGAAAATCAATGATTAACTTGGTTAACAAAAATGTGGGTAGTGAAACAAATAGGCTTAAAAGACTCAAATGGGGAGACTAGAGCTAAATTGAGTTCAAGGATAGCTTCAAAGGCTCAAACGGTCTAAGGATGCCTAAATCATCTCTTGAATGATACCTAACTTAGGATTTCACCTTAAGCAACACTTAAATGGATTCTAGAGTTCATAAGATGTCAAAACTCATCTATGCACATAAGTGTTCTCTAAATCTTAACAAGGTCAAGTGTTCATGGTAATGTGCTCAATGCGTAGATAATCAAGAATGGAGTTCAACTAATGTGAGTCAAGCACACAGTCAATTCAACGAGTCACTTTTACCTTGTCCTAAGAATGAAAGTTGTGTCTATTATCATCATTGGATCTAGCTACCTTATTTTCTAGAAACTCATACTTTTTTTAGAAGGACAAACACACAAACAAAAAGATACAAACGTACAATCACAAAAGAAAAAAAAAAGGAAAACTTAAAATGACAAAGACAAAACACACAAAGAAAATAAAACAATGGGTAAGATAATAGTTAAGAACAACTAAGACAAAACCAGTGGGCACAAGATAATATATGCATGTTATGAACGAGAAGGGAAGATAAGACTATAACCACAAGAGATGAACAAGCACCATCTAAAGAAAATCAAGAGCAACATCATAAATAAAGTTCAAGCCCACAAACATCGACCCAAGAACAAATCAGCAACCTGAAAACCAACCAAAACAGATGTTTTTCCCCCAAACCTAATGTGAACATTATCCTCAATGTTATCAATTGTAAAGCACATGGGAGAAGGAGATATGTTTGATAGGGCTGGAGGAGGTTCGACGAGTATTGTGGAAATGGTGGTATCCCCGAAAAGTTGTAACTCGAGTAGACGCTCATTTGATTCATCATCATGCTGAAAGTGTTGGTGTACTGAGTCTCATACTAGAAATAACTGAACTGACTTTGTTGCATATGAAGCTATCTATGTTGCATTTCCAGTTATCTTTATTGCATCTCTAGTTGCCGTAGGTGCACCTCATGTAGAGTGCCTCCAAGTTGCTATATCTGACAGTTAATCCCCACAAGTTGGTTACTTTGTGAAAGCAATATATGTTGAATGTCAGTGAATGAAAATTGTAGGGGTGCATCAATGTCCATATGAGAAGGTCCTGCCTCTTATTGGTCATCTACCACTGAGGAATTTGGGCACATGGCATACCGGGGTGGCCGATGTTCTCTCCATTCATATGGTTTCTAACGCTGTTATGACGGCTTCGATAGATCATGCTTCTCAATGGGTAGCCCAAGGAGTACATAGCCAAGCCCAGATGTTGTAGCCCTAACATTCTTCCAACATTGATAGCTATAAATTATTGCTTGATTAATTATGTTTTGTGGCTTGACAATTTGCTTCAAGTCATTAATTTGAATTCCCGCATTCGTACAAAGACCAGTGATGAGCGATAGGTGTGTGAGTCCATTCGTGGTTACTCCACTAATAGTGTGGAGGATAGAACTTTTAATTACTTTACTGACATTAATTGATTGCTCGATCAATATGCAGTACAACAGTGCTGCTCTTTCAGTGTTTACTTCAGTCATATGTATAACAACTCTATACTAATTAACAACTTAATCTAAATATTAGCACGTGATTGTTGTCAAAACATTACCACCAAAAATATGATTTTCAATTTTTTTTGAAACTACAACACAAAATACTATAAATAGTATTTTAAGTTTATGACAACATTAACATTTTAAACTCCTCAAAACATAATACTTATATGCAGAATATTCAAAACATATTAGAGTAGTTTTCACCAAATATCAATAAAAGATCGGTCCCATATATACACTGCACGTCAGCTTGGCCTGTACTACTCACTCTTGAATTTTTTTTTTTTTTTTTAACTATAACATAAGAAAACTCATGAGCTAAAAGGCTCGGTAAGCGAGTCATTAGTCCAGAGTTTAATATCTAGACTAACAAGTAGAAATCTGTCAGATAACAGTGTCACTACACATTCAACACCACTTTCATCATTACGCATACATAAACTCTTCAAAATTTCTCAAAGTATAGTATATGACAACTACATGTGTACATGTATATTTTGGGCCCTCGGTAACAGTTGGCATTCAGGCTCTTATATGGCGACCCTCCTCCTATCTTGGCCGAGAGTCAAGGGTATATCAAACCACAAGTATACTCACAATTAGCAAACCTCACTCTTACCTTAGCCGATTGTCAAGTTTTAATAAAGCTCTCATGTGGCAACCCTCCTTTTATCCACTTGACTCAAGGGTAATTCAAATATGAGTAAGATCCTCAATTATGGTGTTTAGAGTGTATGGGGGTTGAACCATGATCATCCCACATTAAAAGAACCTTTTCTAGGTCTGGAGACATTTGGTCGACCAACGTTGGTCAACCAAGACATAATCAGGTCCACCAAAACAAATCTAGAAACAAACCTCTATTGATGTATCGATTAAAATAGATTTTGATTGACCAAAACATATTCTAGTCGACCAAAAACAACCTCTAAGATGAATTTATGTGTTGTTGATAGCAACAAAATCACGTCTTGGAAAAATAATAGAAAATCAAATCCTTAATAGAAGTTTATAAATAAGGTTATTCTGAAAAGAGCTAGATGTCTACTACAACATACTAAAAGTTTAGCTCATTTGGGCAAGCTTAAAGACATGAAAAATGCAAAATACAGTAACTGTTCAGTGAAAAGCTTATAAATTCCAGATTCCAATTTTTAGCAAAACTCAAAACCAAACTATCCAAACAGACCAAAAATGCATTTTACAAGTTTTATAATAAGATTAGGGACTAAAAAATCCTTAGAACACCAACCTATAACAGTTATTACTCATTAAAAACTCATAACAACAATCAAACTCAAAACTTTCATAAGTTTCAAAGCTTTACCTTAATATACCTTATCCCAAAGACATGCAAAGAGAGACTAAGTTAGAAAGCTCTACTACTTGGAGAGAGATCAGAATGAGAGAGAATGAAGAGAAAAGTTATGAGTGTTCTGCTTCTAACATGATGGAACAAATTGAAAGGGAATAAAAGGATTGTTTTTTATTTATTTGAAGATCATGGCAGACAACCAAAAATAGGCATCATCACCAATTTCTCAACCAGGAACAAGTGTTCCTTACGTGTAAATTGCTGAGCTCAGTTTTTTTTCCTTTTTTTTTTTTTGCAACTAATACCCCAGTCTTTGCAAATTTGTGAAATTTTCTCCAATCTTTAGAAATTATTCCAACTATACCATCTAAACACAAAACTTTTAGGAAAAACACCACTTGATAACCAAAATTTTCATAATAAAATCACAAATATAATTGCCAATACTAAGCTCCAATTAATCAACTTCCAGGAAACCAACTCACTACTCATATTTTGTGAATTTAATTCGCACGATAGGAAACATATAATTTTCTAATTCAAATAATAAATGCCAAATAATAATTATCATATTAACAGTAGATAATTACATAATATTTGGCTAATCCAGCTTGACGGGGTTACAATATGTGTTGTGGGTAGCAAATTTGCACAAATAAAATAAAACCAAGTCTTAACATATCTATTCAAAGTATTAGTGCCAAATAGTAAGGCTTCACTCCCTCGATTTGGAATCTTACTTTCTACCCACTTTGTGTCCAGAGTACACATTCCATTGACTATGTCATTGTAGTCTACTCAAGCTTCTACGAACCTTGCATAACTATCATTCCTAATGTTTGGAAAGACGTAGTAGCTGATGCAAATATAGCTGGTCAACCAAACGTGCAAGAGGAGGAGCATTCATGTGGGCTTGGAGGGACTCAAGAGCAGTATTCACGTGATCCATTAAGCTTGCCAAGTGAGCCAATCACAAGACTTAGAGCCAAGAGATTCAAAGAGGTATTAAATGGGCTGATTCAACACATTGGTGAGATGGCTAATGCATGGAGGCCCGATATAAGCCCAAATCAGATCCAAGGGAGCCTAATCACTATGATTAAGGTTCTAGAAGAGTCCAATTAAAGCTAAACACTTCTCTTCACATTTTTCTAGGTCTTTTATACTTTTAGGAAACTTCTTTAATTCAGATTTAGTTATTTTTGGATTTAAATTGAGGAGAGGGTTGCCATATGTCAAAATAATATTAGTTTATCTTAAATTAGGGACAAATTTGACTCCTATATATTGGAAAGAGCCTTGTACGTTTTTGGCCGCTTAGTGACCAATAATATTGCGAGTTATTCGTGTTTTCTTCATTCTTGAGAAGATTCTTGAATTGATCAAGTTAACTCCTGTAGCGTTCAAAACAATCAGACTTATCCCATTGATTCTTGAGTGGTTCTTGAGGATTCTTAGTGTGGTGTCTTTAATCTTTCGTAGTTCTTGATTTGTCTCTTGCTAGATTACGGGTCAAGACTCAACAATCTTGCGACTTGGTGATCCTAGGGTTCGAATTCTATAGTAGGTGCTGGGTTTCGTCACAATTATTGATAAGGTTCATATCATTTGGTATCAGAGCTTAGGTTTCAAGGCAAGTTTGAATTATCCTTTACTTTCTTTACTGTCTTTTGATTCTTTAATTAGGGTTACAAAAAAAAAAAAAAAAAAAGTCTGGAGACACTTTTTAAATTTTTTTTTTTGTGTCAATCTTGTTTCTTACTTCCTAACCTCCTTTTTGCCAAAACCCCATGCTTGAGTGTGAAAAATCATCAAAATTTAGGAGAAATTGTGTGAATTTTGGGGTATTACTGAAACCAAAAAATTCATATTACTCATATTTCTTGCACCAGTTTCTTGAGAATTGCTTGTGAGTTTTTTGATTTGATCTGGTTGCTCATCATATTGAATTACTGCTGAAGTATTCTTGAATCTGATTAAGAATGAAAAGAAAACATAACAAGTAGAAAAAGGCAAGAGTGGTGAGAACACAAGAGGATAAAAGCCATTGAGTGCCAAACACGAGAGTAAGTGAATCTTTCTGAGTGAAACACGAGAGGAAAGAGTGCTTGTGAGGTCCTAACTTTGTTTTTGCAGATTTCAATATATCACGTAATCAAAAAGGTAACACAACCGAAGAGGTACAACAACCAACTGTTCCGAACTTACAATTACAGGCATTTTTGGTGGAGATGAGGAGAATGATGAGAGCTAAATTAGAACCAATTCATGAGAGGATTGATAGGTTGGAAGGAGAAACAGCCGCGGGTCAGCCTCAAAATGCTCCCATTAGGCAACCACCTAGGCGGGTACAACTAGAGGAGCAATGGGGTGATGATGAAGATATAGAGGAATGGGAGGAGATGGATGAACCAACAATAAATAGGGGCAGGTTTAGGTGTGGTAATGGGAATAGAGACACTAGGATGGGTAGGCCTAGGCGAGATAATGACTTGGGAGGCATTAAAGTGAAGATTCCATCCTTCCAAGGTAAAAACGATCCTGAAGCTTATCTAGAGTGGGAGAAGAGAATGGGGATTGTCTTCGATTGCCACAACTATTCCGGGATTAAAAAGGTAAAGCTTGCTGCAATCGAATTCACTGATTATGCTATTGTTTGGTGGGATCAATTGTTGAAGGAAAGAAGGAGAAATCTGGAACGCCCTGTTGAGGCATGGGACGAGATGAAAACAATCATGAGAAGACATTTTGTTCCAAGCTACTGCCATAAAGAGCTGTACAATAAGTTGCAGTGACTAATCCAAGGATCCAAGAGCATAGATGATTACTACAAGGAGATGGATGTTGCTATGATCCGAGCAAATGTAGAGGAGGACAGAGAAGCTACCATGGCCAGATTCAGAAGATACCATGGCTAGATTCTTACACGGTCTAAATAGAGAGATAGCGGACGTGGTAGAGATGCCACATTATGTAGAGCTGACAGATATAGTGCATCAAGCTATCAAAGTTGAGCAACAATTGAAACGAAGGAACTTTCCTAGGAGGGGACCAAGCTCAGCTTCTATAAACTCATGGAGATCAGCCCCTAAACAGGACGAATTTCCATTAGCTAAGCCTAAGTCCGAATCTTCTAAGGACACAAAGCAAGTTGTGGCACCAAAACAAGGTAGCACCGAATCTGCCACTTCTAGAAATTGTGACATTAAGTGTTTTAAATGTCAAGGCAGGGGTCATATTACTAGCCAATGTCCGAATAAAAGGGTGATGGTGAACAATACTCAAGGGGAGATTGAGACAGACGATGAATGAGAAGATGAAGAAGATGACATGCCACCATTTGAAGAAGAATATGAAGGGTAGTGTGCTATAGACAGATTATCATTAGTGGCGAGACGAGCTCTTAGCGCACAAGTTAAGGAAGAAAACAACAACCAGTGGGAGAACTTGTTTCATACTCGATGTTTTGTGAAGAACAAAGTTTGCAGTGTCATAATTGATGGAGGGAGTTGTACCAACATGGCTAGTACTGAATTAGTGGAGAAATTAGCATTACCTGCCATAAAGCATCCACGACTGTATCGGCTTCAGTGGCTGAACAATTGTGGAGAAGTTAAGGTGACAAAACAAGTGTTGGTGGCATTTTCCATTGGCAAGTATGAAGATGAAGTGCTTTGCGATGTGGTACCTATGCATGCATGTCACATCCTATTGGGAAGACCATGGCAGTACGATTGACGAGTCGCAAATGATGGTTTCACCAATAAGTACTCTTTTACTATTAAAAAGCAGCCTATATCACTTGTGCCGTTGACTCCAAAACAAGTTCTTGAAGATCAACTAAAGATGCAAAAAGCGAGTGAAAAGAGAAAAGAGAAAGAGAGAGAGGCTGAAATCGAGAAAAAAGAAAAAGAGATGAGAGAAAAACATAAGAGCAAAACAACGAATGAGGGTAAAAGGGAAAAAGAGAGCAATGCAGCCTTATTGAGTGTAAGAGAGGAAAAATACAATTTCATTGCAAAAAAAAGTGAGATCAAGAGAGCTTTAGTTTTAAAACAGCCCCTGATAGTACTCATGTACAAGGAGGCTCTTTTATGTACTGATGATCTCGCCGGTTCTTTGTTGAGCAATATTAATTTTCTTTCGCAGGAGTTTCAAATGTATTCCCCGAAGAGATCCCTTATGGTTTACCTCCAATTCGTGGGATTGAACATCAGATTGACTTCATACCCGGTGCATCAATTCCAAACCGGCCTGCCTATAGGAGCAATCCCGAGGAGACAAAGGAACTTCAAAGGCAAGTAGGCGAATTGTTGGACAAGGGGTATGTTTGTGAAAGCATGAGCCCTTGTGTGGTTCCAGTGTTGTTAGTTCCTAAGAAGGATGGGACATGGAGGATGTGTGTTGATTGCTGAGCCATCAATAACATACTGGTAAAGTATCGTCATCCCATTCCTAGATTAGATGATATGCTAGATGAATTACATGGTTCTTGTGTTTTTACAAAAATTGATCTTAAGAGTGGATATCATTAGATTAGAATGAGAGAAGGTGATGAATGGAAAACTGCCTTTAAAACTAAATATGGTTTGTATGAGTGGTTAGTGATGCCTTTCGGTTTAACTAATGCTCCAAGTACTTTTATGCGTTTGATGAACCATGTTTTACATACATTTATTGGCAGATTTATGGTTGTATATTTTGATGATATCTTAATTTATAGCAAAAACTTGGAAAAACATGTAATGCATTTAAAATCTGTTTTAGATGTGTTAAGGAAAGAAAAGTTATTTGCTAACCTCAAGAAGTGCACCTTTTGCACAGATAAGCTTGTGTTTCTTGGCTTTGTTGTTAGTGCTCAGGGAATTGAGGTGGACGAGGAAAAGGTAAAAGCAATCAAAGATTGGCCAATGCCTACAACAATCAGCCAAGTGAGGAGTTTTCACGGCCTAGCTAGTTTCTATAGACGGTTTGTGCATAATTTTAGTAGCTTGGTTGCCCCTCTTGTGCCGTTTAAGTGGGGGAAGGAACAAGAAAAGGCATTTATTCTTATCAAAGAAAAGTTAACTAATGCACCTTTACTTATTTTGCCTAACTTCACTAAACTTTTGAAATTGAGTGTGATGCTTCAAGAATAGGTATTGGAGCTATCTTGATGTAAGAAGGCCGTCCAATTGCATACTTCAGTGAAAAATTGAGTGGGGCAGCTCTAAACTATCCCACTTATGATAAGGAGATGTATGCTTTGGTGAGGGCTTTGGAAAATTGGCAGCATTATCTATGGTCGAAGGAATTTGTGATTCACACTGATCATGAATCCTTGAAGCATTTAAAGGGTCAACAAAAGCTGAAAAAATGCCATGCAAAGTGGGTTGAATTCATTGAAACATTTCCTTATGTGATCAAATACAGGCAAGGTAAGGAAAATGTTGTGGCTGATGCATTATCCCGAAGGTATGCCTTACTTTTTTCTTTAGATACAAAATTACTTGGCTTTGAATACATTTAGGATTTATATGCACAAGATTCTGATTTTGGAAATGTGTTCAATGCATGTGAAAAAATAGCATTTCGTAAGTTCTATAGGCGTAATGGATTTTTGTTTCGGGAGAATAAACTGTGTGTGCCTATGTGTTCTTTGCGTGAATTACTTGTTAGAGAAGCTCATGGTGGTGGTTTGATGGGTCATTTTGGTATGGCTAAGACTTTAGGTGTTTTGCATGAACATTTCTTTTGGCCTCATATGAAACGTGAT
>JXTB01000182.1:609240-635281 GCA_002914805.1 Parasponia andersonii | reverse complement strand
ATTAAGGTTCTAGAAGAGTCCAATTAAAGCTAAACACTTCTCTTCACATTTTTCTAGGTCTTTTGTACTTTTAGGAAACTTCTTTAATTCAGATTAAGTTATTTTCGGATTTAAATTGAGAAGAGAGTTGCCACATGTCAAAATAATATTAGTTTATCTTAAATTAGGGACAAATTTGACTCCTATATATAGGAGAGAGCCTTGTATGTTTTTGGCAGCTTAGTGACCAATAATATTGCGAGTTATTCGTGTTTTCTTCATTCTTGAGAAGATTCTTGAACTTATCAAGTTAACTCTTAAGGCATTCAAAACAATCAGACTTATCCCATTGATTCTTGAGTGGTTCTTGAGGATTCTTGGTGTGGCGTCTTTAATCTTTCGTAGTTCTTGATTTGTATCTTGCTAGATTACGGGTCAAGACTTAACAATCTTGCGACTTGGTGATCCTAGGGTTCCAATTCCATAGTAGGTACTGGGTTTCGTCACAACTGTTGGCGGGGTTCATATCAGTAGCCATTTATGTCCTGGGACTGAAATAAGACCACATTTTCCCTCATGACGACCTTGAAATCTTTATGATTATCTTAAGCATTGGCATAGAATTCGTTGAAAACTTCCATATAAATCACATCCTGCCTATCTGTGAATTGCTCCCATTTCCTATTCTCATTAAACTCTTGGATTTTTCAGCCATTTTCCACATGTAACCCCAACTCCCACTCAGAAAACATGTATTTTTCTTTCAATTTATGATAGCTCTCTTGCACCGCTTGAGTTGTAAACCTTGTTTGATCATAAGTGGCTCTTGAACTAGGAGATTCCACCTTTCTCTTTTTAGGTGCCATTGCACTAGAAAATGCTTCAAAAGTCACTCAAGTAAATTGTTGAACACCTAGAGAGCAACACCTCCACATACCTCAAAACCAAATCAAATGGCTTTTCAATCTCCCCCAAACTCGATATAGCAATAAATATATCCAATGCAAGTCACTAGAGTCCTCAAAAAATCAATTAGAACTTGAGTTTTTCACTCGAGCATTTTATCAAAAACCTAGTGTTCATTAAAAACCAATACCACTAACAACTCCAATTGGTTATCTTTCAATCCCCTATTCAATAATATCACAATGTTTCTCAACAATGAAGGCAATCAATCCACAACCAACTCAATTTCCCAAGCAAACCAAAAATTCACTTTTTACTCATATCCAACACAAGGCAAAATTAACTCAAGTTCTCATAAATTCATGAGTCCAAAGAAGAATCAAACTTTTAAATCACTTACTTGAGTAGTTTGTGATGCTAGAAGACAATCTTGGAGTAGAAAAGGAAGTTACACTACTATTGAATCACCAAGGAGAATCTTAAGCTTCTTGAGAGCTGAAATATCACAACTTCACCAAATGAATGAAGAATACACTTTGAGCTCTTGAAAACTAGAGGAGTTGATGTTTAGGTTGGACAAAATTGGTGATTTGGGAGATATTTTGGAGGAGTTTAGGTGAAGAGAAAATGAAGGAGAAGAAGAAATGGGGGAAGAGGGTCATAGCTGATGTTTTAAGTGCCTAGATTTTTTTCTTTTTTGTAGAGGCATACCTACACTCGGGCAAGGTGTGGCTACACCCTGGGTTCTGCCTAGGTATGCTACAACGCGTGTCTAGGGGTGCTATTAAGTGCCCCATTCTATCTGGCCACACGTGCCTAGAGGGCATGCATGCATTCTTTGGGATTTCTCCTCCTCCGTGCAGTTGCACGTGTCTTAGCCAAGGGATGCCCCAATTTCTACCTAGCTATGTGTAACCCCCTACAAAGTGATAGGTGGAACAAACTGCGCATTAATATGTTCGGCTGGTCCAAAAGACTCCGAATGTGCATGTGGGAGCCCTGCCCATTCAAACTAGTTGAGAGCTAGAGTCGTTCCCCTGATAAGCCCAAGGCAGGACAAAACTAGTCGATGTTGCTTACATGCATATTGTGGGTGATTAGGCTGGCCCAGACTCGTCCATCGGGCACTACACGGGGTGGGATCATGTATGTCTGCTGCGTGACCCCTATGACATGCATGTTGCCACACCAAGGCCCATGGTGCCCACACCTAGTGTGTACATGGTGCCTATGTTGTGCCCACAGTGGTGCCAACAGGTGGGAAATTTTGTAATTATATAAGGGTATTTTTTTCTAGGATCATTAGTCAAGTCCTTGGCCAAATACCCCATATTTGAGGGCTAAGAATTAGAAAAAAACTGTTGTAAATTTGAATCTCCATTATTTTGTCTCAATTTTGCTATATGTTTTCTGGGCAAAAATCATGTTTCCTCCTACCAGAATGCTAAAAGCTCAAAAGGCTCTTTAGGGGGGGTGACCCGAGTGCCCATGGGGGGCTTTTGCCACCAGCATGATAAGGACTTAGCTGTGTACCTCCTTGCCCTATCAATGAAGGAAATGATGTTTATTCATGTCCACATGTTATCTATGAGTTGCTTTCATTATTACTTGTTTATTGCTCATGTGTTGCCTAGGTGTTGCCTCGATATGCTTCCTTTGTGCTCTCCTATTACGTGATTGCCGCTATCAAATCTGCTTGCTTTGTGCTTGCTCAATACTATGTTGTTTCCTTATCACGGTGTTGCTTGTGGCATGGCTAACCAATGGGTTTGTTTGCCTACAGGCTTACATTCTAGGCTGACTTGCTAGCTCTGAGCGATAGCAAGTGCTACATGTTCTGCCTATTTTGAAGTGCCAAAGAGGCGCCCGTGACAGTTGGTATCAGAGCTAAGTTAGAAAGCTTAGGAAAGCTTGTTGGGATGGCCAACAACACCCAGAGGATCATTGTGATTGAGAAGCGCTTGGGAGAACTCGATGGGATTGAGTTCAAGGTCAAAGACTTCACCAGCGCAAGAGATGGATTTGACATTGCAGGATTACAACAAAAGATCGAGGCACTAGAGAGAGATGTGGAATATATGCTTAACAGAATAAACAATCTTGAGCAGAAGGGAGGCTCCCCAAGCCCCTCCGGCCCATCATTGGGTGACGAATGTGTCGAGAACTTAGAGACATCGGTGAATAATCTCCAAGGCATGATCATTGACATGGTGGAGAATTGTCAAGAGGCAATAGGCGCACTGAGACATGAGATTAAGGAGATAAACCCCAAGCTCATCCTTACCATCCGAGCTGTGGGGAGTTAACCCATGGTCGCTTCAACGGGAATGGCTTATACGAGAGCTAAGGTACCAAAACCACGACACTATGGGGACGCGAAGGATGCCAAGGAAGTTGAGAATTTCCTCTTCGACATGGAGCAATACTTCGGAGTGATACAACCCAACTCAGAGGACACCAAGTTCGCGATGGCTATTATGTACTTGTCTGGGGATGCCAAAGTGTGGTGGAGGACAAAGTATGATGATATTCAGCACAAGAGGTGCACCATAGCCACGTGGGATGACCTTCGAAGGGAATTGAGAACTCTGTTCTTCCCTGAAAATATGTTATATCTGGCTCAACGCCAGCTACGAGAATTGAAGCAAACGGGCACTGTCCACGAGTATGTCAAGAAGTTCTCAGGACTAATGCTTGACATCAAGGACATTTTCAAAGTAGATAAGCTTTTTCACTTCTACGAAGGCCTCAAGCCTTGGGCTAGAACAGAGCTGCAAAGGCAAAGGATTTAAGACCTTGCCACTGCTCAGACGGTCGTTGAGCGTTTGACGGACTATACATTGGAGAATACCCAGCACAAGAAGAATCAACCCACTCAGAGTTCAAGCAACCCGAGTAGCAAGAAACAAGGGAAGCCAGGGCAGAATAAAAGTGGAGGAGCAGACAAGAAGAACAATGAGTCCAACTCCTCCTCGAGTAGTAATGCCCTACCCTATGGGAAGAAACCGATATCTTGTTTCCTTTGTAAAGGACAACATAAGGACTCCAAATGCCCATATAAGCATAAGCTGAGTGCTATTCGGGCCTCAATTGCTCAAGAGGAACAAGGCGAGGGTGAAGAGGATGATGAGTTCCAGATGGGAGCCCTAAGCCTATTGAATGCCCTCAAGAAGCATAGAGTAGAGCTGAGGAAGGTCCTGGGAAAGGGCTTATGTACGTAGATGCCACATTGAATGGGAAGCCTGCGGCTAGTGTGATGATTGACACTGGTGCTACCCATAACTTTGTGTCAGAAGCCGAGGCACAGCACCTTGGACTCAAGATCGAGAAAGACAGCAGTCGCATGAAAGCGATCATCTTGAAAGCCTTAGCTACAACAGAAATAGCCAAGCAGGTATGGGTCAAGATTGGTACCTGAGAGGGACTGACTGACCTGGTTGTGATACAAATGGATGACTTCCATGTCATCTTAGGGATGGAATTCTTGGTAGAAAAAGGTGCCATCCCTATCCTATTAATGGAAAGCTTGTTAATTATGGGGGAGAAACCCATCATGGTGCCCACGAAGGCAAACAAGCTAATGACGTGAAGCTTTTATTTGCTCTATAGTTTAAGAAAGGTATGAAGTGGTAAGAACTAACCTATATGATGTGCTGAGGAAATACAAGGATGTGATGCTGGATCAACTCCCCAGGGTCTTGCCACCAAAACGAGGCATCGACCACCAGATTGAGCTGGTGCCTAGTCCCAAGCCACCTGCTAAAGTGCCCTATCAGATGGCACCACCTAAGTTAGAGGAACTCAGGACGCAATTGAATGAATTGCTGAAGGCAGGCTTCATCAAACTATCAAAAGCACCATTCAGAGCACTGGTGCTATTCCAGAAGAAACATGATGGGAGCTTGAGACTGTGCATTGATTATAGAGCTTTCAACAAGGTGACAGTGCAAAATACCTACCCAATTCCGCTGATTGTGGACCTGTTCGACTAGTTGAGCAAGGCCAAGTACTTTACCAAGCTTGAGTTCTATAATATGTCACCTGGTATAAGGCGTTCAAGTTCCTAGTCACGCCATTCGGGTTGACCAATGCACCAGCCACTTTCTGTACACTCATGAACCAAGTTTTTCACGAGTATCTGGATAAGTTCGTGATCGTCTACTTATATGATATCGTGGTATATAGTGCATCAATGGAGGAGCACAAGGAGTACTTGGCCATGGTGTTTCAAAAATTGAGGGATAATCAACTCTACGTGAAGTGGGAGAAATGCTCGTTCGCACAGGAGACCATCAAGTTTCTAGACTATGTGGTTGAATGTGGCCATATCCGGATGGATCTAGAGAAGGTAAGAGTCATCCAAGAGTGGGAGGCCCTTACCAACATTAAAGAACTGTGCTCGTTCCTAGGCTTAGCCAACTACTATCAGCCTTTTGTAGAAGGCTACTTAACACGAGCGGTGCCCTTGATAGAGTTGTTGAAGAAAGGTGTTACTTGGGTGTGGACCGTAAAGTGTAAAGAGGCCATTGAGAATCTGAAAGAGGCCATAGAGAATCTAAAAGAGGCCATGATGAGAGATCTTGTCCTTGCCTTACCAGACATTGGCAAATCCTTTCAAGTACAGACAGATGCATCAGATTATGCTTTGGGAAGGGTGTTATTGCAAGTGGACCACTTAGTGGCATATGAGAGTCGTAAGCTTGCCGAAGCCGAATGAAGATACACAGCCCAAGAGAAGGAGTTTCTCACCGTGATCCATTGCTTATGGGTGTGGAGACATTATCTGTTGGGGTCGAAGTTTGTAGTAAAGAAGGATAACTCGGCTATTAGTCACTTCCTCGTATAGCCAAAACTCACTCTGAAACAAGCCTGATGGTAGGAATTCATGGCCGAATTCGATTTTCACTTTGAACACAAGGCGGGCCGCTCAAATCAGGCAGCAAATGCCTTAAGCTGCAAAGTAGAGCATGCAGCTTTGAAACTTCTTGCCAACATGTCGGCTAGTGTGGTGAACACTCCCATCAAAGAGCGCATCAAGGAGAACCTGGAGAAGGACCCTATTGTCAAGACTATCCTGAAGCTTGTAGAAGAAGGTAAGACTTGCCATTTTTGGGTAGAAGAAGACCTTCTATGCGCCAAGGGTGGCCGTTTATATGTCCCAAAGTGGGAGACTTACGGAAGGTGCTCATAAGCGAGTGTCATGACACTTTATGGGCAAGCCATCTAGGGTGGCAGAGAACACATGCCCTTTTAAAGCAAGGGTACTACTGGCTGTAGGCGAGATGATGTGGTAGAGTACATCAAAATCTATCTCACCTACCAATAAGACAAAGTGCTAAGACAGAAGACGCCTGGGTTACTAGAGCCGTTACTTGTCCCAAGTAGACCATAGGAGAGCGTCTCGCTTTAATTCAGATAGGGGAGCATGAGAATATCTTGGTGATAGTGGACAGATTTTCGAAGTGTGCGACTTTTATTCCAGCACCAAAGCACTGCACGGCAGAAGAGACAACAAGACTATTTTTCAGACATGTCGTGAAATATTGGGGCGTACCCCAGAATATTGTCATTGACCAAGATGCTAGATTCATGGGATGAATTTGTTCTGAAATTTTCCATCTCCTAGGGTCACAGCTCAATATCTCCTCGAGCTACCATCCACAAACTGATGGATAGATAGAGAGATTCAATGCAATGTTGAAGGAGTACTTGCAGCATTTTGTTAGTGCGAATCAGAAAAATTGGCCGCAACTACTTGATGTAGCTCAATTTTGCTTCAACGCTCAGAAGATTTCTTTAACTAATAAGAGCGCTTTTGAGATTGTTAATAGCCAATAACTATTATTACCCCACATAGTGAATGAGTATCGTGAAAAGAATCCCTGAGCCTTCAACTTCACAAAGGAATGGAGAGAAAATACCGAGAATACCCGAGCCTATCTAGAGAAAGCCTCAAAAAGAATGAAGAAGTGGGAAGATCAAGGTAGACAACCGCTAGTGTTCTAACCTAGAGACATGGTGTTGATCAAGCTTTCGCCTGAACAACTGAGATTCAGAGGGACCAAAGATAAGAGACTTGTGCATAGATATCAGGGTCCCATGCCCGTTCTTTCAAAAGTACGCAAAGCATCTTACAAGCTCGACACCTCTGCATGGCTCAAGATACACCTAGTGATTCACGTCAGTATCCTCAAATTGTATCACGAAGATCCAGTAGATCCAGCACATAACCAGCCGACCAGAGGACCTATTGATCTCACACCGCAAAGTAGCAGAGAACCTAAAGAAGTCCTTGCGGAGAGAACGGTGACTGCAAAAACCAAACTACTGAAGAAGGAGTACCTCATCAAGTGGAAGGGCCTCGAGAAGAAGAAACCAGCTGGAAGAGGGCAGACGACTTGAAGAAGCTACTGCAGAAGATTAAAGATCGTAAAGCTGTCAAGTTATCGAGGACACTGATAAGCTGAGTGGGGGAGAATATGGCGTGTTGCCACACCAAGACCCATAGTGCCCACACCTAGTGTGCATATGATGCCTACGTTGTGCCCACGGTGGTGCCAACGGGTGGTGCCAACGGGTGGGGAATTTTGTAATTATGTAAGGGTATTTTTGTCCAGGATCATTAGTCAAGTCCGTGGCCAAATACCCCATATTCGATGGCTAAGAATTAGAGGGAAAATTGTTGTAAATTTGAATATCCATTATTTTGCCTCAATTTTTCCATATACTTTCTGGACAAAAATAATGTTTCCTCTTGCCAAAAGGCTAAAAGCTCAAAAGGCTCTTTAGGAGGGATGACCCTGGTGTCCATGGGGGGCCTTGGCCACCAGTATGATAAGGGTTTAGTTGTGTACCTCCTTACCCTATTAATAAAGAAAATGATGTTTATTCATATCCATATGTTACCTATGTGTTGCTTTCGTTATTGCCTATTTGTTACTCATGTGTTGCCTATGTGTTGCCTCGATATGCTTGCTTTGTGCTCGCTTAAAATGTGATTGCTGCTATCAAATCTGCTTGCTTAATACTATGTTATTGCCTTATCACAGTGTTACTTATGGCATGGCTAACCAATAGGTTTGTTTTCCTACACGCTTATATTCTAGGTTGACTTGCTAGCTTCGAGCGATAGCAAGTGTCGCACATTCTGCCTATTTTGAAGTGCAAAAAAGGCGGCCTGTGACACCGTGCTGCTGCATGTCCTGTGGCTCCACTCTTCTTTTCTAGCATGTTTTCTTCGCTATTTCACCTCTTTTCAAATTTTTGAACACTTTAGATCAACTTCTTGCTATCAATAATTGTAGTTTTCAACTCTCAACCAATTTTTACCAATTAAAACTCACAAAAACAAAAACATAAATTTTCACAAAATGAAATTAAAATCAAGAGAACAAATAAGTAAAATAAAGAGAAACAAAAGTTAAGAAGTTAAATCAAACTAATATAAAAAATTAAACTAAATTCATAACAAAATGAAATGGAAATCAAATAAAAATAAAAGGAAAGAGGATAAGAGAAAAAGAACTTAGGGTGCCTCCCAAGGAGCACTTTGTTTAACGTCCCTAGCTGGACTCAGCCAAGTGTTGCTCGGCTCTTCAGGTAGAAAATTCACAATATTCTGCTCTTCTCCACTCTAGTAATGTTTGAACCTTTTTAATTTTAATGTGAAATAAATTCCCATCCTCGCCTTGCAACTCAATAGTGCCTAATGGAAATACTTACTTGACTTAGAACGGTCCAGACTACCTTGACTTCAACTTGCCTGGGAATAGTCTCAACCGAGAGTTAAATAGGAGCATTTTTTTGGCCTAGATGATACTCTTGCCTCAAGATTTTCTTGTCAAGCCATTTTTTGTGTGTTCCTTTTGAATCTAGGCATTCTCAAAGGCATCCTGCTAGAATTCATCTAACTCATTGAGTTCTAACATTCTTTGCTTTCTGGAGGCTTTTAAATCAAAATTGAGCTTTTTGATTGCCTAAAATTCCTTGTTCTCCAATTCAACTAGTAAATGTCTAGTTTGAAGTTTGTTCTATACACCCACAATACATCATCATGCTTGGTTGACCAATCTTTTTAGTTTGTATTCATCATTTTTATCCAAAATTTGCTTCACCTCTCAATTCGAGATTTCTTCTTGCCCATTAGTTTAAATTTATAGGCAAGAGCAACCTTATGCCTCACTCTATACTTGACTAAAAGGGTATCAAACACCTTATTACAAAAGTGAGTACTCTTATCGTTAATTATTGCACGTGGAGTACCGAAACGAATGAAGATGTTCCAGTGAAAGAATTTCACCATAACCTTGGCATCATTTGTAGGAGTGGCAATAGCTTCCACCCACTTGGATACATAATCCACCACTCATTGTGAAATGAAGGAGAAAACAATCCCATGAAATCGATGCCTCTCATATGAAAAACCTCAATCTCAAGAATGTTTGTCTAGGGAAACTCGTGCCGCCTAGAAATATTGCCCACATGTTGACATAGATTATATGTCTTCACAAAATTGTAACTATCCCAAAACAAAGTAGGCCAATAAAACCCAAATTGTAATACCTTGGCAATGGTTCTAGTAGCTCTAAAATGCCCTCCGTAAGGTGAAGTATGGCCATGATGGAGAATATCCTAGACTTTTGTTAATTCCGTAAAATTAGAGTTATCTAATGCTAATTTGCCTTAAGTTTTACTATATTTTTATTTATATTAAGTTCAATTGCTTTTCTTGTTGTTTTGATGTTTTGTTTGTTTGTATTAATAAGATAATGAAACAAAGGTGTTTGATACAAAATAAAATGAATTTGTACCTCACAAATGGGTTTTTCAAACCATTTGGATCGATTAAATCCGATAGGTCGTAATGTAAAGAAAATGAGGCAAATTAGAGCTCAAACGAAGAAATGGCACACCCGAAAAATCGAGGCGCTAAACCAGCAAAAAAGTGGCACTGCAACACCAACTCTCGAGAATTTTTGGTGTCACAGTGCCATTTTTGGTGTAGCAGCACCACCTCTTATATCCTGGGTCAATAATTAACAGCCAAGATCAACTTTTTGATGATCCAAAGGTCCAGATTCAGCCTGCATTAGGTTTGTAAGAGCCACCTCTTTAAAACCCTATCTTTAGGATTGAAAGAGACATATTGGGATAGAGAGAAAAAGAGAGTGGTAGCCATAGAAGGAGAGGAAGAAGAGGAAGGCGAAGATGAATACATACTCACCTACTCCATTTCTTGATTTTCTCATCAATACCAATATCATATTTTTTTCTTAGTTTTTTCATTTCATTTTCTTATAAGCTTTTCTTTGTATTTTTCATATTTAGAGAGTGATATTATTGATAATAAATCTTTAAGGGAGGATTCAAGAGAGTAAGAACGAAATTTGGAAGATGAGATTGACAACCTCCATGAACACCTTCAAGCTCTTCAAAGAGGGGAAATTCTAAAACTCTTTTCTCTTTGATATTTATATTTCTCGATTCTATTGTATTAAAATGCTATTATTCCCAATTTATATTATGAACTAAATATTTCTTTGTCTAGTTTTACTATGTGAATCAACCTAGTATCTTGTGTTTATTTATTTCTTTCCTCTTTCATTAATCTAATCCATTATTGAGTTATTTGTTTTCCTTTATACTTATTGCTTCTATTTAATTGATCACTAAATAGATTATTGAGTGAATACATTTGAATTCTTGGTTGACAACTTTAGTGGATTAATTAATGTAAGAAGGAAATTAGAAGATTGCGTGTTTAAAAGAAGGTTCGGGAATTACTTACCCTAGACATTTTTCTTATTGATTTAGCTTTTATTTATTTTGCATGCTAGTTTAGATGCTTTGTTTTATTTCTCTAATATCTATATTTCGGTTGTTTGAATAAAGTTAGGATTGATTAATTTTAATGCTTAGCTTAGACTTAGTAATCAATCTTCGTGTGTTCAATACTCTTAACTCCTAAATCCATACTATTTGTGACCATGTGCACTTACACAGGAGTGTGTGAGTATAATTTATGGTTGCACATTCTAACCAGTAACTTTTTCCTTGGGCAAATACCTACGAATTACTTGGCCGAGTACTTCTTAAACAAAATAGGATCATCCGAAAGATAGTTTCTCATATCATAGAGAAACTTTTTTCTTTGTTAACTAGACAAGTCCGATGGCAAAACCTTGTACACAAGAAAATTGATAATGTCAGTGAACCAAGAAAGTTTCACCTCTATACCAAAGAGTCACTTATCTAGAAAGACTTCATTAATACTCGAGCTATCCCTTGCTTTTTCAATCTCAAGCCTTGAGAGATGATCTGCAACAACATTCTCACTTCCTTCTTGTCATGAATCTCCATGTCAAATTCTTAAGGCAAGAGAATCCACCTAATCAATCGGGGCTTGGCATTTTTTTCGTAAACAAGTACCAGATAGTGACATGTTTCGTATAGATAATCACCTTTAACCCAATAATGTACTGTTGGAACTAGTCACAAGTATAGACCACAACCAACATTTTCTTCTCTGTAGTAGTATAATTCTCTTGAGCATCATTGAGAGTGAAACTTTCATAGTAGATAGCTCGAAAAATCTTGTCTTTTCTTTGTCTGAAAACTGCACCAACAAAATAATCACTTATATCACACATGATTTCAAAAGATTCGTCCCACTCAGGTGCAACCACAATAGGAGCTAAAATCAACTGCTCCTGATTGATAGCATTAAAGCATTCCAAACAAGCCTTATCAAACATAAAAAAATGCATTCTTCTCAAGCAAATTATAGAAGGACTTCACAATATTCAAAAAATCTTTGATGAACCTCTAGTAAAATGTTATATAGCTAAGAAAACTCCGAATATCCTTCACATTTGCTGGTGGAGGAAGCTTCTCAATCATCTCAGTCTTTGTCCGATCAACCTCAACACCCTTAGATGACACCCTATGGCCAAGAATAATATCATCCTTCACCATAAAATGATGTTTTTCCCAATTAAGCACAAGAATCTTCTCCTTATTCACCATAAAATGATTTTTTTCCAATTAAGCACAAGGTTCTTTTGCTTATAATGTTGCGACACAAGGGATAAATTATGAAGGTAATGATCAAATGAAGACCCAAACATAGAAAAATCATCTATAAATACCTCCATAATTTTCTGAATCGTATCTAAGAAAATAGCCATCATGCAACATTGAAAAGTAATCGGTGCATTATACAAACAAAAAGGCATTCGACGAAAGGCAAAAGTATCATAAGGGCAAGTGAAACTTGTTTTTTCTTGATTTTTTGGCGTAATAGCAATTTAATTGTGGCCTGAATACCCATCAAGAAAGCAATAGTAGCATACCTTGCTAAGCGATCTAGCATTTGATCAATAAATGAAAGTCGAAAGTGTTCTTTTTGGGTTGCTTTATTCAACTTCTGGTAGTCAATGCATAAATGTCAATCTGACATCATTCTTGAAGGAATGAGCTTATTCTTCTTATTCTTAATCACCGTCATTCATCTTTTTTTTAATAACACTTGGATCAGGCTTACCCAAGAATTCTCGGAGATAGCATAAATATTCCCTGCATTAAAAAGTTTCAACACCTCAGCCCTTATTACTTCCTTCATAGCTAGATTCAATCTCCTTTGATGCTCAATAAACAGCTTACAAGAATCCTATATCAAGATCTTATGTATTTAAATTGTGGGGCTAATGCCCATAGATATCAGAAATTGACCACCCTAATACACTTTGGTATGATCTCAAACTATCAAGAAGCTTGTTCTCTTTTTATTGGCTCAAAGACGATGAAATAATAACCGGTAAAGTAGAATTTATCCCCAAGAATGCATATCCAAAATGGTCGGACAATTGCTTCAAAAGTTGCCCATCTTTCACCAAACTAGATACTCCATCCACAATCTTTGACTCTTCAATAGAAAATATAGGCTCACACACATCACCGTTGCAACTAGAATTGGCCTCAATGGGCAAGGACTCAAGAGCAAGTACACAATCAGCATGTTCCTCATCAATAATATAGCAAGAATCACCAAACTCTGAAGTAGGAAGTGCATCTTTCCGAGAATGAGAATTCACAAGGCAATGTTCCAAAGGGTCACAATTGAACTCCTTATTTGAGTTTTAATGAAATTCTTTCCTTTCAAAAAATATAAATATAAATACATATATATACATGTTGATGACAATTGATTTTTTTTATTTCATATTTGAGTGAGAAAAAAAACACCTTGCAATGTTTGGATCTTGTAATGAGAGGAAAATTGGTTCTTTGTTTCATGTTTGAAATCCTAAGTTGGATTCAAATGTTTAGATCTTATAATTAAACATTGATATGTTCTGGTTTGTGATCAAATCAGAACTATGACAGAAATTTTCAAGTTTGAAGTCTGGTTGTGGTTAACTAGTGCTTTGTAATTTCCAAAACAGACTTGCCATTGGTTTTATCGGTCAATGGAACTTGTACAATAGTAATTAAAACTGATTTGTCTTGACCAAGAAAATGTCTTTGCTTCAGATTTTGGATTGCTGGCTTGTCCATCAATTTTATCTATTACCAAGTTATAGAATTTCTAAGATGAGTCGTTTAGTTTCAGGAGGGCTACTTCAAGCATGGTATTAAATATGATTGTAGAATGCTAGAGTTGGAAATTCTCATCACTTGCCTAAGAGCTTGTTTTTGATTGAGACAGATTATATGCCATTTTGATATAGAAATTCTCGTCATTTGTACGTTTTGGATTTTAGAAGATCTACAATTTTCCTTGGTTGCAGGTTGGGCCAGTTATATTTAAGACAAAGTTTCAGCCACATATTGTGTAGACACTTGAGCAGGTCGGCTTGCTCTTTTTTAATATTGTTGTTTTAATAATAAAGCTCTAAAGATGCATGTTATGAAACTTCATTCATACTTTATAAGCTTATTTAATTTCTCTCTAGACTACTTGTCTAATTAAATTAATGTGTAATACATAGAGGATCGTGTTCAGTTATTTTTTTGGCATTTCCAGTAAAATTCACATGAGTGAGAATCTGAATTTTTTCAGTGATTGGACAAAGAGAATTTTTGTGTTATACTTTGGATTACAATTTGAAATAGAGAAATAGAGCAGGTCTGTGTTTTTTCTTTCTATCAAAATAAGTGGTCAAGATAAAACCACGACAACCAAATCACAAGAAAATGGTTTCTAAAATATTATAATTCTAAGACATTTTTTTATTTTAAGTAGAAAAGCAAACGTAAAGTCAAACAGAGGAACTTCACTGAAATTGCATTGTTGATATCTACTGATATTTTTCGTGAAATGAACGATGGTTCAGACAGAGAGATGTTGTACTAATTGTCAACATTTACTCCATTATTTTCATTTCTTTTCTTGTCTCTTTTTTTCTTGGAAAAAGAAAATATTTTTACACATGGGGCAACAATAATGGAAAATGCTACCAAGTACCAAGAAGTACCAAAATAGAGCACCAGGCCAAGACTCTACACCGGCTTGATGAGCAACAATATCTTCTACAATCACTCACATATTGTATCTTTATTTTGTAAATCATGTAAATGTTTTTTTTCAATGAAATTAATTTTTTTACTAGTTATTAATGTATCTTTAGTTTTATTTATTATTTATTTTTAATTAATGATTCTCACTCAAATAGATATATTTTTTTTAACGTATTTCTTTAATTTATCTATAGATATTTTTTTTAATCATTGTCTAACAACAAACATAGACAAACATAATTTAAGTAGTTGAAAAAAAAAATTCATAAAAATAAATATTCATATTTTACTATTTTTATCTCTTTCACTTTTTACCATAAAAAGAGACATACATGATACATGATGATTTTTAATAAAACAAAACAATATTTATGAATAGGTAAAAAAAAAATACTTACTTAATTAGTGTTCTTAATAAATTATTCAATATTTAACATCAAATAAATACAATTTTTTTAAAAATTTTCTAATACTTTTTATGATGAGCTTGGCCTCCTGTTTTGGGAAGAGTGTACCTAAGGGGAAATTTTTCGATGCATTTTGCGGCGACAAATATATTTTCTTCGATGCTTGTTTTGCATCGAGAAACGATTGATCAATGTCCAAATTTAGTAAATTTTTTGCCGAAGTACAACTTTTGTCGATGCAATGAGTGCATCGGCAAAAGTCAAAAACATGTTTACGAAAGTGCATTTCGGTGACGTGTTGTGAGTTCTGTCAGTGATAAGCTTTCAGGAACGAACATTTATCGATAACAACCGTTAACAGAAAAATGCATCTAGTATAAAAGATATTTACTGACATGTTTTCATGACTTTCATCGACAAAGCAATGCGTTGAAGAAAGTCTTATTTGTTGTAGCTTTGAAACTATGTAAATCGATACAAATTAATTTTCTTATTAATTACAAATTACAATAAGAAAAAACAAAATAAGTGAATTCTACCACGTTGAGGACGAGATTTCCAAATCTTGTTAACACAAATATTAGATACAATTAATGTATTTTTTTTTTTTTGAAAACAACAATTAATGTAATTAAACAGCATCAGAACTGTTAAAATAAAAATGCAGAATATTATAATTGTTTCTTGAGTTACCAATCGAAGGTGTATTAAAAAAAATAAAATAAAAATCGGATAAGAGCATAGGAAAAAAAAAAAAAAAAACAGAAA
Organism: Parasponia andersonii; assembly: GCA_002914805.1. NCBI lineage: Eukaryota > Viridiplantae > Streptophyta > Magnoliopsida > Rosales > Cannabaceae > Trema > Trema andersonii. The sequence goes on along the minus strand of JXTB01000182.1, from coordinate 619,703 downwards.
GAAAAGAAGCATTTTGTTGAAAGATGCTCAAATTTCAATGGTGCTGATGATCTGTTGGGTTTCGTACCGGTGCAGGGGGTGGACTTGGCAACACCGCAAGGAGTTTCCTCATCTTCAGATCATCTGCAACTTCAAACGATATACGACAAAGTTTGAGATGAAACGACCCGATAATCAGCACACTAATCAACAAAACAAGATCGACTATAGATGAATTAGTACCATCAATATTAATTTGCGCAGTGAAATTTGAAACTACGAATTACGATACACAGATCAATTTCATGACATAATTTCCTCGCAAAAAAAAAACAAAAAAAAAAACCTAGAAATATTGAATGAGTATCTTATACAATTTACCTGCATCTGTAGGGACTAGATATTGGTGCAAGGCAAAAACGGAGGTGAGGAGGATAATCAGTAGTAGATAACGAAGTCCAGAAAAACTAGATTTTGGACTCATCTTTTCCAACTTTTTTGTTTGAACAGTGGAAAGTGAAAATAATTGTATGCCTCGATATATATATATATATATACACGTAGGTTTTGTGAATAATAAACTTTAGAAAAAATTATGAGACGTGCTTTGTGTGAATACGATTATTAATCAAAATAAATAAAGAGGCAAAAATTTTATAGTAGTTCAGCTCCGAAAAAGATGAGTTTACGTCTATTATTTTTCATTATTTTCTGCAGAATTACAAGAACTCAAAATTACAATGTATTGTCTGAAAAGAAAAAAATACTCTTAAGAATTCTTTAGCTTCTCTAGATTTGCCAAGAGTCTCCGTCCTGAAATATTGAACTCCCTTTATATAGAAGAAGGTAGCTTAATGTCCCCAATTGTGAGAATGTGTAACTATACAATCGGGTAATATAATTTGAGTAACAACATAATTGGGTAATTACTTAAATTGGGTAACTGGTTGAACTTGAAAGAAAGACTTTTATTTCCCTTTCCTTGTAGGTTACCCGTTTGACGAAGCAGAGACTAGTTTCCTTTTCTTTCAGATCGCACATAACATATTCGGAGGAGGTCGCACGCAACTCTTGCGGTGGAGGTCGCACATAACCTATGCGGTAGAGGTCGCACATATTCTATGCGATGGAGGTCTCACATATTCTTACACATACGACCTAGCATAGAATTTTAGACCGCACAGCACAACACATACGTACATACATGGGCAGAAACAGAGTGCATGATTGAATTGTATGCTCGTTGAAGAAGTCACATCGTACATACATGGGCAGAAACAGAGTGCATGATTGAATTGTATGCTCGTTGAAGAAGTCACAATATAATGTAGTTGTGGGAAAAAGAAAGAATTAATTATGTTTGAAAATTGTGTGTTTTCTGATGAGTCAACATTGAAATTTTCAACAAGACATGACGTGTTAGTTACGCTTACTAAATTAATAATCCAAAAATTTTTCTAATTGTAGTGTCCCAAATTCTCTTCTACCTATATATCTTTTCCACATAATTTAGTCTTTTGAGTTATAAATCAAGTATGCTATCATTTAAAAAAAAAATTATATATCAATTGTTAGTGATATAACTCTCTCATACTAAATCAAAGTCATCGAATAATTGGAGCGTAAATAAATTAGTTGGACATAATTTCGGATACAAAATGTGCAAATCTATAAAAATTAATGCCACATAGTAATTTCTAATTTAACCTAAAAGACTAAAAGTAGGGCCTTAAAAACGAATTTCAACCTATTGTAGTATAGGAAAGTCTGTCTTAAATAGGTTCTGGCAGCCCAAAGAAATTGAGCAGAGTAGTCTATTTTTATGACAAAATGACTATTTTAGTTTCTTTTCGGAATGACTTTTCTAATACAAAATTATGACCATTTTATTTTAGTTCATTTTACAGAGAGAAAACTTCATTATTCCGAATTTACTCTTCTGTCCATACAAAATGACTATTTTAGTTTTTTTCGGAATGACTTTTCTAATACAAAATTATGACCATTTTAGTTCATTTTACAGAGAGAAAATTTCATTATTCCGAATTTACTCTTCTACCCATACAAAATGACTATTTTAGTTTCTTTTCGGAACGACTTTTCTAATACAAAATTATGACCATTTTAGTTCATTTTACATAGAGAAAACTTCATTATTCTGAATTTACTCTTCTGCCCATTTTTTTTCGAGGAGAATTATGTCTTTTTAAGTGAGGTATGTTTCCCATTTTCTCTTGCTTTTTTGTTTTTTTTCTTTTAATTTTTTGCTAAGTCCCTTCTTTTACTTACTTTTTCTTTTTTTTTGCCATTTCCCTCTCAAGCATACAAAGCTCCTCCATTATTCACTTTTCTTTCTTTCCTTCATCATTCACTTTTGTTTCTTTTCTTTATTTTTTTTAAAGGAACTTCTCTTTTCTCCAGGACCCAGAAGCCTACCTGCTCATCTTCTTCTTCTTTCCTCCAAGATCTAGAAGCAATCCTACTTTGACGATTGCGGGAACACTTGATTGTAAATTTTTGGAGTCGTGAAGATGGTCTTTAATGGTAGTTTTTGTTCTATATGATACGAAATAGGCACCTGAGATTTTCAAATTATTGGGTTGAAAATGTGGGATTGGAATATTAGAAGAAGATGGAGTGAAAATTGGTGGGCAGACTTCATAGCCATTATGCTCATAGCTGTAAGGCCTATAGAAGTGACAAAATTATGGGACTGTAACACCACAATAAGACGAAAGATTTTAGAGAGGTTTGGGCTTCAAATTTTATGACACCTTAGAGGTCGCAAACACTTCAAACTTTTTCCATTGTCACAATATTTACGATACTTTTTCTAAGTATATTTTATATTGTTACATTAGTCACAAAATTGTTGCTAATAGTTATAATTTTGTGACTCATGATTATAATTTATTTTACATCGTTATAAATATTAGTCATAATTTTGTGACTGATGGTCACAGTTTATTTTACATCACTACGAATATTGTTTAAAGACATAAATAATATAAGAATTTTGTTACTAATGGTTACATATGTCACAAATTTTATAATAAATTGTGATTAGTTGTTAGAATTTTTATAAGTATGTATAATAAATTTTATGACACCTTTTTCTAAGCATATTTTATGTTACATTAGTAACAATTTTATTATTTGTTGTCACAATAGTCAACCTTACAAGAATCTGATCTTGATCTCGTTACGTCAAAATAGGTTGTTTGAGGTATGTGATTAGTGTATGTGATACAGAGTCACACATGGCCACAAATTTTGTAATAGTCATAGTTTATGATAAACTCTTCTTCAATAATAAACTCTTCTTCTTTAACCTTGGCGAAGTCTTCGATGAAGCTGGTTACGAAGGGTCCTCGAAGTTTGAAACGAGGGAGTGGAGTTCGGATGTTTTTCTTCCACTTTTCCACTGTGATTTTTAAAATTTTGAAAAAGTGATAAAAGAAAAACAAAACAAAGCTCAAAAGCTCTGACAGGGACAGTCTAAGTCAAGGATAGTTTAGATTTTTTGTTACCTAGAGTGTATTAAAAATATCATTATGAAAAACGTGGCTAAAAAAGTCATTTGGTCGAAAAAAAAAAAAAAAAACTACTCACGTCAATTTTCGTAATAGAAAAGTGATGTCTGCTCTCCTTCAATGCATAGTCCCTAAGGATCTCTATTTTGGAAAGCTAACAGTTATTTTTATCTCTACTGCGATAAATAGTACAAGAAAAAAGATTGAAATATGATTTAACAGGCATGATTGATGATCGTCAATTAACTTGGTTTCATAAGACTATTGTTTCAAAATTTATGCTTATATTTATGTTAGACGAATGCCTCATTTTTTCAGATGTATTATTATTATTGCTCTTTGCGGATTTTAGAGTGATGCAATTAATGTAAATCAACGAAAAAAACCAACTGCCTATAAATTGATAAATAAATTCTCATGGACACGCAACAAATTCTGTAGATTTTTCTTCTTCACATTGACAAATACTAGCGAAAGGATTATGACAGGTAGCTTATACAAAGAATAAGTTATCTGTTTAAGAACTTTTTAGCCTATAAAAATACATGAAGAAACATATTTCGAAAGGGATGTTAGACTTAGAGTTCTAACTTAAAAGGTCAAGAGTTTTATAAACCAAAATTGCTTCCTCGTGTTTAGCCAACGTAGGATTTTAGTTCGCACAAATAACTACCCCCCGCTCGAATAAGGTACCATGGCCTAGTTCAAGGCCTAAATGCCCACTCTCAAAACGTCTTCCATCCTATCACATCAAGGACTCAAACTCCTCCACATCTATACTTGTACGTTACCAAATGGAGACCTCACATAACATCGTGATTTGAATAGGGGCCAACAAATTAGTTTGACGAAATTAAAGGAGATCAACTTGTGCATCAAAATGGCAACATTTAGGGCCCAGCTCTAATACCACTTGTTGGGCTTGGAGTTTCAACTTAAACAGTCAGCTTTTTAAGAAAAGTAGCACAAACCTTTATAAACTCAATAGCTTCCCTATGTTTAGCCAATGTAGGATTTTAGCTCAAGGGAAATTAAGTCTTGTGCGACATTTTTGGAGAAAAATTTGAAAAATACAGTGGGCTATATTTTTCATAGATTCGGTACAGTTTTTATTAGAAAAATATCATTTTTTAAAATAGTAACTAGTTACTGATGACTAGTTTTCAAAAACTGATAAATAGTAACCAAAAGTATTTATAATTGATATATAACTGGTAACTGATTATCGGTTTTCAGAAACTGGTAACTAGTAATTATTTTAAAAATATATTTTTATAAAAACTTTTTAAAAAGTGATATTTTTCTAATGAAAACCATACGAAATTTGGGAAAAAAAATGGCGCTCGTATTTTTATACATCTTTTGGGTTTTTATAGGTAAAAGTATTGAAAAACAGTTTAGCTTAGACACCCAACAATTGTTATTAGATTCGTGGCTTAAATTTAAGCCATTTAGTTTTAGACCTAACTCCAAATACATTGTGGCAAGTTTTCCTTTAGCATATTCAGCGAAGCCCATTAAAATTGTTACGCTTTCTTTGTGTTAATCGGTTTTCTTTGTGTTAATCGGTGAACTTAGGTTTGTATGGCATATATATAATGCCATTATATTGAACATGAAGCATGCTTGCTAGTGGAAAGCCGCCTTTGGCGGTTTGTGTAGGAGCCGCTTGGAGATTGGGAGCCACTTTGGAATGGATAGCCGCATCCTTTGGTGTTGGTTTGCCTCCTAGGTTATGAGCAACTACACACTTTATAAGGTAACGAATTTGATATCTCCATATAATTTTTCTCTCTTAGTTTGTAGGAATTTAGTATAAACAAGTTTTTGGTTTTGTAGTTTGTTTATTTGTAGTTCCTTTTGATATTGGCATTAAAATTGTTAGCAAAATATTTTTTTTATGGTCTTGAATGCTTCCTTGAGAGAGAAAGAGAGAGAGATTTTGATATTTTATACTATCATCAACAAAAATAACAAAATACTTATTGCCAACTCTTGTTTATACCGTTTTCAAATCATAAATATTACTATTGTGCGGTCTAAAATCCTATGTCAGGTCGCATGAGTAGGAGTTAAATTCGACCTCCTCCGTATAAGTTATGTGCGACCTCCTCCGCTTAGGTTACATGCGACCTCCTCCGCTTAGGTTACATGCGACCTCCTCCCTGTAGTTATGTGTGACCTCTTTTGCTTAAGTTACGTGCGACCTCCTCTGTATAGGTTGTGAGCGACCTCTTCTGAAAGAAAAGGAAAAAAGTCTTTGCTTCGTCAAACAGGTAACCTGTAAGGAAAGAGAACCAGAAGTCTCCCTTTTATGATCGACCAGTTACCCGTTTTGAGTAGTTACCCAATTATGTTATTACTCAAATTGTATTACCCGATTGTATAGTTACCCGTTTTCACAATTAGGAACATTGGGTTACCCTCACCTATATAAAGGGAACTCAATGTTTCAGACAGGGGATTCGAATTTTCCAATTTTCAGATTTCGAAATTCTAGCTTCCAATTTGAGAGAGATTTCCAGACGAGACATTGTAACTTTGAGTGCTTGTAATTCTCCATAAAATAGTGAAAAACAGTGGACGTAAGCTCATCTTTTTCGAGGCTGAACCACTATAAAATCCTCTCTCTTCATTTGCTTTGATTAATAACACAATTCACACAAGCCACATCTCTTAATTTTTTCTAAATTTGTTGTTGATAAAACCTCCATCAACAATTGGCGCTAGAAAGAGGGCTATTCCGGCGAAAAAGTTTGTCAAATTCCACTTTTTTAATAATGGCAAACACCAGAAACACTACCAGAGTCACCTGAACTAGCCAAAACCAATCCCAAAGCACTACTGTTACACAGGCAGACCCTGTTCAGGATCAGCCTACTATGACCGCAACAGAGAACCTTTCCCAGAGACAGGATCGTATGGAGGAGACACTGGTGAACCTTTAGCAAGTCACTAACTAGATCAATGACACCCTGCGACGACTTGCTGAAGGGCAGATGGTGACCCCACCACAACACGAACGTCCCAAAGAACGTCCTGCTCAATTACCTGAGAAAGGAATACAGATCCTAGAGATAAAAAGACGCGGCCAGCCAAGAACTCAGCAAGAGCGTCATGAAGATCACATCTCCAAAGGAAAAGGCAAGGTCGCAAACTTGCCTCCAGAATCTAATACAGAGAGTTCAAGCATAAACCGTGATCGTGTACAACCTTCTCGTAAATCCACTAATAGTCAAGATCGCTTGAGCGGCGAACAAGGACGACCATCGAGAAGCGTCTTCGAAAGAATCAGCAGAGAGTCGAGACAAGATCCTGTTGACCTAAGACAGTATTTGGAGCGACAACGTAGTCATGATCGATCCATATCGCATTATAACGACCAAAGTCGGTCTCGTCACACTATTTCACTAGATTCCTCTCACAGATTGTAGAAGACTCTACCTGACCAACCCGCCATGCATCAGGATAACGATCGAAGGCCGCCTGTGCCGCCAATGAGAGATGATGCTTTCCCTCTAAATGTCGATGTTCACAATTTAAGGATCGCGTTAGACGCACTTGCTGGTTGGGACGATGAGCTCGCTGATGGGTATCGTCAGTCGCCATTCAGCGAGGAGGTTCGAGCTGCTGCCCTTCCCACTGGATTCAGACTTCCCACCATTAACACTTTTGATGGGAAAACTGATCCACAGGATCATATGGATCACTTCAGTGACTTGATGGAACTACATCGTGTTAATGATCATGCACATTACAGATGTTTCGCTGTAACTCTCTCGGGAGCAGCGAAGAAGTGGTTCCGAGGACTCAAATCCGGCTCAATCTCATCCTGGCAACAACTTCAGATGGCATTCTTGAGACAGTTTCAAGCTGCAAAGAATTTCACTGTTCCACTTGTTAGTTTGTTTGCGATCTGACAAGGTCCAGAGGAGACTCTATGGTCTTATCTCAATCGATTCACCTCAGAGTTAGCAAAGGTCAACAACCCACCTGAGGGAGGAGTTCTAACTCTCATGATGGCTGGGGTACGACCAGAAACTAAACTCTGGGAGGAATTACTTGAGCGAGAATGTAGAACCCTTAAAGACTTCTACCGAAGGGTTGGTCGGCATCTGAGGTTAGAATCTTCGTGCGAAAATCTTCAAAAGACTAAGAAAGAAGGAAGGAAAGATGCGACTAAAGATGCGATCATTACCAACAATAACGGTAATAAGAAAAACAAGAGAAATAATGAACAGCCGAATGAGAATTAGCCTAGACCCAAAAGGCAGGAGATTTCAAGAGCTCCCATGCGGTTTAACAATCACACTGAATTAAACGCGCCCATAGATCATATCTATGCGGTCACAAACTAGAAGGAGCGATTCCATCAACCAGAACCGATGAAGCGGGATAGGACAAAGCACTACCCCAACAAGTTCTGCCGATATCACAATGATATTGGGCATGATACTAATAATTGCTTTGCCTTAAAAGATGAAATTGAAAGGCTGATTAGAGAGGGGCGACTGCGACAGTACACTAGGCAGAATGACGAAAGGCGAGAAGAAGACCAACAGCGACCTCCAGAAATTCAGCGCGAGGTGTGAACTATTTTCGGAGGACCGCACGTTGGGGGAGATTCCAAGAGAGCACAGGACAAGTATGTGCGAGAAGCTCGACAGCAGCCATTAACCAACATCATGCATCTTGAGCAGTGACCACGAAAGCTTCAATGAGTACCGGATATGGACATTACCTTCATTGAGCAGGATGCAAGGGAGGTCCATCATCCGCATAATGACGCGTTGGTCATAAAAATTAACTGTGGAAGCACACAGTTGTGGCGAGTATTGGTCAATAATGGGAGTGCTGTGGACATCTTGTACTTCAACGCCTTTAAGAAGATGGGGTTGAATGAGAGTGACCTGAAGCCTGCCGCCACTCCACTCTATGGTTTCACTGGTGATAGCCTGATGCCTATGGGCATGATTGAATTGATGGTCAGCGTCGAGACCTATCCAAGGGTTTCAACGATAATGACCCAATTTCTGGTGGTGGATTGCCCCTCTGCCTTCAATGCTATGCAGGGAAGACCGACACTAAGGGAACTTCGAGCCGTCACCTCGATCTGTCATCTAACAATGAAGTTCCCGACCCAACACGGAGTAGGCGAGGTGCGAGGAAATCAATATGATGCGAGGACATGTTATAACAACTCGCATCAAAGGATGCGACGTCCCGCACAATGATGGTCCACCTGCCAGAGAGAGCGTCAGTCGAGACAGTGGGCAAAGCATCAGTCGTGGCAGCGGGCAAAGCGTCAGTCGTGGCAACAGGCAAAGCGTCAGTCGAGGCAGCGAGTGAAGCTCCAATCGAGGAAGCGAACAAAGCATCAGTCGTGGCAGCGGGCAAAGCGTCAGTCGAGGCAGCGAGCGAAGCTCCAGTCGGATCGTCAGATAAAGCGTCGGTTCGACCGTCAGTGAAAGCGTCAATTGAAACGACCAGCGAAGACTTCGATCCTCGAGAAATAGACGAAGAGGTCAGAACTGGACCCATTGAAGATCTTGAGGATTTTTCATTCGACTTGTCTTCCAAGACTTTAAAGATTGGAACGGATGTTCAAGAACCTGTGCGAGCTTCATTGGTCGCTTTTCTGAAGTCTAATTTGGATGTCTTTGCATGGCAACATTCGGACATGGTAGGGATTGATTCAAGGATCATATCCCACCGTCTTAACATAGATTCGACAAAGAAGCATGTACGACAGAAAAGAAGGGCCATGAATCCAGAACGCTATGTCGCGTTAAAAGAAGAGATGGAGAAGCTGCTCGAAATTGGGATCATAAGAGAGTCTTTCTATCCTGACTGGCTTGTAAACCTGGTTTTGGTGAAAAAACCCAATGGGAAGTGGAGAACGTATATCGATTTCACCGATCTCAACAAAGCATGTCCGAAGGATAGCTTCCCTCTTCCGAGGATCGACCAGCTTGTAGATACGACGTCGGGGCATGAACTTTTAAGTTTCATGGACGCATATTCAGGATATAACCAAATCCCCATGTACGAGCTAGATGAGGAACATACTTCGTTCATCACTGATCGAGGGTTATACTGTTATAAAAAGATGCCCTTCGGACTTATCAACGCAGGAGCGACCTACCAACGTCTTGTCAATATGATGTTTGCAAAACAAATTGGCAAGATAATGGAGGTATACGTCGATGACATGCTGGTGAAATCGGAGAAAGCTGAAGATCACATCAAGCACCTTGATGAGATGTTCAAAATCCTCCGGAGATACCAAATGAAGCTGAATCCCCAGAAGTGTACATTCGGAGTAGAATCTAGAAAATTTCTGGGTTTTAGGGTTAATCAGCGAGGAATCAAAGCAAATCCTCAGAAGATACAAGCATTGATTGATATGCAATCTCCTCGTAAATCCAAGGATGTGCAAAGCCTATCAGGAAGAGTAGCTACTCTGAGTCGGTTTGTATCCAGATCAACCGATAAATGCCAACCTTTCTTTGAGGTGTTAAAGGGATCAAAGAGGTTCGAGTGGATGGAAAAATGCGAGCAGGCATTCCAAGAGTTGAAAAAACACTTGGGTTCTCCTCCACTCTTGTTGAAGCCAAATTTGGGAGAAGAATTATGCCTATATCTCGCTGTTTCTAAGTATGCGATGAGTGTTGTATTAATTCGTGAGGAGGGAATTATGCAGTGACCTGTGTATTATGTAAGTAAAAGATTACTTGATGCTGAAACCAGATATCCAGAGATGGAAAAATTGGCACTGGCACTCGTCATTGCATCAAGAAAGCTTCGACCTTACTTCTATGCTCACTCCATCAGGGTTTTCACGAATTTTCCGTTGAAACAGGTCTTACAGAAACCTGAGGCGTCAGGACGGCTGCTTAAGTGGGCTGTTGAATTGAGTCAATTTGACATCAATTTTCAACCTCGCACTGC
>JXTB01000182.1:568142-605719 GCA_002914805.1 Parasponia andersonii | reverse complement strand
ACCTTCCAATTAAATTCCTCAATTGGAAGGTCGTTGATTTTATATACCCTTGCGAGCTGTTCCCTGGAGAGTCCGGGTCGATCCCTGTTATCTACAATGACATTCGAATGCGATCAGTATAAAAGAAAAAATAGAAAAAAAGGCGATAAATTGGAAGACTACCTACCAGGATTCTGAAAAAAGCCGTTAGCCGCATCGTCAAAATGGAAAAATGAATTTTTCCACTTTCCCATGTTGTTGCAAACCCCGTAGATCATTTTTATTGCCTGATTCGGCCATTTGCTCGCATAGAAGAAGCCAAGATCTGACGGGTTTGATTTCACTTGTTAGAACCAAGCGAATTCTTCAGGTGAAGGGTTTCTAAACCTAATTTATGGTACAGATACAAACCTACCATGTATCTATAGGTATTAGGGGTCGATTGAAAAGGGACGACCCCATAGTAGTCAATAATCGATTTTATATACGGATGGAGTGGGAGATGCATGCCACACTTGAGGACTGCCTCAGAAAAAGAAGTGAGTCCATGTGGGGGAGTGTGTGGTCGGTTAAATTTCATAGGTAGGCGAAGGGGTATGGCGATCTTATAACTGCTCGCTATTTTGTTGAGCTTTTTCGATGTGCAGCTCGTTCTTATATTGGTACATGACCAATTCCCCTCTACATATTGATAGCCTAATAAAAATGCAGGGGCATCCCTGATATGTTGAGGCCACTGGTCTTGTGGGAGATCGCCTATGTGAGGACTACTTCGCCTGACACCTGTTATTTCTACTTCGGGTTCCGGCTCAAGGTAATCTTCAAGGTTTCTGGAACTAACACTCGAGTCAGAATCTCCAGAAAATGCATTCCCTTCCCTAAATTCATCACTACTAGATATCTGAAAAGAAATACGCAGGGATTTAAGCATCGAGGATTCTCACTATGCCAGTACTTTAGGTATTCATCCTAGGATTGTACTAATAAGCAAGCTCATCAATTTATTCCTAAGAGGTCTACGGATTCATAAAAATTGTTCGAGCAGTTCATCAGAAAATAAATGTTCGAGCAGTTCGTCGGAAAATAAAATAGGGTATCAGACTCTAGAAATTCTTTTCACAAGTTTGTTTCTGGTTATTATCTAGTAAGTCTACTCTACGGACGGAAAAAGGGGGATAAAATAATTCCCATTTCACTTCAATGTGGGATGAGTTTCTATTCCTAGAAATTGAAATTATTTTTTCAAGAACGAAAAAAAAATTAAGAGAATAAATGAACTAACCTTTCTTCAGAAGCGGAGGGATTGAGATGGTTTGAAATTCGTTGGAGAAGAAACTGTGATTGTGCGAGCCGAAGGATGAAACGACACTTTATGGTTCTCTGAAACTTCGGTATTTTCTGAGAAAAGATGAAAATAGTGAAATAGAACAGAAATAGATTGGTTTCTGATATTTATACTCCAAGCACCGTTAAATCACAGCCGTAGATTAAAGAATTTGATTTTTAGATCTGAAGGCCGAAGTTTACGCGGGATTTGATTTTTTCCGAAGATAAATTAGAATTTTTTAAAATTTGAAAAGATTTGGTTTAAAAAATGACGGTTGGCATCATTGATATCCTTGAGCTTCCTCGAGTTCTGCTATCTTTCTTAGAAAAGGCTACACGTGTTTCCGTCTGTCAGAAAAAGATACGCGTGATCTTGAGAGATGGGATTTGAAATCTGGCGACTCTTCGACTCTTCAAAGATCTCAAGTCTAGGTCGTGACATCGCATTTTTTAAGATCGCACGTTAAAAGGAAGCTCCATTTTGTCCTAAAGAACTAATGGAGCTAGGGGGCAATTGTTATGCGGTCTAAAATCCTATGTCAGGTCGCATGAGTAGGAGTTAAATTCGACCTCCTGCGTGTAAGTTATGTGAGACCTCCTCCGCTTAGGTTACATGCGACCTCCTCTGTGTAGTTATGTGTGACCTCTTTTGCATAAGTTACGTGCGACCTCCTCTGTATAGGTTGTGAGCGACCTCTTCCGAAAAAAAAGGAAACAAGTCTCTGCTTCGTCAAACAGGTAACTTGTAAGGAAAGAGAAACATAAGTCTCCCTTTTATGATCGACCAGTTACCCATTTTGAGTAGTTACCCAATTATGTTGTTACTCAAATTGTATTACCCGATTGTATAGTTACCTATTTTCACAATTAGGAACATTGGGTTACCCTCACCTATATAAAGGGAACTCAATGTTTCAGACGGGGGATTCCAATTTTCCAATTTTCAGATTTCGAAATTCTGACTTCCAATGTGAGAGAGATTTCCAGATGAGACATTGTAACTTTGAGTGCTTGTAATTCTCCATAAAATAGTGAAAAACAGTGGACGTAAGCTCATCTTTTTCGGGGCTAAACCACTATAAAATCCTCTCTCTTTATTTGCTTTGATTAATAACACAATTCACACAAGCCACATCTCTTAATTGTTTCTAAATTTATTGTTGATAAAACCTCCATCAACAATTACTATGAATTAAATTAAGAGGTTTCATGTTCCTTTCAATCGTTTGGAATGATGACCTTGTTAGTTTTACCTCAACACAAGTTTCACACTTAGGTTTAGAATCAATATGGAAAACGGGTATATGATTCAAGTTAATTAATCTACGTAAAACATCATAATTAATGTGTCCTAGTCTACCATGCCATAAATTGGAAGACTCAATCAAGTAAGTAGAAAAATTATTAATTTCGTTAATATTCAGCTTAACAATAGTTACATTGAGCTTAAATATCCCATCATTTACATATCCCATTCCCAAATACATTCTATTTTTGGACAAAACAATCTTGTCTGACTCAAACATTATACAAAATCCATGTTTGCTAAGTAATGAATAGACACTAAATTCTTGCAAATTTCTGGCATACACAGAACATTGTTGAGAGTCAGATCTTTTCCAGATATCATCTTTAGGATCACTTTGCCTTGACCGTAAATCTCAGATGTGGCGGAGTTTCCCATGTATAGCTTCTTCCCATTAATTGGTTTGAAGGAAGTGAACATCTCCTTATCTGAGCAAATATGCCTTGTAGTACCAATGTCAATCTACTATTCTCTTGGGTTAGATCTAACCAGGTTCACTTCTGAAACTATTGCTAAGATGCTTATATCAAATACATCTTGAATGATATCATTTGTCATGTTTACCTCATGGTTCTTCTTCTTTTTTGATAGTTTACACTTTGCAGACTTATACCTATTTTGTCGAAATTGAAGCATTTGCCTTGGAATTTCTGCTTCTTAAAAATTCCTTCTTTAGGTCCTATCTTATCCTATTTTCTGGATTTGTTCTTCTCAAAACTCTGGCCATGTTCCACCATACTTGCCTTGGCCTTAATTGAAATGAGTCCTTTTTTTACGATCTTCTATTGTCTTCTTCAATTTCAAGTCTTACAATTAGATCTTCTATACTCATTTCCTTTCACTCATGCTTTAGGTAGTTTTTTAAATCATGTATTGTTAGACCTTCTATACGCATTAACTTTCACTCATGCTTTAGGTAGTTTTTTAAATCATATCATGCATTAAGTAGCTTTTCAATAATAACAGTTACTTGGAATTTTTCATTTACTACCATACCCCTGGCATGAATCTCAAATAAAATCACTTGGATTTCTTCTACTTGACTTATTTCAAGTTTGGAGTCTACCATGTTATAATTAAGGAAGAGGCCCATAACAAATTTCTTGGACCCAACATCTTCTGTCTTATATTTCTAGTCTAGTGACTCCCATAATTCTTTAGCCGTCATATTTACTTGGTATACACTATAAAAAAAATCAGATAAACTATTCAACACATAGTTTCGACACAAGAATTCTGAGTGCTTTCAAGCATCAATCGCATTGACTACTTGGATATTTTGCTCATTCTTATTAAGCAATGGAGCAGTCTTAGTTAAGAATCTCACAAGATTTAAGGTAGTTAGATATGATAGCATCTTTTGTTGCCATTTCTTGAAATGCAAACCATCGAATTTCTCTAGTTTTTCAGCTTGGCTCAAAGGAATCGAAATCGGCTCCATTTGGTTAAACACAATAGACACCTTAGCACTAGCCACAGGAAGCTCTTGGGAATGAGTCACATTCTCAGTGTTGTTTGCCATATCTAAAATTGATCAATCAATGATTATTAATCTTTATGAATCAAACTGTTCCCAGAAAAGACCGAAGGGTTCACAAATAGGTCCCACTTATAATCCCGCCTCTTTAGATAAAGTTTCAATGAAACTCACATGAAAGACGTGGAGGGATCACAGTTGCTTCATCTTCAAACTCAGTCTCCTTAGACAGAACCTCTCTTCTTTTTCCAAACTGTTTAAAATATAATACTAAATTTAATTTTCAAAAATATTTTCTCCAGCTGTCCTTAGCATAAAGAAAGATTCTATTTTAAGTTTGTAGGACAAAACCAGAAAAATATTTACAAGAAAAATAGAAATTAAATAATTAATCTAATGACAACATTATTATATTATCAACCATACAATAACATAATTAAATAATTATAATTATAAACAAAATAATTATAACTAAAGTAATTATATTAAATCTATAATTAAATAAGATAAAACAAATTCAAACCGTAGTAGTTGAACCGAGGCCTGTATATCACATAGTTTCCTTAAAATAGATTTGTCTACTCCGGTAGTAGTAAAGGTCGCTACGCGTTAATCTCCTAAGATACAATTGCATTTGGAGTAGCAAGTTGAGCACTAAACTTCTACTTCAAGAAAACTGAATATCACTAGAACTCTATCAGAAAATTCTAAAAGTTTAACTAGAACTAGATCTAGGAATTCTTAAACTAAGAACTCAAATCTAGAAGAGATGGAGAGAATTTAGAGAAATGAAGAGATTACTTCTCAAGGTGTAAATAATTTGAAGAACCTAAGCTTTCTTGTATAGACTTTAGGGAGGGAGAGTTTTTCATTCCCAACTGATGTGGGATTTAGTTTCTCAACTATTCATGACTATTTTTCTCATGTTAATGAGCCTACTTTGGACATTAATTTCTCACTCACCCAAAGTCCATTTTAAGCATTTGGGGACCATAACCCAAATAACTTAATTTATATACGACTCAATTAGGGTATCCATCAATCCTAACTAAGTCATCTAATTAGGTACCTACATTGTTAATCTATACCCAGGTGGATATTCCTGACCCAACTCAACTAGATCACTAGGTATGGTTCAAATTGTTGGCCCAAGATTGAAGAGGAAGGATGAATTGGGTTTTAAAACCTTTTAAGAAACTTTTTAACTATATAAAATCATAGACAACTCTTTTGAAACTTTTAAGCTAAATCAATAATAATGCCAAACATATAACAATAATACCAAGAAAATTAAGCACACTAAATATCAAACACACAATTAAATAGTTTACAATAAAGTAAAGAGTGTAGGAATAGAGAAAATATAAACTTGATTTTTATGAGGTTCGACAAATACGACGATTTGCCTAAATCTTCGAAGCTCAGAAACTTATCCTGAGCTTTCGCTATTCTAATCAAGATTGTGAATTTGACCGACTTTTTTACGAATGGAGTTAATTCTTCGTAGGCTCATCCAAGCCTTTACAATATTCTTGACTTCAGCTCTATCACGCCTAACCTCAGATTATTTAGACTCCGGTGCCAACATCATCTATACAGATTGTTTCGACAATGATGTCCGTTGTTAGGAAAAAGTATTGCAAAAGATAATGTATCTAGAAATGAAAATACAATAATATTTTATCAATAATATGAATATTGTAGTCATATTAAACAAAGAAGAAATCTCATAAATCATAATTAATTAACTACAATTAGGATAATAACAATAGTCATTATTATAAAAATAACAAATGAGTTTAAGGAAACCAAACCGAGTCTTGTGTTTCATACAATGTCCTTAAAATAGTCACGCCTCCTCATCAGGGTGCTTAGAGGAATAAAACTTGCATCTATTTCTCAGAATAAAACGGCTCACGAGTAGCAAAATTGCACTAAATTGCCACTCCTAACAAATTGATATGCACCCAAATACTATCACCAGAATACAAAAGACTCTGTGATAGAGTTTGAACTAGAAAGAAACTCAAAAATCTCACTCACCACACTAACTAACTTTTAATCATTACAGAGAGTATATAAGAGAGACAGAAGAAGCTGATTGCTTTAATGTGTTGAGAAGTGAAGATGAGCTCTCCTTTTATAGTGCTCAAGGGGGTATCTACCATCAATCCTCATAAAGCCTAAAAACATTTTATCAGTTTTGGAAATTAAAACCAAATTTTTTTGACTGATATAGAACTTTTATGGCCTTTTAAAATTTTGATGTTACACATTTTCATTAAGACCCAAATGTTTCTGGTTTTAGAACCTTCTTTTTGGGCTTTGAGATAGGAAAAAAAATATTTTAAGGTGCAAAATGAGGCCCAATACGGAGAGGGATTTCAGTCCAACATTCATGCCCGAAGGATGCATGGGCACACACGAGCGCATGATGTCCAGCCTGAGATTTGCACCCCCCTGTGTATGCACGCAACAGAGAGCCTCTCACTTATCAAGTTACTTACTGAAAGTTAGACAACTCTATATAAATATCTCTTAGTTTGTGTTCCTTTTCTATGTGGGATTTTAACAAATTCCCACTCTTTTTCCTTCTCACTTAGCTCACTTTGAGTGATAATTTCTCATTCACCTGATTATCATTTTAAGCAAGTAAATACTTGAATTTTATGTACTCACGGAAGAGAAAGCATATCAATAATGACCTCTCACTAATATGTAGTAGATCTCACTCATAAATTTGTCTCAAAATGACTAACTTAAAAGGTGTAACACATCCATTTTCTAACATTCATCTCACCAACTCACCAGTTGTTTAGACTCTAGTGACAATTTCACCTACGCTTGGATTGTTTAGACTTCGGTGATAATCTCACCTAAATCAAGTTGTTTACACTCCGGTAGCAACCTCACCTATGTACGGGTTATTTATGACTCTGATAGTAACATCACCTCGACTCAAATAGTTTTATAATAATCAAGAGTGAACACACTCAATAACTCTCTTCACAAAAGTAATAAATACAATTTTGACTTAAAAGATTTGGGAACAATGCACAATAGATACTTTAAGATTAGCTCAATATGACTTGAAAATTAATTCAATTTAAAAATAGGTTTTTGCACGTTGAAAGCAGTTGGATAGCAATTTAAGTTCATGCAATCTCTTTTTCAAGTCTTAAAATAACTTCTATTTATAAATTTGTATCAAAACTAGCCTTTTAATAAATGTTAGACATAGATTCTATCATTTTCAGTATACTGAAACTACTAGCTATTGGTAGTGCTTTTGCAACGGTCATATTATAACATATATATTTTTTCATTGCCATTTTTGGTAGATAGAAAATCCTACTTATTTTGGCTATTTCAACATTTGGCCTTTTTAAGATTTTGACAGCTTTTGACATTTTTCAAAAATGACTTCTAAGCTTACTTTAAACACTTTTAAAATATTATAAATTAATTTAAAAAATAATATTTTGGCAATTGCCAACTTGTTTTAGTTTCATAAAAGTATTTAACAATAATTTAAAAATTATTCATACCAAAACATATTCTAGTTTGCAAATAGAAAATCTCTTTTTAGCCTATGTCAAATAATCATGATTTTAAATAAATTTGTAACTTATTTAAACTTAAGAAATCATATTATAAAGAATATTTTACCTATTCAAATAAATCATTATTTTCTATTTTCAAACTTCTATAATAAAATAACCATTTTAAGCTCACAATAGTTTGAAAACTCTTTTGAAAATATGAGCCAATGCAAAGAGAATTTATACACAATGAACTAAATCAAATACAAGACTAAATGTGAAGTATACCTATCTAAGCATAGTCTTATATCTTGACTATCCATCTTCAAGCTTGATTCTAATAAGTCCATTGTGTATCCATGTTCAAGCTTGATTCCTTGATCAACTTGAGTTAGAATTTTTATAGCTATTTCACTATGCACTCAAGTTAAATTATTAGTACTAAATCAAATATTTGTTATCTTCAAAATAAGAATGAGTAAGATTGAAACTTTAATTTATCAACAATCTCTCCATTTTTGATGATGACAAATATTGATTTATGATATAAAAGAAATAATACAATAAGGATATGAAAATATAAAATTTGATAAGTTTACTTTAATCCTTACTATA
The DNA here is from genome assembly GCA_002914805.1 of Parasponia andersonii. Classification (NCBI taxonomy): domain Eukaryota; kingdom Viridiplantae; phylum Streptophyta; class Magnoliopsida; order Rosales; family Cannabaceae; genus Trema; species Trema andersonii. The sequence continues at coordinate 597,474 of JXTB01000182.1, read as the reverse complement.
TTTTTAGTTCTATCTCAAAATATGCTTGAGAAAGTAAAAGGAACTTGCTCCTCCTTTTTAATTTAATTAAGCATCATAAGTATATTATAAGAAAATGTAAAAATGTGTGCTAAGTAAAATTCTCCCTCTAAAAATATGCATACTTGTAAATTATGCATACTAAAAATATGTGTTATGTAAAGTTTTCCTCCTAAAAATGTATGCTAAGCAAAGTTCTCCCTCTTAAAATATGCATACTTGTAAATAAATCTTTTTTTTAATTTATAAATCATCATTATTCTCCCACTTTTGACATCATTACAAAGATAGAAACAAATTTCAAACTAGATATCTCATAAAAAAATAATCTATCCCTTTAATAAGATTTTCCCCTTATTAATTTACTATATTAATCTCTCCATAACAAAAGTATATGAAAGAACAATACACAAAAAATTTCCTCCCAATGTAAAAAATACTATTCCAAGTTAAGCAATAAGGAGATACGGAGAAATCTAGAATTGAACAATCTTTAAAATTAAACAACAATATCAAACATAAGATTGAACAACAATATGATACCAAAATAAAAATAAAAGCATTCTTTTGAAAAAAAATTTGACAAAACTTTCTCTATTAATAATAAGTATGACAACAATACCATATTCAAAACAGAAAAATTGCATCAAAATAAGATTATGAAAGTTCTAAATCTTAATATTGTATTTGTTAAAAATATATTTCTCCAAGTATAATCAATCATAATGCAGAGGAGAAATTCAAAGTCATTCTAGTATAAAACTGAAATAATTTTTTTTTCTTTATTTTCATCAAACTATAGAGAGATATCAAAAATGATGCATTTAAAAGATATATGATCTATTTATCAAATTATAATTATGCTCCCCCTCAATAAATAAATCATGGTCAAAATGCTAATAATCAAAGTAAAAATAGATCACTCATATAGGTGTGAGATATCAATTATGGATACCAATTATTTATAGATACCAATTATTTTTAAAAACAATTTACTAATCTTTCAAATCAATGTACTTTCTTCTCCTCTTTCTGACCTCATCAAAAAGTTACATAAATAAGAAGGATAAGATTGATAATAATTAATAAATGCAAAGTAAAAAATATGAATAAAAATAACAAATATCTAATCCAAACATGACATATTATCCAAGTTTAAATAACCATAAAAAATAAATATTCAGGAAAGATAAAACATAATAAAGCATATTTTGAATGCTAATGAGAACTTTATATGTGATTTTCATAAAAAATTTGTTCTCATAAATGTCATAGAATGAAAAATTATACGCAAATATTCAAAAATGACAAAACTACAAAAATATAAACATTGAATTCAAACCACACGTCATCTTAAGTTCAAATATATCACTAATATAGATAAAATAATTCAATTAATTTTGCATGGTGTTTATCATGTAAAAATTATCGAGAATTTGCACAAATATAAGAGTTTAAATAATATACATTGTGTAATCTATTTTAATCATATTTGAGTAACTAATATGCTAATAAAAAATAAGTTTATAAATAAAAATTCAAAGAAACCCCAAAGAAATAAGAGAGAATACCCGTAAAAACCTTAAATAGGGGCAGAAACCTCGAAGAATCGGTTAACCAAAAATGTGTTTTTAGTCCGCCAATTCTGGCAGAGAAAATGAGAAATTTAGAGTACTTTTTCAGTTGACCAGCCATTTTTTGGTTTGCCAAAATCACTGTTTAGCTTGATTAGTTGATGAAGATTCCATTCTTCCAAAAGCTCTTTATCTTCTTTGTGTTGAGGTCTAAGTTAATTATCGTCTTCATCATTAAGCTCTAATCGTTTAAGCTTAATATCATACCTACGGTAATATTATCTATGCTTTTCTCCTTGGAGAAGTCATTAGTTTCATCAAATATCACATGTATAGATTCATCTACAACTTAACTCTTTTGTTGAAAAACTCTCTTTATCTATTACTAGTAATAGAGTAACTAAGAAAAGTTCCAACATTAGATTTTGAATCAAAATTTTTAAGTTATTTTTGGTGTTTTAAAAAAATTAAATTATTTGCATCCAAAGATTCTAAAATAGCAAATACTGAGTTTTTGATCATTTTAAAACTCATAATAGTATTTTATTCAAAATAAGTTTAATCAATACCCGATTTAAAATATCACAAATAGTGTTGATGACTTTGGCCTTAAAGTATTTTAGTAAAATATTTACTTTCACCATAGTCAAGGCAATTTTGAAACCAGTAAAGAAAATCATGTAAATATTTTTTTAAGAAAAAAGAAAATCAACTATTTCAAGGGCATAATAGAAACATGATTAATTTTTTAAATAGCATGTTTTACAAATCTTGTCATTTTCAAAAATTAGAGTAGGTAAATCATAACATGATTCTTTTAGTAAAGATTTAAAATTGTACCCATACTAGCATATCCAAATTTTCTATACCACAATCAATAAACATTTTCTTGTAAAATAAAACAAAATTTATCTTGACTAGAAAACTTTTTCACAATAATAAATATATATATATATTTTTTTTAATCAAAAGATATAACCTTATTTATTCAAAATTTCAAAGTGAATATTTGAAACGTTAAAAGAAAAACTCAATTACTCTAATAACATAGTTGACAAAAATTAAGCATATTATATTTCTAGCAAGATATTCTCAAAAATAGGAAAAGAATTATTATTGATATTACTTATGTCAATGATCTTATTTTTCATGTTGTCTCCAAAAATAAATATCCACTATCATTTATTTATAAATGTTAAGAGCTTAGTAAAGTCATCAGTCAAGTTCTTAGTGCAACCATTTTCTTGCTTATTCCTACAAAAAAACTTCAAATTTGGATTTTTGGTACCCACATAACTTTCGGTCTTTGAGATTAGTCTTCGAATTATTTAGTACACATTCTTGTTTGACACCAAAATATGCACTTTTCTTGATAAAGCATGAAAAGCTATTATGACTATTTTGGTTATAATAGTTGCATACATACTTTGAGTCACTACTAGGTATTACTTTGACAAAATAATTTTTGAGATACTTTTGTTTTATGAAATCTTTGTATCATATACCTCCTTTGTCAAAAATACATCTTTGTCCATTGAGCATTAACTCAAATTCTTCTTTCCATTCGTGAATTTGTGGACAATGTTTGTCAAATCAAAAATTTTGTCCTTTAAAGACACAATTTTATTTTTCAAATTTTCTCAAATATCACAAGGTAATTTTGTTTCATTTTGATGAGTGTGTATTTTACTCACAATCAAGTATTCTCTAAGTTCAGATAATTGTAGGCTCTCAAACATTTGTGTAGTTTTGTGTTTTTATTGTAGATTATAAGCAATTGAGGCTTAATATATATTTGGCACCACAAAGGAGAAGTTTATGAAGCCGTTAAGATCTAAAATGAAGTGCGGAGCATCAAAGAAAGCTAAAAGGTTCAACTGGACCAGCAACTAGGTGTCGGTGCCTCAGTTCCAGGGCATTAGCATCATGGTACCAGTTCATTTTTCAGCACACGCACAAGACTCATTTTCTCTATTTTGGAACCACGTGTCCACATGTTTCTGGCAAACTGTGATGGCCATTTTTGTCCCTTGATCTAATACTAATGGATGATCAGATTTCTTCCTTAGGTCATATTAGAGCCTTTTAAATATACACTTTAGCCTCTATTTCAAGCTGTGGAGAGTTGGAGAGGAAACACACCTTTGAGAGTTGAAAAGTCCTAGAGAGAGAGCTTTGGAGCTGAAATTTAGAGAGGATGTTTGAAGAATTGAAGGCATGAAGTTCTACCTCTACAAAAGAGTTTTCTCCTCTTTCTCTCCCTAATCTCATTTGAATTTTGTTTTGGGTATATTGTATACTTTGTTTGGAATTATGAAATTCTTTATAAGATTAGCCATGGATTCTACTATGCTTAGATTGACTCTCTATCTTTAGATTTGATACTCTTTTTATACTTTATTTTGCATATTTTTTTAATTATTGGCTTATTTTCCATTGTCAATTCATTTATATTTCTCTTTGCTTATTGCTTCTAATTTATATGGCTAATGAATTAGTTGAACTTAGGTCATGATTTTGATACTCAAGTGAGTTTGATTTCCTAAACCAAAATAGATAAATATAGCGTAAGTTGTTGTGAGACCGAGAGGAGATCAACACCTAGATAATCAAATTAGGAAGTTCTTAAGGGCAAAATTTTAATGAGTGTTTAGAGAACTAGGTTAGATAGAGATATCAACTTGGGTACTTAGACATAATATCTCATTCGGCGAGAGAGGGAATGAGGTTAGATTAGGTCCCCTGATTAGTGAATTTAGTGGAATTAGTCTAATAATTGCTTAATTTGACGAATTTAGGAATAATTAGAGGAAATCATATCCTTAGTACAATAGTGTATAGTGATTTCCATATTTTATTTACGTAATTCTTTGTATCTTTATTTTTATTCATTTTAGTTTAAATTCATTTAGTTTTGATGCCTAGATAAAATTAGGCTATGATAATTTTGGTACTTAATAACTAATATAAAATCCAATCTTTATGGATCAATCCCTTTTTGCTGATATACTAGTTAATTGTAGGTTTTACTAGACTTGCCAGGTTAGTTAATATGAGGTAATTATAAATATTAATTTGGTATTAGGTGTTTATTTCCAATGACTAAACATTTTTCAATTACCACTTTTTCATTTGCAAATTTATCAATTTCTTTTGACAAACTAAGAATTTTCTTTTTAAGAGCATTATTTTTTAAAATGCATTTTTCATAATTTGTATGTAAATTGTTGAAATCATTTAATTACTCCATCTATAATAAATCACTATCATTATCATCATCACTACTATCATCAAGAAAATCATCATTGGAATCAAGCAAATTTACCTCATCCTCAATTACCATGAAGTATATGTCCGTAATTTCTTCTTCAATTTCTTCAGTTAATGCATCATTGCCATTATCAGTCCATGTACCCTTTATCTCCTTTTCTTCTTCCCTATCTTGATTTTTGTTCTTGATCATCATGATCTCAGAATAAATGAGAAATTTGATAAGTTCTTCTACAGGAATATTGGTGATGTCTTTCTCTTCTTGGATAACAACCAACCTCCTTTTGATATGCTTTTGTTAAAGTTTTTAGAACCTTTGTTACAATTTCGGTATTGCTATACAATTTTCCAAGAGCAAGAAGATCATTAGTGATGTTAGTAAATCTAATAAACATTTGAGCAATAGATTCATCACTTTTTTATTTCAAATAACACATAATCATGCACAAGCATATTAATTTTACTTTCTTTAATTTGACTTGTGTTTTCATATGAGCTTTCAATCATTTTCCACATTTTATGTGCACTAGTAGCAATTTATACACTTCTATAAATATTTACATCTATACTATATAACAAACAATGCAAAGCATATCCATTCCTAGAAAATATGATTTTCTCAATATTAAAATATTCATCCAATTTTTTTTCAACAAGTTTATCATTAATTATTTTTCTAGGAATATATGGACCATGAAGAATAATAGTTAATAAATCATCACCCATAAGTTCAAAAAATTGAAGCATTTTAATTTTCCAAATATCGTAGTCAATGTCATTGAGAAATGGTGATCTAGTTGAAAACCACTCATTTTGAAAATTATTTTGGTAAGTCATCTCAAGATGGTTAAGTCTTTTAAAATTAAGCACCAAGCTCTAATACCAGTTGTTAGTCCAAGATTGATAACCCAAGAGGAGGAGAATTGGATTTTAAAAGTTTTCAAGCAACTTTTCAACTATATAAAACTATAGACCGCTCCTTTAAAACTTTTAAGCTAAATCAATAACAATACCAAACATATAACAATAATACCACGTAAATTATGCACATTAAATATCAAACACACAATCAAATAGATTTTAATAAATTAAAGAGTGTAGGGATAGAAAAAATATAAACTCGATTTTTACGAGGTTCAATAAATACGACGATTTTCCTATGTCCCTGGCCCTCGGCAATTTTCTTTGAGCTTCCACTATTCGGATCAAGCTTGTGAGTTTGACCGATCCTTTTAGAAATGGAGTGAATTCTTCTTAGACCTATCTACACCTTTACAATAGTCTCAAGTCTGGCTCTATCACGCCTAATCTCAAATTATTTAGATTCCTGTGTCAACCTCACCTACACTGATTATTTAGACAATGGTGCTAATCTTACCAACTCATGAGTTATTTAGACTCTAGTGACAGCCTTATCTACACTCGAGTTATTTAGACTCTGGTGACAACCTCACCTAAATTAGATTATTCAGACTTTGGTGGTAACCTCATCTATGCACGGGTTATTTATGATTCCAGTGACAACCTCACCTCAACTCAAATAGTTTTACAATAATCAAGAGTGAATATACTCAAGAACTCTCCTCACAAAAATAATGAATAAAATTTTGGCTTAGTAGATTTAAGATCAATGTACAATAGATACTCTAAGATTAGCTCAATATGATTTGGAAGTTAATTCAATGTAAAAATAGGCTTTTGTACTTTGAAAATAGTTGGATAACAATTTAAGTTCATGCAATCTCTTTTCAAGTCTTAAAATAGCTTATATTTATAAGCATATATCAAAACTAACTATTTATAACTGTTAGACACATTTTCTATCATTTTCGGTAGACCAAAAGTGAGTTTTCGGTAGACCAAAAATACTATTTGTTGATAGTATTTTTACAATAGTCATATTTTAACCGATGTATATTTTTGCTATCATTTTCAGTAGGCCGAAAGTCATGCTTATTTTGGCTATTTCAGTATTTGGTCATTTTTTAGAGTTTGGCAACTTTTGGCGTTTTTCAAAAACTGACTTCTAAACTTATTTTAAACACCTTAAAACATTGAAAATCAATTTAAAAAGAATATTTTGGCTATTGCAAACTTTTTTTAGTTTCACAAAAGAATTTTACAATAATTTAGAAAGTGTTTATATCAAAACATATTCTAGTTTGCAAATAGAAAATCTCTTTCTAGCCTATGTCAAATAGTCATGATTTTAAATATATTTGTAACTTATTTAAACTTAAGAAATCATGGTTCAAAGAACATTTTACTCATTTAAATAAATCATTATTTTCTATTTTCAAACATCTATAATAAAATAACCATTTTAAGCTTACGTGTGATGCTCAAGATTCTCACATGCATAATAAGCTAATAATAAACATATTCATATTGTATAATAGACGTATCAAGCAACTAGTATCAATCTTATGGTGAATAACTCATCCTAAATGTTAAATGCTTTCGATATATATTATTGTACTAATGTTTGTTGAAGTGCTCTCATACAGTATAAAAGCTAAGCACCCTAAGAGAGAGAGATTGGTGTATGAAAGGGATAAAGAATATATTTATGAATAATAATACTATATACTTATACATTAAAATCATGTTTGTTAATAACATGGTCAAATGGTAGTTTTCAGTAAAATGCATTTTTTACGCTTTTTGGAGCTAAGTTCGTTGTGTGTTTAACACGTCAAATAGCTTAATTCGATATTTATGACTCATTTATAGAATTTCATATTTTGGTTCTAGGTAAGCATGAGGTAGCAGTTACTGAACTAAATTATGTTTAATTATACTAAACTGGTTTAGATTCAGCTTAATCGCGATATCAGTTTTATGCATTCTAATAATTAGGCATTGATATTATGTTTGTATTATTATTTAGAGTCTAATTGACTTATTTTTATGTTTAATGATTAGTTATAAACTAGGTTCTACCAAATTACAATAAGATTGGCCATATAGGATTATAAGTTAAAGTATGATTATATTTCATCTTTTAAACTAGGTTTCACCATTTTAGTCTATACTTGAGTATATAGGAATGGCCAATAGCGTGATGAGTAAGCCAAGAGTGACTTAAAGCTGGAAACATAGAGAGTTAGGTTATGAAATACCGAAAATACTCCTTAAAATTTAAGTTATATCTTTTCTTAGCTATTAAGTATTGATTTTGGACCGAATGTAGTCATTTCTTTTCTCTTTCTCTCCAGCCATGACTTGAACCACTCTAGCCACTATCTAGGCTTCTCTCAACTCTCCTTAGCCATATTCAAGAGTTTACAAGTGGTAGAACTCAAACTAGAGCTTAAGAAAGTCAGATAGGTCCAAACTAATCAAGGTGATTCTACTAATTCTCCTTCATATGTTTTGTTCTCTTATTTCAATTCTCCACTTGATACCACTTAAATAATGATTTCTCTAGGTCCTCTTGAGTCCTGAAATAAAAATCAAAGCCTTAGGAATCAATTTGGTGGAGGTAGAAGACGAGATTCAACAAAAGTTTAAACTAGTCAAGGTGAGCTTTTTGTAGGATTTAGAATTAGTAATCTATTTCTTTTGCTTTAGATATTAAATCAAAGATTTTATTTGACGAATAAAGATTGTAGGAAATCATATATATTACTAGAAAAATACAATTTAAGTGAATGTCTAAAATTAGACCTAAAGTCCCAAAATTTACTATTTGAGGATTCAAGTGTTTTCATTGTTGGAATAAGTTGTCTATACTTGTAATTTGATTTCTTTACTTGGAATGTGAAAGATATTGATCCTTTTATGTATTTTTCATCTATTTACTTGCTAGTTGTGATGATATACAAATGTAAAAGTGGGTTCAAACTTTGTTTAAATTAAAAAGAATTTCAGTGCACTTAGGTTGTTCTAAATAATCCTCTTTGAGGTGTATATGCAGGAATTGGCTTGTAAAATATTATTACAAGCTTAAAACCATAATTGAAAAGATGTGGGGATGTCTTAAAAGTAGAGGAGGTGCTGTCCAAATATTTTTAAAACCAAATAATAAAATTTAAAAGTAAATGAACTCGTTTTCACGAAAGTTTGTGTCATTTTGGATTATATTATGATTAAGTTTTCTGATTTTGTAAAAGCTGTGATTTCAGTTTTATGGAAATTTTTTTAAGTATTTTACATTGTAGTTACCATTCTAGGAATAAAATTGATATCAGTTTTTCCACACACACCTTGCCACAGAGGATACTGTCCCATTTCGCTATCTCTTTTCTCGGACACAAGTAAAGATTTATTTTAACTACATCACAAGAACAATAGTAGATACATGATATTGTCCTACATGCTTATGTATATTATATTAATTATATATTATTCATATGATTGTTATAAAGTTTACGAAAGATATAAGCATGGCATGATCATTTAAGTATGATTTTCAATGAAGTGAAGTTTTCTATGCATTGGATTCAAAGTAGTACTATTGTACTGAATTTTATGAGATACATTTTAAGTATATTGTTTAGTTTATATATGTAAGCTAGGTATGACTTGCACAGGAATCCTTTCCGCATAGGTAAGCACGGCTTACCGATTGCTAGGACTGAGTATTGTACTATGAGATTTATTAGGTGCATTACTTAATCGGTCTGGGTTGGGTAGGTATAATTCGTATTGGTCATGTGTTTCCTTCCAGCATAGGTGGGCACGGCCTACCAACTATCGTGACATTATAGTGTACTCAAGGGCCCTACAAAGAAATATTTTCTAATAAGTGTGCATTAAAATGAAAAGTTATGAAAGAAAGAGTACAGTGAGAATTTTAATAAAGTTTATGCATGAAACACTTTTATGAGCATATATGATCTTCACTTACTATGCATTAGCTCATTTAGTTCCTGTGAAGTAGCTAGGGAGATATATGATGTATAGAGTTGCAAGTTATCTTGCATATTTTCTTGTCACCCTGATCATACGGATATAGACGAGCTTAACTCGTGGGCGATATTTTCTTTGTATTTTGATATTTTGATGTATTGTAAATATTACTGCTGATGGCGAAATAAACTGATATATTTTAGTTATACATTTTGCAAAGATATTTTCAAAAAGTATTGCTATATAGCTTCTTTTGTTTTACATTTTGATAAGTTTGAATTGACCCACATTTTTGAACAAAACTAAAGTTATGATTTATAAAAGAATAATACTTCCTAGTTTAACCTATATAAACATATAGTTAAGATAGGGGCATTACAGTTATGGTATCAGAGCAGAGATTTAGTTGTTTCTGAAGACTACCTACATATGTATGATCATGTGACAAAAAGCTCAGTCAACTAGTAAGTCTAATTGTTTTTATGTGTGTACTTCATTTTTATTATATAATTTTGACTTATACATTATTATTGGCTATTATGTTTGTTGGTAAGAAAAAGGCCACTATACAAGAAATCATGTCGATGGATAAAGGTCAGACTAGCCAGTAGAGGGTTGATCAAGAGAATGAAAAAGATACTACTATATATCGATTGGCTGAATTAGTGGAGATATAAGCTCAAAAAATAGAGAGACTTATAGAATAAGACCAAAGGAGAGAGGAACAATTACCAGTACAAGTTGTAGTTAGACAAGAAAATTATGGACCAACTTCTGAAAGGTTTAGGAAAAATAAACCTCCAGCTTTTAAAGGTGAAATAGATCTAACATATAGCTAGAGAGTGGATTCGGAATTAGGAGGGTATCTCTGATTATATAAGAATCCCTAAGGAGGAGAAAGTTTCTTGTGTTACTTATATGTTCCAAATGGATACGAGGCACAGGTAAGATTCCATGAAGTCAATTATATTGTTAACAAATTGACTTGGGAGAGATTTCAGGAAATATTTTACAGGAAGTGCTTTAGTGAAGCTCATCAACTTGCAAAGGTAGCTGAGTTTACTAATTTAATTAGGGTGGCATGTCTGTGTATGACTATATTAAGAAATTTGATGAGCTATCCCACTTTGCTCCTTGTATGGTGAGTACCAACGAGTTGAAAGTAAATTTGTTTCTATAGGGACTTAGAGCAAAAATATATAGGGATATTAAGATGTCTACAGGAAAAGGTGTACCTTATACAGAAGTTACAGAGCACAAGAAATTAGGAGAAATATAAACATGACAAGGAGAAATGCAAATTTGGGAAAAGGTACTCAGCCAGAGTTTTATAAAGGCAAAAGAAAATTCTCATAAGGTCAAGGACAAGATCTTTCAAAGTGTCCAACAATAGGTCAACAAATATAATCTAATTTGAACCAGAAAGTTACATATCCCAAATGTAGAAAGCCTCATAAAGGAAAATTTCTTTTATGTAGTAGAGCGTGCTATATATGTAGAAAGACAAGACATTTTTTCAGAGATTGCCCCTCTACCTCTGGTGAATAAAAGAAAGTTCCAGATCATTTGTTTGATATGACTGCGACAGATGTTGAGGCTGATCCATCAATTTTAGTAGGTGAGATCTCTATCTTTGATATCCTCACAGATACATTAATAGATTCATGAGCTATATATTCATGTGCATCAACAGCACATGTAAGAAAATTAGGCAGATCACCTGAAACTTTGAATTTAAGATACAGTATAACTATTCTATATAGAGAAATGCTATATTCTAGTCAAGTTTTGAGAGTATGTCCAATACAGATAGAGGGTAGAGAGCTGTAGGTAGACTTAATAGTGTTAGATATGCAAGATTTTGAGGTGCTTCTGGGTATGGATTGGTTATCTAAGTATTATACTAGTATTGATTGTAATGGTAAAAGAGTAGTATTTCAGCCACTTGATGAAGAGAAGTTTACTTTCCTTGGGTCTTCTAATAAGAAAATAATACCAATTATTTAATGATAAAAGTAAAGAAGTTACTTGAGAAAGAATGTACTAGTTATTTGACAAATGTAATGGATACTAGAAAAGAACTTAACATGAAGCTAGAGGAAGTATCAGTGGTTAATGAATTTTTAGAGGTATTCCCAGAAGATCTACCAGGATTACTACCTAATAGAGAGATAGAGTTTGTTATTGACTTACTACCTAGTATAACTTCTATTTCTAAAGCACCATATAGAATAGCTCCAACAGAGCTGAAGGAATTAAAGGTACAATTATAGGAGTTTTTGATTGAGGGTTTCATACGCCTAAGCTTTTCACCATGGGGTGCTCCAGTGTTATTCGTAAAGAATAAAGATGGGACTACGAGACTTTGTATTGATTATAGAGAGCTAAATAAGGTCACGATCATGAATAAGTATCCTCTCCCTAGAAATGATGATTTGTTTGATTAGTTACAAGGTGCTTCAGTATTTTCCAAGATAGATTTAAGATCAGAATACTATCAACTGAAGATTAAGGAAAAAGATTTTCTTAAGAGAGCTTTTAGAACAAGATATAGGCACCATAGGTTTTTAGTAATGCCTTTTAGTTTAACTAATGCTCTAGGATTTCTTGGATAGTTTTTTTATTGTATTTATTAATGGTATTTTGATCTACTCGCACTCAAGGGAGGAACACACAGAGTGTTTGAGAACAGTTTTAAGAATCCTAAAAGAAAAAGCAATTATATGCAAAGTTTAAGAAATGTGAGTTCTTATTGGAGAAAGTTATCTTCCTTAGTTATGTAGTGTCTGGAAATGGCATTTCTGTGGACCCAGCAAAGGTTGAAGCTGTAAGTAATTAGTCAAGACCTACAAATGTTTCAGAGATTCGTAGTTTCTTGGGATTAGCTGGTAACTATAGAAGGTTCATAGAAAGATTTTCTAAGTTAGCTTCTCCATTGACTCAGTTGACTAGAAAGAACGAGAAATTTCATTGGAATAATGATTGTGAAAAGAGTTTTCAAGAGTTAAAGTATCGTTTGGTCACAACTCTTATACTTTCTATACCCACTGGATTAGGAAGATTTGTTGTTTATAGTGATGCCTCAAAAAATGGTCTAGGTTATGTTCTGATGTGAAATGGTAAGTTTATCGCCTATGCTTTTAGACAACTGAAAGAAAATGAAAAGAAATATCATACTCACGATTTGGAGCTAGCAGCAGTAGTTTTTGCACTGAAGATTTGGAGACGTTGTCTTTATTGAGACAGATGTCAAATCTACACAGACCATAAAAGCCTCAAGTATTTCTTTACCTAAAAGGAACTGAATATGAGACAGAGAAGATGACTTGAACTGGTGAAAGATTATGAGTGTGAGATTAACTATCATACAAAGAAAGCTAATGTGGTTTCAGATGCTCTAAGTGGAAAATCATTAGCCACTATATCACTTAAGTATATTGATCACAAACATCTTTTTATAGATTTGCATCGATTGAAATTACAAATTATGCCTACAGGTTTAATGGAGAAATTAGCAGCTGTTATCCTGCAACCTACAATTTTAGAGGAAATCAAGTAGGGCCAGAATATGGATCCCTATTTGATAGGTTTAAAGAATAAGATAGAATCTGAAAAGGAGGTGGCTTTCCAGATTTCTAGTGATGGTATAATCAAATACATAAATAAAATATGTGTGCCTTATAAAACAATTAGAAATGAGACATTAACAGAAGCTCACACTACTCCCTATTCTGTGCATCTTGGTATTACAAATATATACAGAGATTTTAAAATGAATTATTGGTGGCCAGTATAAAGAAGAATGTGATTGAGTTTGTAGAGCAATGTCTCACATTTCAGCAGGTTAAACCTAAATATCAAAGACATGCTGGTATATTGAAGCCTATACATGTGCCACAATGGAAATGGGAAGAGATTACTATGGATTTGGTTGTTGGACTTCCTAAGACAAATAAAGGCCATGATGCTATTTGGGTGATTGTAGATAGATATACTAAGTCAGCCTATTTCTTACCAATTTAAATAACTTATAACTTGGATCAGTTGGCTCAGTTGTATGTTCAAGAAATTATTAGACTACACAGTGTTCTAAAGATTACCATTTCTCACCAAGCTTCTAGATTCACTTCAAAATTCTAAAAGAGAGTTCAAGAGGTTATGGGTACAAAACTGGTGTTCAGTACAGCTTTTCATCCTCAAACAGATGGACAATCAGAGAGAACCATACAGACTCTTGAGGATATACTTAGAGCTTGTGTGTTAGATTTTCATGGGTCTTGGAGCAAGTATTTGCCACTAATATAATTTGCCTACAACAATAGTTATCAAGCTTCAATTAAAATGCCTCCACATGAAGCATTATATAGAAGAAAATATAGATCTCCAGGGATGAGATGGGAGAAAAGAAATTTCTTGGTCTAGAATTGGTAAGAGAAATAGTTGAAGCAACTATTCAGAGTAGACAGAAGCATTACACTGATCCTAGAGGAAGAGAGGTCACGCTTAATATTAGGGACAAAGTATTTTTGAAGGTTGCTCCCATGAAAGGAATCATGAGATTCAAGAAGAAAGGGAAGCTTAGTTCCAGATATATAGGCCCATTTGAGATACTTGACAAAGTTGGAGATGTTACCTATAGGCTTGCTTTGCCACCCCCACTGTCAAATATACATAATGTTTTTCACGTCTCTATGTTAAGAAGATATATTCCAAACCCTTCACATGTTTTGAGTTTTGAGTCGCTAGAGTTGAGCCAAAATGTGAGTTATGAAGAACAACCAGTGAAGATTTTGGATAAAAAAGAAAAAGAGCTTAGAAATAAGAATATTTCTTTAGTCAAAGTACTATAAAGGAACCATAAAGTAGAATTGACCACATAGGAAAGAGAAGATGAGATGTAAACTAAGTATTCTCACTTATTTGGGTAAGCAAATTTTGAGGATGAAATTTAATAAGAAGGGAAGGATTGTAATGCCCAAAATTCTCACAAGCATAATAAGCCAATAATAAACATATTCATAATACATAATAGACATATCAAGTAACTAGTATCAATCTTATGGTAAATTGCTCATCCTAAATGTTAAATGCTTTCGATCTATATTATTATACTAATGTTTGTTGAAGTGCTCCTCTACAGTGTAAAAGCTCAGTAGTCTCAGAGAGAGAGCTTGCTGTGTAAAAAGAACAAAGAATATATTTATGAATAGTAATACTATATACATATGTACTAAAATCATGTTCGTTGATAACTTAGTCGAATGGTAGTTTTTCGGTAAAATGCATTTTTCACATTTTTTGGAACCAAAATCACTGTGCATTTAACACATCAAATAGCTTTAATTCAATATTTAGGACTCATTTATATCATTTTATATGTTGGTTCTAGGTAAGCACGAGGTGATAGTCACTGAACTGAATTATGTTTGATTGCACTAAGTTAGTTTAGATTCAGCTTAACCGCGCAATGTCATTTTTATGCATTCTAAAAATTAGGCATTGATACTATATTTACATTATTAATTGGAATCTAATTTATTTATTTTTATGTTTCATGATTATTTATGGTGCTAGGTTCCACCAAATTACAATAAGATTGGCCATATAGAATCATAAGTCAAAGTATGACTAGATTTCACTTTCTTAGCTATGTTTCACTATTTTAGTCTATACTTGAGTGTATAAGAATGACCAGTAATGTAATGAGTAAGTCAAGAGTGATTTAAAGCTAGACATATAGAAAGATAGGGTGTGAAATACTGAAAATATCTCTTAGAATTTAAGTTATGTCTTTTCTTAGCCATTAAGAATTAATTTTGAACCGAATCTGGTCATTTTTTCCTCTTTCTCTCCAGCCACTATCTAGGCTTCTCTCAACTCCCATTAGCCATATCCAAGAGTTTCCAAGTGGTAAAACTCAAATTGGAGCTCAAGACAACAAGATAGATCCAAACTAGTCAAGGTGATTCTACTAGTTCTCCTTCCTACATTTTGTTTTATTATTTCAATTTTCCACTTGATACTACTTAAATAATGATATCTTTAGGTCCTCTTGAATCCTAAAATCAAAATCAAAGCCTTGGTAATCAATTTAGTAGAGGTAGAATGTAAGAGATTCGACAAAAGTTCAAACTAGTCAAGGTGAAACTTTTGTAGAATTTAGAATTAGTAATCTATTTCTTTTGCTTTAGCTCTTAATTCAAAGCTTTCATTTGATGAATAAAGGTTATAGGAAACTATATATATTACTGAAAACATAGAATTTGAGTGAAGGATTAAAGTTAGACCTAATGTCCAAAAATTTACTATTTGTGGATTCAAGTGTTTTCATTGTTGGAATAAGTTGTCTATACTTGTAATTTGATTTCTTTACTTGGAATTGTAAGATATTGATCCTTTTATGTATATTACATCTATTTACTTGCTAGTTGTGATGATATACAAGTGTAAAAATGGGTTTAAATTTTGTCTAAACCGAAAAAAATTCAAGTGCACTTAGATTGTTTTACATGATCCTCTTTGAGGTATATATATGAGAATTGGATTGTAGAATATTACTGCAGATTTAAAATATGATTGAAAAGATGTGGGGATATCCTAAAAATAGGGGAGGTGATGTCAAAAAAATTTTAAAACCAAATGGCAAAATTTAGAAGTAAATGGACTCGTTTTCATAAAATTTTGTGTTATTTTGGATTACATTGTGATTAAGTTTCTTGAATTAGTGAAAGTTGTGACTTCAGTCTTGTGATCATTTTTTTGAAGCATTTTATGTTGTAATAATCATTCTAGTAATAAAATTGATATTAGGTTTTCCACACACACCTTGCCACAGAAGATACTGATCTTTTTTACTATCTTTTCTATCGGACATAAGTACATAAGGATTTATTTTAACTGCATCTCAAGAAGAGTAGTAGATACAAGATGTTTTCCTACATACTTATATGTATTATATTAATTATATATTAGTCATATGGTTGTTGTAAAGTTTACGAAAGACATGAGCATGGCATGATCATTTAAGTATGATTTTCAAATAAATGAAGTTTTCCATGCATTAGATTCAAAGTAGTACCATTATATTGATTTTTATGAGATATATTTTAAGTACAGTATTTAGTCTGTCTACTTTGGGTAGGTATGGTTTGTACGGGTATCTTTCCTACATAGGTAGGTACAGTTTACCCACTGCCGGGACTGAGCATTGTACTATGAGATTTATTAGGTGCATTACCTAGTCAGTCTACGTTAGATACGTATGGTTCGTATTGGCCATGTGTTTCCTTCCCGCATAGGTGGGCACAGCCTACCGACTGTCGTAACTTTATAGTGTACTCAAGAGCCCTATAAAGAAATGTTTCCTAAAAAAAGTGCATTAAAATGAAAAGCTACAAAAGAAAGAGTATAATAGAAATTTTAATAAAGTTTATGCATAAAACATGTTCATGAGCATGCATGATCTCCACTTACTAAGCATTAGCTCATTTAGTCCCTGTGATACCGGTGAAGAGATATATTATATATAGAGTTGCAGGTTGGCAAGCATGCTTTCTTGTCACCATGATTATACAGATGTAGACAAGCTTGATTTGTGAGCAACGTTTTCTTTGTATTTTGATATTTTGATGTATTGTAAATATTACTACTGATGGCAAGATAAACTGATATACTTTTGGTTGTACATTTTGTAAAGATACTTTCAGAAACTAATGCCACACAACTTCTTTTATTTTATAGTTTGAAAAGTTTAAATTGGCCCATGTTTGTGAACAAAACTAAAGTTATGGTTTATAAAAGAATAATACTTCCCAGTTTGACCTATTTAGTTATATAGTTAGGCTAGGGGTATTACATCTTGATAATTTGAAAACTCTTTTGAAAGTATGAGCCAACGCAAAGAGAATTTATGTGCAATGAACTAAGTCAAATACAAGATTAAATATGAAGTATACTCTATTTAAGCATGATCTTGTATCTTGATTGTCCATCTTCAAGCTTGATTCTAATAAATCTAATATGCATCCACTTCACTGATCATTTGGCCTGTATCATACCAAATATCAGATGCGAAATCTCCTAGTGCTAAGGAAGTTACCCAGAAATACAGGCCGATGCCTTGGATGTCGAGATGATATCTGTAGCCATAGCCTATACAATGCCTCACCACAAAGTGATTCCAGTTGCCAAAGTAGGAGACGAGATAACTACTATTAATGACTCAGATTTAGTGGAAGTTGCTTTGAATTCAAAATCGCCCATAGTAGAGATATGTAACAACTCTAATAATGATTCTCCAGCTATAAATCTCACAATCTCAGGTCATTAGAAAATCCAAAATAATTCCAAGTCAACTCTAGAGGGCAAAATGGTATGAGAAATAGATAGTCAAGTCTTGGGCCGTATCTTTCAAACAGAACTAGGCCTACAGTCAAAGTTGGGATATCCCAAAAATAACAAATGGAAACGAGTAATGAAAGGAAAAAAGTCAAAAAGCCCACTTTAAATTGGGATGAACACCAACCCAATATTTGGTCATCTTCTAAAAGTTATTTCTTGTTGCAAAAGTAATTGTTGATGGAGGTTTTATCAACAATAAATTTAGAAAAAATCAAGAGATGTGGCTTGTGTGAATTGAAGTAGTAATCAAAGCAAATAAGGAGAGATGGATTTATAGTGGTTCAGCCCCGAAAAAGATGAGCCTACGTCCACTGTTTTCTCACTATTTTATGAATAATAATGAACACTCAAGGTTACAATCTTGTCTGGAAATCGAAAAGACTGAAAAGCTATTGAAGAATACTAAAGACTTAGACTACCCAAAGCTTGGAATACTCTAAACTTGAATTTGCTCTGACTTGATTTCTTTGTGACTTGATCCCTCCCTCGGAACATAGAGTCCCCTTTATATAGATAAAGGTAACCTTATGTCCCTAGGATCCTTATGTCTTTAGGATCCTAATTGTATAAATGGGTAACTATACAATTGGGTAACATAAATTAAGTAACAATATAGTTGGATAACTATTCAAAACGAACAACTACTTGATCACAAATAGGATACTTCAGTTTCCCTTTCCCTGTAGGTTTCTTTCATAGCATTTACTTGTTTCCCTCTCCTTGTAGGTTTCCTGTTTGACAAGGCAAACTGCTCGGAGGAGGTCGCATATAACCTTCACGGAGGAGGTCGCATATAATCCTTACGGAGGAGGTCGCATATAATCCGTATGTGACCTTAGGATTTTAGACCGCACAACACTTGCCCCCCAGCTCCATTAGTTCTTTAGGATGAAATGGAGCTTCCAATTACCGTGCGACCTTGTGATGTCAAAACTTAAACTTGTGGTCTGAGTAATCGAAGATCCGTCAAATTCAAAATCTCATCTCTCAAGATCACGCGTATCTTCTTTTTTCTGTCAGGAACGGAACACGTGTAGCTTGTGTAGCTAAGAGTGAAATTCAAGGAAGCCTGATTGATACCAACCGTCACTTTTAAAATCAAATCTTTTCAAATTTTAAACAATCCTGACTTTTCGGATAGACTTAAATCCCGCGCAATCCTTAGCCTTTAGATTTAAAATTCAAATTCTCTGATCTACGGCTGCAATCTAACGGTTCCTAGGTTATAAATATCAGAAACCATCTGTTTCATTTTACTTTCTCTCAGAAAACTTCAGAAATCCTCAGAACCCTAGCGCCGTTCTATCTCCCAGGTTGCTCCAATCACCGCTTCTTCTCTGACGAAGTTTCGAATCGACTCAAACCTTCCTCTCCTGAAGAAAGGTTAGTGTCTTCTCTTATTTCTTTCATTCTTGAAAACAACTTCAATCTGGGAATAAACTTATTTCAACGAAGTGAAATAAGAGATTTGTTCCTCTTATACTCTTTTTTTTTTAGTCTGTAGCGTAGAATTACTAAATATCACTTAGAAATGATCCTATGAAAAGAATCTCTAGGGTCTGATACCCTAATTTATTCTTACTGAACTGACAGTTCATTTACTGATGAACTGCTCGAGCACCTTCTGATGAACTGCTCGAACACTTTCTGACGAACTGCTCGAACACTTTCTGACGAACTGCTCGAACATAGCAATAAAACTTATAATCAATAAATAAGAAAGGTAATTTAACTAATTTTAGGCCACCATTCTCCTTGATGAGTCAAAAATGGGCAAGTCACTAAAATCAGGAAACTAAGATTTAATTCATATACCCTTGAACAATCCTCTTGTGAGAGTCTTTTGTAGATTATTCCAAAGTTTGAATAATAGAAATCTGACCTTATGGACCATGTGGAACATCATCCTTGGGCCTCTAAGAATTTATTCCAGTCCAAATGCTTTGAATCAGCCCATTGAGAGACTTTTTGAATCTTTTAGCTCGAGCTCTTCTAACCGATCCAATTAGAACTTGAATTGGCTCCTTTGTAACCGTGCCTGGATTTGCATCAATTATCGAGTCTTGTTTAAAAAGCTGTGAAAAAAACACATATTTAGATAGATGGGTCTGTCTAATTTATAAATAAACTGTCTAAAACGAAAGAAATTGTACTATATGAACTCTACTTGATAGTATTGTCGAGTCTTATTTGAACAATTGAACATCTATGTTATTTACACTACATAGATAATGTTAGATATAATTGTTGAGCCATAAACCAGTAATTATTGTCTAGACGCTAGACATTGTCTTCACTATACTAGACACGCTGTCTATATAATTGACACTTCTATCGAGTGACTAGACACCAATGTCGAGCTGATTTGGTATATAAAAAAGTTATATCTAGACACTATACAATATTGTCTAGCAACTAAAGACACATGTCTAACCATTAGAAACACATGTCTAGCCACTAGAAATACATATCTAGCAAATAAAAACACATTTTTAACCATAAGAAACACAATTCTAGCTACTAATACATGTTAAATCTAACTAAATTTATTATTTTATGTTTGTTAATATATATTTCTTCTTTTAATTTGTAATTTATTTTTTGTTCAGGTATGTCATCAACACTCATAATCATATTATATGATGGCGTTTGAGAAAAGAACAAGGGTTCTTTTTGGAATTAGAATAGAAAGAGACAACGATCAAGATGCATTCTAGTTGAATTGAATATTACATTCAAGTAGCTGGTATATGAGATATATCAAATTATAGAAATTGACAATGATATCTTTGACATAGAATTGAGTTACAAGCTAAATATTGTTAGATATTGCATGCACGTTACGATTTCTTTTACTAAATGCTATTCCTAAATATCTTTCTTGGGTCTCAATCTAGATATCCCTACTTTTTAATCTTGAATTTTATTAAAAGTCTATTATTTTATATCAACAATGCTAATTACTATATTCTAATAAAAACATTAATTATCAAACTAAAAAATGTCACACCAATTCATGTTGATTATTATATTTTTGAATTTAAATGAATTCCATATTCTTTATAGTTTTTATTTTTTTAATATCCAATTACTCCTTTTATGTGTTAGTAGTAATCAAAATCTGTTTCTTTAAAAGGTCTCTTAATCTCATCTATTTCATATCCAAAAAGGAAAAAGAAAAAAGAAAACTGTATTAATGTTTAGCCAAAAAACAATTATGCGGTTCCCCTAAAAAAAAAAAATTCTTCTCAGTATTCTAACTTATATCAGAGTAGCAATTTTTCTTTTTCTTTCCTTTTTTTTTCTTTTAGGTTGAAACTTAAGCAAGATAAAAGGCATGTGCAATGTATTTAAAATTAAGATAGATATTGAATATTTTTAGGCATAATTTTGAAAAGAAGAATAATTTATTTAAGTTTACAATGGAATGGAATAAATATTGTCACAACCCAAAATCTGGGCTAGTGACAGAAGGAGAATTTCACAAAGGTGGGAAATTCCTTGATTTATTTGAAAAGTATCAAAAGTTCTAGTTTTTATAAAAACAGTCCATTTAATTAAAATAATCAGAATTCTATCCCATGAACCACTCCCACAGTTCATATACACCATTAAATATAGACTGAATAATTATTTAAAAATACAAAATCAAATATAAAACCAAGCATCATCATCATCCACCAAAAAATCAAATACCAGAATGGCATACACAAGTTCACAGACAAAATGGAAAGCAGTAATCTTGGTTCAATGCTAATACAAAACCTAAATAGTCCAAAAACTACGACAACAAACTCCTAGCATTACCAAGAGATGAACTGCAGTCCAGATGACCTCTTATTCCTCTTGATCACCAAGATCGTACTGAACACCACCTGAGGAGGAAGGTAGGGGGGTGAGCATAAAATACCCAGTAGGAAAAACAATTACCTCGATCGAAAATATTTTAGTGAGGGGGAATTCCAGCATAGTTAGTTTAGTCCAAAACATACATATATATATATATAATCCAAACCGGAAATCCATATATATATAAAAAAAAATGTAAACAAAACCATACAATTCATATGCACATGACACAAATCAACCCATACCCATGAACTCACATCCTCTCATCTGTGGAAACCTAGGATGATGGCACTAAGTATGCCTAACAGCCTGCCTAATACCTAAGCTCATACCCAAAGAGGACACCCGTGTGTCGCCTACCAAACCTGGAGGGGCAACCGAATTGCCTATACCTGCCAAATGGGGAGGTAATCAGAAGTAACAAGACCCCGTGCGAGTTTATGGACTTTCACCGACGATGGGGCACACAGCGCCACACTGTAGACCCACGATGCTAACACGATGCTCATGTATGATCCTATGACACGTGCAATACATAATTGAAGTGTGAAAATAATCGTGCTCTGATTTTTCAGTAAAATCAGCATACTAGGATTTTATAGAAAAACGGGCAGCATAACGGCCCTATTTTTAATATACCCAAAATAACCTGCACTCAGAAAATTCCCAGAGCAATACAGTATATATATCATACAACAAATTCTCATCACAGACATTTAAATAGTCTAAAAATCACGTTTATTCTTATATGTTGCAGAAAGTAAATTTTATACGAAAACGATATAAAACAAAGGTAGTTGAGTCCCTACCTCGCTCGAATAGCAATACCACGCTATTGAATCCTCAAGATATCGCTGACGATCGCCCAAAGGGTTGGGAACCAATTCTAAGCCCTCGATTATCCTCTTGCAAAAAACCAACTTCTCACCGGAGCTTCAATTCCACAAACAAACCTTTTCGCTGAATTCCTAGCACCCAAAATAGCTAGGTTAGACATATAATTTGTCCAATTCGGGTCCGAGCCCACACTAGGCTAGTGGCATGTAAAACGAGATAAAATCTCGACCGTCTGATCTCGATTTTTATGCCGATCACCAAACCACACAATATATATATCAAATTTCTCCATTTTCCGAGTACATTCCAAAAATGAACTCAAAAACACAATCCAACTGCCGGATCAAAAACAACAACCATAAACTCAAAATACCCAAAATAGCAACTTTCAATCCGGATAAAATGGGGTTGAGATATATATACCTTGATTATCCTTGCGATGAGACAAATCCAACAGGACCGGTTTGAGGTCGAATGGATGCCGGAATCTTCACCGGTGATGAAAAGTCCAAAACGACCCTTTTTCTTCTCCGACGATGGCAAGCGACTCCAGTGCCCTGCAGCTAGCCGGTGCTGGTTCCTGGTGACGTGGGGGAGCTCCGCCGGTGGTCTGCTTGGCCGGACGGTGCTTGGGCGGTGGTGCGGCTTCCTTTGGCTGAGAGAGTGAGAGAGACGAGGGAGAGAGAGAACGGCTCGGGGGAGGGGGGGAGGAACGAGAGGGAGAGAGAGAAAGATATATATATTTAATTTTTAAAAAAAAAAAAAAAATTGGTCAAATGACCATTATGCCCTCGTAAAAACTAGGTTTTTACATTCTCCCCTCCTTATCGAAATTTCGTCCCGAAATTCAAAATACAAGTCAAGGTTTTCATCACAATACAACTTCTAACTGAAAGTTAAACAAATGAGGGTACTTCTCGTACATCTCCGTCTCGAGTTCCCAAGTAGTCTCGTCTTCTTTGTGATGTTCCCAAAGTACCTTGACAAGTGGTTTCTCTCTGTTGCGTATCACCTTCAACTCTCTAGCCAACAAGCAAATAGGCTGCTCTACATAGGACACATTTTCTTGGATCGGTACATGAACATACTGAACAACATGAGATGGGTCCGGTGTGTACTTCTTCAACATCGACACGTGAAACACATTATGGACGTGACCCAGCTGTGCAGGTAGGTTCAAGTGATACGTCACTGGTCCAATTCTTTCATTGATCTCAAAGGGACCAATATACCTTGGAGCAAGCTTACCCTTAACCCTAAATCTTGTAACACCTCGCCTTGGAGTCACTTTCAAGAATACAGAATCACCAATATCGAACTCTACCTCACGCCTCTTTGGGTCAGTATAACTCTTCTGGCAACTCTGAATCTCTTTGAGTCTCTCTTGAGTACCCTTAATCTTCTTAGTAGTCTCTTCAATCAACTCAGGTCCAAGAGTAACACGCTCTTCAGGCTCCGCCAAACACAAAGGCGATCTACACGGCCTTCCATACAAAACTTCATATGGAGCCACACCCACATTGGTCTGGTAACTGTTATTATAAGCAAATTCCACCAAAGGAAGATGATCATCCCAGTTCCCACCAAAATCCAATGTGCAACAACGTAGCATGTCCTCAAGAATCTGAATGGTCATTTCAGACTGACCGTCTATCTCAGGATGGTGAGCTGTACTAACATCCAACTGCGTACCAAACGCTTTCTGCAAGGCTCTCAAAAACTTAGAAGTAAACCTTGGATCTCTATCAGATACTATACTTGAAAGCACACCATGCAAACGTATGATGTTCTCCACATACAGTCTACTGAGCTTAGTAAGAGAGTAGTCCATCCGGATTGGTATAAAGTAAGCACTCTTCGTCAACCGATCAACTACTACCCAAATTGCATCATTCTTCCTCAAGGTCTTTGGCAAACAAGTCATGAAGTTCATCGTGATCATGTCCCACTTCCATTCTAGAATTGGCAACGGCTAAAGTAATCCAGCTGGCCTCTAGTATTCAGCCTTAACTTGCTGACAAGTCAAACACTTAGCCACAAAGTTAGCTACATCCTTCTTCATCCCTTTCCACTAATATTGTTGCTTCAAGTCCCGGTACGTCTTGGTACTACCAGGATATACTGCGAACCTTGACTTGTGAGCCTCAGTTAGAATGGTTCCTCGAAGATTAGGGTCATCAGCTACATCCAACTTCCTACTAAAAAGCAAAAACCCTTCTCTGTTAGTGCTCCAACCATCTAACTGCTCACCATTCTGAAGTCGATTCCAGATTGTCCTCAACTTCTTGTCTTGCCACTAACTCTACTGGACAGTCAGGAGAAGAGATGGTGAAATCACAATGTTGCTCAAGCAAGCAACCCTTTCATTCTCAAAGTACTGCAAGTTGTAATCACCAATTGCAACTGAGTTCCTCCAATCTTCAAACACTAGTGTAGCTAGTGCACCATGAGCTTCCTACTCAGTGCATCAGCTACAACATTGGCCTTACCCGAATGATACTGTAGGTCGAAGTCATAATCCTCCATATACTCAACCTATCTTTGTTGTCTCAAGTTCAAATCTTTCCGGGTAAAGAGATACTTCAAACTCTTATGATCGGAGAATATGTCGAACTTCACACCATACAAGTAACATCGACAAATCTTCAAAGCAAAGATCACTGCTGCAAGCTCCAGATCATGGGTGGGATAGTTCCTCTCATGTGGCTTCAACTGACGAGAAGCATAAGCCATAACTCAATCATTCTGCATCAAGACACATTCCAAACCCGTTTTCGAAGCATCGGTATACACTACATAAAGCTTATTACTGTCAGGAATAGTAAGAACTGGTGCGGTGATTAAACTCTGCTTCAACCTAACAAAAGCTTTTTCACTTTCATGATCCCAAACAAACTTGACGTCCTTCCTGGTCAACTTCGTCAAAGGCAAAACAATTCTTGAGAAATCTTGCAAAAATGACGGTAGTAGCCTGCTAATCCAAGGAAACTACGTACCTCCGTCATATTTCTCGGTCTTTCCCACTCCAGAATAGCTTCGATCTTAGCAGGATCGACTAAAATTCCTCCGTGAGAAATCACATGGCCCAAGAACTTCACTTCTGACATACAAAAGTCACATTTCGATTTCTTGGTGTACAACTGATGTTCTCTCAGGGTCGTGAGTACTATCCCCAGGTGTTCGGCATGCTCTTCTCGAGTCTTGAAATACACCAGGATATCATCGATGAACACAACCAGAAAACAATCCAAAAACGGCCTGAAATTCCGATTCATGAGATCCATAAATGTTGCGGGAGCATTCGTCAAACCAAATGGCATCACCAAAAACTCAAAATGACCATATCGAGTTCTGAATACTGTCTTAGGTATATCATCTTCCTTTATCTTTAACTGATGATAACCAGATCTCAAATCAATCATAGAGAAGAACCTTGAACCACTGAGTTGATCAAACAACTCATCTATCCTTGGCAAAGGATACTTGTTATTCACTGTCAACTGGTTCAAGTTCCTGTAATCCACACAAAGTCTCAATGAACCATCAGCTTTCTTCGTAAACAAAACAAAAGTACCCCAAGGAGAAGTGCTACTGCGAATAAAGCCCTTGGAAAGTAAATCATCCAACTGTTCTCTTAATTCTTCCATCTCAGCAGGCGCCATATGATAGGCTGGAATAGAAACTGGCTGAGCTCCAGGAACTAGTTCAATACAGAACTCGATCTCCCTATCTGGTGGTAACCTCAGTAAGTCTTCAAGAAACACCTCCAAAAACTCACACACCACCAGAATCCATAGGTCTTGATCATCTATCCTCACCTTGCCATCCATGGCAAACAAGTTCCCATAACACTCGAGTTTCTTCCTTCCACCGATGCACGCTTTCAGAATAGAACTAGGCTTCAATGGACTTATCCCAACCTGATAGACAATAGGATATCCATCACTAGGAAAAAAAGTCACCCGCTTTTTATGACAGTCTACAACGACTCGATATTTCGACAACTAATCCATACCGAGTATCACGTCATACTGTCCCATCAGCAACACAATCAAATCAGCAAGAAGCTTCCTATCACCAATCACAATCCAACAAGACTTACACACACTAGACACATCGGCCTTCTCAAAGGTGTATCCAACGTCAATACATAATCCAAATCAGAAAATTCTAACCCCAACAATTGAGCAAACAATAAGGATATGAATGAATGGGATGCACCAGTATCAAACAAAACATGTGCCCAAGAGTGTGAAAGAAGGATCATACCGTCAACAACACCTCGACCGGTACGATCCTGAGTGTCGTCTGTCCCAGTAAAAGCATAGGCTTGGCCAGTCACCTTCCCTTCCCCTTGTTACCTCTTCCCTGGCCAAGACGGCTGCTGCTGGATCCTGGACCACTACTGCCAATACCACGCCTACCCTGACTCCCTGAAGCCTGAGGAGTCTGAAAGTTCTGAGTAAAACCCTGAGGGCGCTGGTCGTGGCGGCCTGGGGGAGCTCCGCCAGTGGTCTGCTCGGTCGGACGGTGCTTGGGCGGCGGTGCGGCTTCCTTTGGCTGAGAGAGTGAGAGAGACGAGGGAGAGAGAAAACGGCTCGGGGGGGGGGGACGAGAGGGAGAGAGAGAAAGATATATATATTTAATTTTTTTAAAAAAAAATTGGTCAAATGACCATTATGCCCTTGTAAAAATCGAGTTTTTACAAATATTCCACTGATCATCTTTAGGAATATCTATTTATCCAATTGCTGAAATAGTAATTCCATAGAAATAATTAAAACTATGTTTTTCCAACCAAACAAAGAAATGAATTTTTATTGGAATTGACATTCTATTCCAATGGTCATTCCATCAAACTATATATCACTTTAGTTCAAAATTGAAAAATGAAACATCCTAAACATCATGTTTCTCATCATTTATAAAACAAGTAAAGAGAAAAAGAGACAAAGAGAAGAGAAGAAAAACTAAGAATCTTGAAAGTGATAAGTGCTCCACAATCTCCATCAATCTCCTCTCTCAGTCTGTGAAAAACTACTCTTTTAACACCTCCCCCCCTAATACCCCTTTTATAGCCTTTGGTTCATATTAGATTTAGAACAGTTTCTTCTTTTTTATCTTTTTATCGCACTAGCATTGCGATCTTATAATTTTGGGGCTGCAGCACTAAACTCTCGACTATTTTGTACTGAAGACTCTAATCTAGCGCTTTGACACCAACTTTCCAGCGTTACAACTCTGAGCTCTAGGGTTTTTCTATGTTTGATGTTGGCACTGCAGCCTTAATTTTTCCAGCATTGCAACACCAGGATCAAAATTGTCATTATTCACATTTTTAACTCCCTTATGCATTTTACATCTGAGAACATGGATAAACTAAAATAAATTACTAAAATTAAGAATAATAAACTATCCTAAGATAACTAAAACTAAATAAATTTCAACCATAAACCTAATTAAACACAATTAAATCTCAAAGACTTAGCTATGTTTAATGCAAAATAAATGGCAAATAACTTTTTTTTCTAGAGTTATCAATATATATATATACACACACACATATATATAGTCATTCATAATATTCATCATAAATTCCATCTATTGATATAAGGATAGATATATTACACAAAATATAATATAAAATCAATAGAAAAAAAAAACCAATAATAAACGAATTTCTCATTACTGGGGTTTATATCAAATCTGTTGTGTGTGGTTTTTCCACCTCAAATAACTGATTGCGAGCCAAATTAATATGCTACCACAAGTGTTCTACCAGAAATGGTGTATGTGATGGAAACTATCTTAACCCTTAGGAAAAAGTAGATACATGCATGAAATCGGAAACAATATGATCATATCACGAACACAGCAAAAAAATTAACAGATTTGGTAGCAAAAATTTTGCATGATGTTGATGGAGGTTTTATCAACAATAAATTTAGAAAAAATCAAGAGATGTGACTTGTGTGAATTGAAGTAATAATCAAAGCAAATAAGGAGAGAGGGATTTATAGTGGTTCAGCCCCGAAAAAGATGAGCCTACGTCCACTGTTTTCTCACTATTTTATGAATAATAATGAACACTCAAGGTTACAATCTCGTCTGGAAATCGGAAAGACTGAAAAGCTATTGAAGAATACTAAAGACTTAGACTACCCAAAGCTTGGAATACTCTAAACTTGAATTTGCTCTGACTTGGTTTCTTTGTGACTTGAATTATCCTTCGGAACATAGAGTCCCCTTTATATAGATAAAGGTAACCTTATGTCCCTAGGATCCTTATGTCTCTAGGATCCTAATTTTATAAACGGGTAACTATACAATTGGTTAACATAAATTAAGTAACAGTGTAATTGGATAACTATTCAAAATGAACAACTACTTGATCACAAATAGGATACTTTAGTTTCCCTTTCCCTGTAGGTTTCCTTCATAGCATTTACTTGTTTCCCTCTCCTTGTAGGTTTCCTGTTTGACAAGGCAAACTGCTCGGAGGAGGTCGCATATAACCTTCACGGAGGAGG
>JXTB01000182.1:523865-562108 GCA_002914805.1 Parasponia andersonii | reverse complement strand
AATACGCATCCATGAAGCTTAAAAGTTCATGCCCCGACGTCGCATCTACAAGTTGATCAATTCTTGGAAGAGGGAAGCTGTCTTTAGGATATGCCTTGTTGAGATCGGTAAAGTCAATACAGGTTCTCCACTTCCCATTAGGTTTTTTCACCAAGACCGGATTCGCAAGCCAGTCAGGGTAAAAAGATTCTCTTATGAACCCAATCTCGAGCAATTTCTCCACCTCTTCCTTTAGTGCGACATAACGTTCCGGATTCATGGCCCTTCTCTTTTGTCGCACAGGCTTTTTTGATGGATCTATGTTAAGGCGGTGGGATATGATCCTTGAATCAATCCCTACCATATCCGAATGCTGCCATGCAAAGACATCCAAATTAGTCCTCAGAAAAGCGATCAATGAAGCCCGCACAGGTCCGCGAACCTCCGTTCCAATCTTCAAAGTCCTGGAAGACAGATCGAATGATATATCTTCCAGGTCTTCCACGGGTCCAGTTCTGACTTTATCGATTTCTCGAGGATCGAAGTCTTCACTGGTCGTTTTGATTGACGCTTTTACTGACGATCCGACTGACGCTTTGCTCACTGCTTCAGCTAATGTTTTATCCGCGGCCACGACTGACGCTTCATCCGCTACCACGATTGACGCTTCATCTGCGACCACGATTGATGCTTGATCCGCTGCCACGATTGACGCTTCATCTGCGGCCACGATTGATGCTTGATCTACTACCATGATTGACGCTTCATCTGCGGCCACGATTGATGCTTGATCCGCTGCCACGATTGACGCTTCATCTGCTGCTGCGACTGACGCTCCGATCGCTTCCTCTGGCAGGTGGACCATCATTGTGCGGGACGTCGCATCTTTTGCTGCAGTTTCAGTGAGTTGTTGTAGCAAGTCCTCGCATCATACTGATTTCCTCGCACCTCGCCTACACCATGTTGGGTTGGGAACTTCATCGTTAGATGATAGATCGAGGTGACAGCTCGAAGTTCCCTTAATGTTGGTCTCCCTAGGATAGCGTTAAAAGTAGATGGGCAATCTACTACCAAAAACTGGGTCATTATTGATGAAACCCTTGGGAAGGTCCCAACGCTGACCATCAGTTCAATCATGCCCATAGGCATCAGGCTATCTCTAGTAAAACCATAGAGCGGAGCGGCGGCAGGCTTCAAGTCGCTCTCATTTAATCCCATCTTCTTGAAGGCATCGAAGTATAGGATATCCACAGCACTTCCGTTGTCGACCAATCCTCGCCACAACTGTGTGCTTCCACAGTTAATTTTTACGACCAGCGCGTTGTTATGCGGATAATGGACTTCCCTTGCATCTTGCTCTGTGAAGGTAATATCCATTTTCGGTACTCGCTGAAGCTTGTGTGGTCGCTAATCAAGGTGCATGACGTTGGTTAATGGCTGCTGTCGAGCTTCTCGTGCGTATCTATCCTGTGCTCGCTTGGAATCTCCTCCAACATGCGGCCCTCCAAAAATAGTTCGCACCTCACGCTGAATTTCTGGAGGTCGCTGTTGGTCTTCTTCTCGTCTTTCATCGCTCTGCCTGGTATACTGCCGCAATCGTCCCTCTCTAATCAGCCTTTTGATTTCATCCTTCAGGGCAAAGCAATTGTTAGTATCATGCCTAATATCATTGTGATACCGGCAGAACTTGTTGGGGTCGCGCTTTGCCCTGTCTCGCTTCATCGGTCCCGGTTGACGGTATCGCTCCTTTTGGTTTATGACCGCATAGATATGATCTATGGGAGCGTTTAAGTCGGTGTGATTGTTGAACCTCATGGGAGCTTTTGAAGTCTCCTGCCTTTTAGGCCTAGGCTGATTCTCATTGGCTTGTTCATTATTCCTCTTGTTTTTCTTATTGCCGCTGTTGTCGGTGATGACCACAACCTTTGCTGCATCTGTCTTTCCTCCTTTTTTGGTCTTTTAAAGATTCTCACATGAAGACTCTAACCTTAGATGTCGACCGACTCTTCGGTAGAAGTCTTCGAGAGTCCTACATTCTCGTTCAAGCAATTCCTCCCAGAGTTTTGTTTCTGGTCGCACCCCAGCCATCATAAGAGTAAGAACTCCTCCTTCAGGGGGGTTGTTGACCTTCGCTAGCTCTGTGGTGAATCGATTGAGATAAGACCGTAGAGTCTCCTCTGGACCTTGCCGGATTGCGGACAAACTGACAAGTGGAACAGTGAAATTCTTCGCAGCCTGAAATTGTCTCAAGAACGCCGTCTGTAGTTGTTGCCAGGACGAAATCGGACCGGGTTTGAGTCCTCGAAACCACTTCTTTGCTGCTCCTGAGAGTGTTACAGCGAAACATCTGCAGCGTGCATGATCACTAACCCGATGAAGTTCCATCAAGTCGCTGAAGTGATCCATATGGTCCTGTGGATCAGTCTTTCCATCAAAAGTATTGATGGTGGGAAGTCTGAATCCTGTGGGAAGGGCTGCAGCTCGAACCTCCTCGCTGAATGGCGACTGGCGATACCCATCAGTGAGCTCATCGTCTTATCTAGCAAGTGCATCTAATGCGATCCTTAAATTGTGAACGTCGACGTTCAGAGGGAAAGTTTCATTCCTTGCTGGTGGTATAAGCGACCTTTGTTTGTTATCCTGTTTCGCAGTGGGCTGGTCTGGTAGAGTCTTCTGCGACCTATGAGAGGAATCCAGTGGCATAGTGTGACGAGACCGGCTATGGTCGCTATGATGCGATACAGATCGATCATGACCACGTCGTCGCTCCAAATACTGTCTTAGGTCTGCAGGATCTTGTCTTGACTCCCTGCTGATTCTTTCGAAGACACTTCTCGATGATCGTCCCTGTTCACTGCTCAAGCGATCCTGGTTGTTAGTGGATTTACGAGAAGGTTGTGTACGACCACGGTTCGTACTTGAACTCTCCGTACGAGATTCTGGAGGCAAGTCTGCGACCTTGCCTTTCCCTTTGGAGATGCGTTCTTCATGACGCTCCTGCTGAGTTCTTGGCTGGTCGCGTCTTCTCGTCTCGAGAATCTGTATTCCCTTCTCAGGTAATTGAGCAGGACGTTCTTTGGGACGTTCATGTTGTGGTGGGGTCACCATCTGCCCTTCAGCAAGTCGTCGCAGAGTGTCATTGATCTGGTTAGTAACTTGCTGAAGGTTCACGAGCGTTTCCTCCATACGATCCTGTCTCTGGGATAGGTTCTCTGTTGCCGTCATAGTAGGCTGATCCGGAGCAGGGGTTGCCTGTGTAGCAGCAGTACTTTGAGGTTGATTTTGGCTAGTCTCGGCGACTCTGGTAGTGTTTCTGGTGTTTGCCATTATTGAAAAGGTGGAATTTGATAAATATTTCTGCCGGAATAGCCCTCCTTCTAGCACCAATTGTTGATGGAGATTTTATCAACAATAAATTTAGAAAAAATCAAGAGATGTGGCTTGTGTGAATTGAAGTAATAATCAAAGCAAATAAGGAGAGAGGGATTTATAGTGGTTCAGCCCCGAAAAAAATGAGCCTACGTCCACTGTTTTCTCACTATTTTATGAATAATAATGAACACTCAAGGTTACAATCTCGTCTGGAAATCGGAAAGACTGAAAAGTTATTGAAGAATACTAAAGACTTAGACTACCCAAAGCTTGGAATACTCTAAACTTGAATTTGCTCTGACTTGGTTTCTTTGTGACTTGAATTATCCTTTGGAACATAGAGTCCCCTTTATATAGATAAAGGTAACCTTATGTCCCTAGGATCCTTATGTCTCTAGGATCCTAATTGTATAAACGAGTAACTATACAATTGGGTAACATAAATTAAGTAACAATATAATTGGATAACTATTCAAAACGAACAACTACTTGATCACAAATAGGATACTTCAATTTCCCTTTCCCTGTAGGTTTCCTTCATAGCATTTACTTGTTTCCCTCTCCTTGTAGGTTTCCTGTTTGACAAGACAAACTGCTCGGAGGAGGTCGCATATAACCTTCACGAAGGAGGTCGCATATAATCCTTACGGAGGAGGTCGCATATAATCCTTATGCGACCTTAGGATTTTAGACCGCACAACACATGATATCACACTTTTCAAAACCAATAAATATGTATATATCAAATAGGATCATTATGTAATATAAATCAAATCTAGATACAAAATACTAGAGTAGAAATTTTGTATTTACCACTTTATGCATGCTAATATTTGTTTTTCTTGTATATTTTCTGACTCTTGGAAAATAAGGTGAGTGGGTACCAAGTTAAATCCTCAATTGGAGAATGATCAAGAACACTTTCTTGATTTTTTTATGATAGTGGTTTGAGATGAGTATGAAAGATTGATTGAAACTTTTTCTCTCCCTTTCTCACTACACTAGGCATGAGCCTCTCTCTCTCACTCTCTTTGTTTTTACATGTAGTACTATGATATTATTATATAGTTTTTTCTCTCATATATCTTATGTATATATATATATATGGCTTAAAACTGCTAACCTTATTCTAATTATTATGATTGGACTTTATGTATATTTTAATATAAAATTGTCTAACTCTTGTAATATATTTATAAAAGTACTAATTTCTATGTAAAATTTGTATTTCACAAAGTTTTATAAAATTAATTTCATGAATACCACCAACTAATTAATGAGTTTTCTTGAGCTAAACAAGAGACCTAATAGATCCAAATACCTTAAAATACAATAGTATGATAAATACATAATTATTCTTATTATGGTGTTTATCTAATTACTATTCGTAAAAGAGACACTCCAATAAAAGCTGAATACTGTATTCTTAGATTAATTGTCATACTTTTTATACGGATATAATCAATTAGTTTTGACTAAATGATTCACCTCGCATATTCTATATTGCATGTGAAATTCCTATACAATGACTATGTAAAATTATCATAATACCCCTCTAACACATATTTACCTTAAGTTACCATGTTTCTATCAAAGAATAGTGTTGTCAGTAATTTTACTCTCAATGACCATTAGACAAAATTATTAACTATTCATAAAGTGAATACTAAGATCTTAGATTTAATTATTGCAAGAATCTTGAAAGACCCTAAAGTAGAATTAATATATAGTGTAAAACCTGGATTTTTGAGAGGGTAATTTGGACATTTTACCAATTTTCCACATATAATATTGGGGGGATTAATTTGCAAAAAATTTGTGCAGAATGACAAAATTGTAAATTTTGGGGGACTGATTTGAAAGAGATTTGAAATTTTGAGGACTTATGTGTAATTTTTGAAAAATTGCACAGCCCCATAAGACAGGACCGCGTGCCCTGTTTCATTTCCACTCTCTCTCTCTATCCTCTCTCTCCTCTCTCTCTCTCTTTCTCAGGTTTTCTCTCGGCCGAAGGTGCAGGGCCGCTGCAGGAGCCACCTCGGGCTGTTGTCCGCTCGCGCAGACTACCAGCGAAGCTCCCCCGTGCGCATGGAGTCGACGTCGAGCAGTTACAGCTGCCAGAGAGGCCCACCAGAGCCAGAGAAGACGAAGTGCCCGTTCGAAGCTTTTCGTCGCCAGCGACGATTCTAACCTCCGTTCAACCTCAAACTGGGCTTATTGGATTCGTCTCATCACAAGGATTGTCAAAGTATATATATCTTAACCCCATAATGCTCGAATCAAAAGTTGTCATTTTTGGAATGTTTTGAGTTTAAGTTTGACTTTTTGATCCAGCCGTTGGATTGTGTTTTTGTTGTCATTTTTGGATTGTACTCGAAAAAAGAGGAAGTTTGATATATATATATATATATATATATATATATATATATATGTATATTACCTATGTTTGGTGACCGGCACAGAAATCGAGATCGGACAGTCAAGATTTTTCTCGATTTGCATGCCATCGGCGTGGTGTGTGCCCAGACCCGAATTGGATAAGTTATATGTCTAACCTAGCTATTTTGGGTGCTAGGAATTCAGTGAAGAGGTCTGTTTGTGGAATTTAAGCTCCGTTGAGAAGTTGATTTTTTGCAAGAGGACGATCGAGGGCTTGGAATTGGTTCCCAACCCTCCGGACGATTGTCAACGACACTTTGAGGATTTAATAGCATAGTATCGCTATTCGAGCGAGGTAAGAACTCAATTACCTCTGTTTTATATCATTTTCGAATAAAACTTATTTTTTGCATCATATGAAAACAAATGTGACTTATGGTTTTCTTGAACATCTATGATGGAAATTGATTGTATGATGTATACATATTGTATTACTCTGGGAATTTTCTAAGTGCAGGTTATTTTGGGTATATTAAAAATAGGGCCGTTATGCTGCTCGTTTTCCTATAAAACCTAGTATGCTGATTTTATTGAAAAACCAGAGCATGATTATTTTCACACTTCGGTTCTATCTTGCACGTGTCATATGATTATACATGAGCTCCGTGTTAGTATCGTGGGTTTACAGTGTGGCGCTGCATGCCCCACCGTCGGTGTAGAGTCCTTAAACCCGCGTGAGATTTCGTTGCTTCTGATTACCTCCCCATTTTGCAAGCATAGGCAATTTGGTTGCCCCTCCAGGTTTGGAAGGTGACACATGGGTGTCCCCTCTGGGTATGGGCTTAGGTGTCAGGCAGGCTGTTAGGTATACTTAGTACCATCATCTTGGATTTTCACAGATGAGAGAATGAAAGCTCATGGGTATGGGTTGATTTGTGTCAAGTGCATATATGAATTGAATAGTTTTGATTACATTACTTTATATATATATATATATATATGGATTTTCGGTTTGGATTATATATATATATATATGTGTATATTTTGGACTAAACTAACTATGCAAGATTCTCCATCACTAAAATATTTTCGACCGAGGTAATTATTTTTCTTACTGGGCATTTTATATTCACCCCTTCCTCAGGTGATATCCAGTGTGACTTGGGAGATCAAGAGGAGTCTTCCTCAGGTGGTGTCCAGTGCGACTTAGGAGATCAAAAAGAGTAAGAGGTCTTCTCGATTGTAGATCGTTATCTTTGTAATACTCGGAGTGAAGTCGTGGTGCTTGGATTGTTTAGGATTTGTTTAGCATGGAACCAAGATTACTACATTTTATCTTTGTCTGTGAACTTATGTATGTCATTCCGGTGTTTGATTTTTGGTGTGGATGATGATGATACTTGGTTTTATATTTAATTTCGCATTTTTAAATAATTATTCGATCTATGTTTAATGATATATGAACTGTGGAAGTGGTTCACGGGATGAAATTCTAATTATTTTATTTAAATTGACCGTTTTATAAAACTAGAACTTTTGACACTTTTCAAAAAAATCAAGGAATTTCCCATCATTGTAAAATTCCTCTTCTGCCACTGGCTCGGGTTTTGGATCGTGACATATAGTATCCTTAAGTATTTGGTGTTCTTATCAATTCATAAATCGTAACTTTCAAGATATCAAAATTCACCCCATACTTCATAAAAGCTAGTCTCTTAGCAAGTCAAAAAGCTACAACTCATGAAAGTAACTCCAATCAAATATTAAAGATTAATATCTATACGCTAAGAGCTAGTAAATAGTAACAGCAAGAATTGAGTTACAGTACTCTAATTCTTATATTACCTAGTCCAGTTCAATACACATAATTTGTTTATATTGTATTAGCGTTTCTATCAGAAATCAAACACTTCAATGATTTGAGATATATCATTCCTGTTAAGATAGACAAATACTACAATCTATGATAAATAAAGTATTTTATCTTTTTTTTTTAACAAATTAACTTAGATAAAGAAACAAGTCTTCTCATAATTAACACACGTAATAATGTTTATTTCTTCATACATTAATAAAGTCATGGAATCTTTTTTAGATAAATAAAGTATTTTTCTAAGACATTTTAAATATAAGAGAAAATTGTTTGTACTAAAGGATAAAATTGAAAATCTAAAGGTCAAATATTCCAACAGTATGCAAATAGAATCGGTGTATGCGATTGAAATCCTCGAACCGCAACATTATTTGCCTTTATCTCAACCAAATCGAAGAAACTAGCTAGGGGCCAATTAGCAACGAGCCATCTATGAGGCTCCATCTAGCGACAAACCAACTATCGCGAGCTAGATAGCAACGAAGATATCTTGCAAGAGGGTAATTAGTGCAAAGGTCATCTAGCAGAAACATGTTCAACTGCAATGGATAATTCAACTAATATTCAGATATTACTACTTATTTAGAGATATTACATTCATATTTAGACCATTACGAAATATTTGTATTTATCTTGTTATTTTAGAGATAAACATGTTACTAAAATTTGTAGTATACATATACACGTATGATTATTCTGTCAGACCAGTTGTAACATGCAATATATAAGGTTACAAACGTTTATAATAAATTTTTTCAATAAATAATGTTACCAAAATATTATGCTCCAACTTTGAGTAGAATTTCGGTTGTACTTCAGAACAAAGGATTGTTAACCGTCGAGGGCTGTGTTCCACACAGAGTCCTTAAAACTGATTCGCTCCCTCCACCAGAATGCTTGAGGATTTTGCAAGCGTCAGTCTCCCAGGATACAACGACGAAGAGTAGCAGGTGAAGCACCAACACCTCCACTTTACGAATTGGATAGCTTTGAACTCAAAATTTCTAGACACTCGAAAAGCTCTAGCTAAAAAAAAAACTGAGGAACTCAAGAACACTTGAGAGAGAATGGCAAAGAGAAGAAGGCTTCTGTTTCTTTGTTTTGGTGTGTGGAATGAGGAGGGAAGCTCACCTTTTATAGTCTCCAAGGAGGGACTTGGTAGCAAAACCAGAAAAATTTTCCATTAATCTCAAAACGTTTTCCAGTCATTAAACGTTTTCCAGAAACTAGAAAGGTTTCTATTACTAACGTTTTATTAAACTGTGTAATAACATCCAAAACGTTCAGTTCATTCTGGTTCATAATAGAAAGAAAAAAAATATTAGGCCACAACAAAAGGTTGGGTTTACTATGGTCCAAGTTTCGACCCGGCATTCGTGTCCGCAGGTGCGGGCACACACGAGCCCATGCAAATTCAGGCCCAACCCCGAAGATTTGCACCCCCCTGCGCGCGCCTGAGAGAGCATCTGTGGTTGTTATTCTTACCACCATCACAAAATAAGGTTTTATATAAACCACTTGCACCATGCATTTCCCACCAATGTGGGATTATAATATTTTTCTTTCATTTTCCATTTCAATTGTGCACTTTTGAGCAACAATTTCTCATTCATCCGTGCACCATTTTGAGCGTGTGAATATACGAAATCGATGTCCTCGCAGAGGAGAACAAGAATTCACTAAGATCTTTCATCAACAAGATATGGATCCTACTCAATTTTTAGCTTCAAAATGGTCCATGAAAATAGGTTTTATAACAAATTTAATCTTTAAAATCCACTTGGGCTTCCAAGCCCAAGCTAAACCCAAATTGTTTCCTTAACCTATTTTTCCAACATATTCTTCTATAAATAAGAGTCTTTAATCATACATGTCAACGAATTCATAATCACGTTATCTTGTTGAATTGAAACTTTGTAACTTTAAGTACTACGATGAACTTTTTTTTAGATTGAACCACTATAAAAACTTATCATCCCTTTATTTACTGATAATTGTTGCATGCAATTTGACCAAATTTTGTTATTAAATTTAGTTATTTTTCTCGTTGACAAAACTTTCGTTAATAAAATTTATTATAGTTTTTTCATGCAGTAATTATTTTGTATTTGTATATAGGGTAAAGATTGAGACATCAAAATCTTATACCAGTGATATAGTGTCATTTTTAGCAACATAACTTTAAATTGTGTAGTCCCACTTAAAAAAATATTGAAATATATGTCACATTATATGGTGTAAATTTTTTTGTGCATAATTTTAGTCTCCATCGTTACTTTTATATATATTCATCTCTCTCATAAAAATATCCAACTTTTTTTTTTTTGAAAAGGAAAAAAGGAATAAGAGTTGGCCTATCACACACTCCTCTCTCAGTCTTCCCTTTAGTCCGATCAGTTTCTCGTCTATCTCCTGATTAGAGGTCCAACCAGAACCACCAAATGGAGTGACAGGGCACTATTGTCCATGTAGTCTGATCAATTATGAGAAACGAAAGTGCACCACTTACTACCACTTCACATGAACACACACATTGGTGAATCAATCATGCAATTGGATACAAAAAATATTCTTGCATCGAGAGTTCAACCAACCCGGGGAGTCGAACTCCCGACCGCATAGAAAACAACTTTCCAGCAGATAGTCTACCACCAAACCACACCAACCATCTGATAAAAACACCCTAACTTGATACAACGTACAACTCCTTCCCCCTTTTTTTCCCTTCTATCTATTTCCTCGAACCTTAAAAAGAGCATCGATTAATCTTACTGGCCACATCAGCAAAAGGGGGCCCCACTATC
This sequence comes from Parasponia andersonii, assembly GCA_002914805.1. Taxonomy (NCBI): domain Eukaryota; kingdom Viridiplantae; phylum Streptophyta; class Magnoliopsida; order Rosales; family Cannabaceae; genus Trema; species Trema andersonii. The sequence goes on along the minus strand of JXTB01000182.1, from coordinate 551,701 downwards.
CTAACAGGTAGCACGTGCGGAGGAGCAGGTACTAGGCGACAGGATCAACTGCGACATTTTAGGACCGTACGTAGAGGATATGATTTTACCGATCTTACTGTCTGTGTTGGTGGGTAGGGAACCATCCGATCAAAACCCCCAACCCCTCTAGAACCTCAACTCCCTATCAGGGACAATCCCGTAATTTCAGGCCGCAATTTTTTTAAAATTATTATCTTGTTTGGTGCCAGGTCATCTATCCGCGACATTATCCTCATGACCGAATAAGGACCGTCCGTTATCGGACGCTCCATTATTCCTGACCGTTCATTCTTTCCAAAAGAAAAGTTTTTTAAAAAAATAATAAAAAATAAATTCGCATTCGTCTTCATTTTTATTTTTATTTTAATTTATGCCCTTTTGCTTTTAAATCGAGCTGTGAAATTATGAGCAAATTCTGCCCAAATCAAACAGTTGAATCTGAAATTTGAACAAAAGAAGCTGTAGCTGTGGGTGGCTGGCTAAGCTGCTTGGTGGGGTACTCCAAGACTGAGACTGAGACTGAGACTGAGACACTGGGGACTGAGAGTGAGAAGGAGAAGCCTTCAAATTATAAAAGCTTCCATTTTTTATTTTAAATTCTTTTTTTTTTTTTTGGAGGGGTTGGGATTTAGCTCTCTGCAACTTTAATGGCGACTGAAGAGGTTAATAAACCTCCGTCACTCCCTCCTTACCCTGAGGTACATCATCTATCTAACAAATCTCATCTCAAAACAAACCCTTCCCCCCCCCCCCTTTTTTAAATTTATTTTTTGGAAAATAAATGGGAGTCATTTTCTTTCAACCACCTTTTATTTTTCAAATCTATATTAGGCTGTGAATGTTTTCATTTCTTATTCTTTCCGTTTTCTTGAAAGAACTCTGAATTTCATTTTCTTGAAAAAAAAAAACTGAAGAAGAAGAGAGAGAGAGAGAGAGAGAGAGAGAGAGTTTTTTTTATTTTTTTTTATTTTTATATATAAGGATTTGATGTTCATCTTCAAAATTTGACATCTATTTCTGTATTTGAAAAACAAATTACCACACTTTCTTTTGATCTGTCTTCTGTATTACTGGGATTAAATTCAGGAAGGAGACCCTATAGTACCAAACTTTGCCTCAATTAAACACCAACTGGAAGATGCATCTGTTATTGTAAGGAAAAAAAAACTAGAAGATGCATTTCCTCGTGTCTTTCACTTTTTTTTATTAATATATATTTATGAAATGGGCTTTCTTTCTTTCTCTTAAATTGTTTTGTTTATGAAATATCAATAATATTCGTTGATTATTCCAGAAAACACCATTTCTATCCAACCCTCACACTCTCAACCCCCAAAAAAAGAATCCCACTTCAAAATTGAGCGTCGTTAATCTAAATATTGAGCAAGTTTTAGACTGGTTTTTGCAGATGATTATAAGGGCCATAGAGGCATTGAACGACGAAAACGGCTCGAACAAATCGTCAATTTCGAAATACATTGAATCGACCTACGGTGATTTGCCAGCGGGCCACTCGGCCCTCCTCTCCCACCACCTCAACCGAATGAAAGACAGTGGAGAATTGGTTTTCTGGAAGAACAACTATTCCAAGCCCGACCCAAATGCGCCACCGAGGCGTGGCAGAGGCCGGCCGCCGAAGCCCAAGGTTCCACTGCCGCCGGGCGCGGTCTTGGGTCCGGTCAGGGGGAGGGGCCGTCCCCCTAAGGACCCCAATGCTCCCCCTAAGCCTCCCAAGGTGAAGGTTTCATCAGGAGGCAGTGGCAAGCCTAGGGGCCGGCCCCGAAAAATGGCTCGGCCCACTGGAGGCATCGCCGGGTCTTCGGCCACGACGGTGACGGCGAGTTCGACGGGGAAGCCCAGGGGAAGACCTCCGAAGGAGAAAACTCCGTTGACTGAAGTGAGTGTTGAGCAATAAGACCCTCTCTCTCTCTCTCTCTCTCTCTCTCTCTCTCTCTCTCTCTCTCTCTCTCTCTCATTAGTGTTGACTGTTAGTACTCTGATGATTCTCTCTCTCTCTCTCTCTCTCTCTGTCTCTCTCTGTCTCTGTCTCTCTCTGTAGAACTTGTGTTTGTAGAATTTGGTGGTGTAGCTCCTCTGTGTTCTGTCGTTGACTTTGTTGTCGTTGACTATGCATGCACAATGTTGATTTTAGTTGATGTAGTAGCTAAGCGTTTTGAGGCTTTTGTTTTTGTGCTGGGGTTTTTCTTGTTATTAATTAGTTATGATTTAGAGGATGTGACTGCTGATATGAAATTTAGTTTACTACTCTCTTTGTTGTGTTTTTCTTAATCGTAATTTTTGTTCAAGTATCGACCTTATTTCGGGGTTTACAATTGCAGAGACCTCGGAAGTGGTCTTTCTTAAGGCATTATTGATTTGTATAATGAAAGTGGAATGCGAGTGACTTAGTAAAGCTGTATTTGAAGCTTATTCATTCAACTTTATATTTAAAATATGGAGTTGATTAATTCTCTATTTTTAAAAAATAGATTAGAGTTCATTGTAAGAATATAAGAAGTAGGAACATTCTTGGATGCTTTATATTTTTGGATAAGACCAAATATTGTGAAAAGTGATTGCCTCCCTTTCATGGTGTCCTAGTGTTGTGTAAGGATGCCTTCATTATTAATATGCTCATGGTTTTCTATATTGATTTGTATCTGTATATATACATGTAATGATGTTTTATTGGTTATGTATGCAAGTTTTTTGAAGTTTCTTTGATGATAGTTATAATGGATTATGCCAAGTCAATACACTGAATTTAGAATATGCTCCTATTTTAGTGAGGATTCTTGTTCACTTTGTTGTGGGGTTCACTGAAATTAAATCTAATTTTAAGGTTTAATATTCTGCCTTTTAAATTTTTAAAATGATCATATGGACCCATGCATACCCTTTGTGTGTGTGACTGCTTTATTCCTTGATATTCCAAAGTTTCCAAGAAAGCTACTTGGATTGTTTGCTCATTTATGCTCTAACCTGACCCACGTCTATCTTTTGCTCGATGATCTATAGCATTTGTAAACTTAGCACTAAATGGGCAAACAATCCACTAAATTATTTAAATATTTTCGAAACAATAATGGACTATCAAGTATTCCTTTTTTTTCCCCGAGAGGATATCAAGTAATAGTTTATTTAATTAATTATCTAAGCCTCAGTGGTTCAGCATAGAATTTTTTCGACGAATGCCTTTCCAAAATAATTTTCAGTTTCTTGTTCACCAACCTCCATGCACATATATATATATATATATATGTATTATTTAAAATCTACTGTATTTTCAATTTTCAGTACCAAAATTTGTTTTAGTGAAAACGTTTCATGTGTAATTTTTTCATTGGTTTTAAGGAAAGGGAAAGAAGATTTAAATTGTTTTGGAGGCAAAAGTGTTTGACCGTTCTCGGGTCGTGGAATGCTTTTTGTATAGGGGCTCAGATGTACTTGTGTACGATTACTCTGTATCTAGCTCTCTAGCTCAAGGTCACAGTCATAGTCTAGGCGCCCGAAGTCAAGGCGCGATGCGCAATAGTACAAATTTCTTACGAACGTTTTCAAATATTAAACCAAGAATTAAAAACCAGAATTACTTTTGTCTTAAAATGAAAAAAAAAAGTGTTAATAATGAGTAAAATAGTAGCATCTGTTGTCAAATTAAAATAAGGTATGTGATTATAGATTTACATGTTCATTATACGGTAAGGGTTCCTAAATGCAAAAATTATATGGAGTATTGGACATAGGTGATTACGTGTTCATTTTTAGAGGGGGAAAAAAGTAATGTTTGGAATACTAGCATATTCTGAGGAAACTTTTATACTTTGCACTAATTCAAATTACAAATAAAATATCTCTCATCTCAAAATAATAATAATAATAATAATAAAAGGGAAAAAAATCATTTTCATTGAAACTATTAATGTATTTTTTAATAAATCACTTTCATTGAAGCTATTAATTTATTTTTTTAATTCAAAATTTATATCCATATCAAGTGACAAATTATAGACATCTCAAAACTATTTATGTTTACGTCTAATTCTATTGAGATCTGTGAAAAAAATATTGACTGTTTTAGTTAGTCAAATTTAACGGAATTGATTTGTTAACGGTTGAATATTCGATATGTGATGAAATCAACTGAATTGATTGGACGATCAATAAACCCAAAAAGGGTTTATAAAATTTAAAAAAAAAATGATAGTTATATTAGTATAATTCATTATTTTGAATCTTAAACTCATATTTTTCGCCTTTTTAGGCAATTAGAGGCATACCGTTTGGATATTTCAAAATATAACGGATTTTTTTTTTCTTTTCTCGTTTGGATATTTCAAATTTTAAAGCATTTTTTCCTTCAAGTACTTGGTATCGCATTAAGGGATTGTAATCTTACAAAAAAACCTCTTTTCCAGAAGGTGGCTCAAATTGCCACTCATTTTTCAGCCTGCACTTCTCTTAATTAAGGGTAGTTATATTTTTGAAGAAAAATTTGAAAGAATAACAATTTGAAAGTGAATTTTGAACAAAGACTTAAATTTTAAAACTTTTTACAAAATAGCCTTTTTACATTGTCAGATATGGTATTAAACATAGTCGAATACATAATTAAATATAGTCAACATTACTTTACAAATAAATTAAAAACGTAATCATTTCTGCAAATGAGTTTTAAAAGAGACTTTTTTTGCCAATTGAACCTTGTATTGACACCCTTACTAGCATTATGGCAACTTTATAATAAATAAATGAAAAGCCAGGATAAAAGCACCCCTGCAAATCTGCAATCTGTCAAACTGATTTTTTTTTTTTCCCTCCTTGCACATTCATCGAAATAACAAGTAGTCTCAAATTTTCGCGATGAAAAGGCTGAATCATTGAAAAAAAGAACAAATGAGGGAAGCGAAGGACAACAAAATAGAACATAGCGGTAGTGAGAGGAGAAAGAGCACAAAGCTAGATTAGTTTAGCCACTAAATATCCCAGATAGGGCAGTGACAAACATGGTAGACTCGAGATGAAGAAATGCGAATGATTATGAAGAAAAAGCTTTGCCTTCTCTGTACATGCCTGATTTCCTCCAAAAGTTTATCTCAGTACATGAAGAATATGTGCTGTTTCCTTACTACATAAAAACGATTGAAAAAAGTGTACAAAAAGGAATTAGACAGACTATTTCAGACTAATCCTCCATCTACTAGTTCATTTGCTACTATTATAGTTCCTCCACTTCAACCGAAAATCCACAGTGACATCTTTTTATAAGAACCAAATTCTCCTCATCAAAACACTGGTCCTCTGTCAAGAATACATGTTGGTGGTCTTCTGGCAATTGAGCTGATGGAGCATCCGACTTATTCCTGTCCATGTCTCCTGGCCCACATTCAAGAGATTGCTCATTATCCTGATTCGCACTAAGCTGCACATTTGAGTTATTATTCATAGTCTGGTTGTCGGTGGATGTATGCGACGACAAGCTTTTTCCATAACGGCTTTTAATCCTTTGCCGAGTAACAATAGATGACAGCAGCTGATACCAGTGAGAAATAGCCTGCATTTCATTTCTTTTCTTCTCTTCATCCTCTCTTCTTTCTTGTTCTTCTCCATAAGCCTGAACAGGAAGTTTACCGCATGAATTTCAGAATCTACTCCTCTGGGTGAAATGAGTTGCATATGAAAATCAAATTCCTCATGAAAGGTGGGGAACAAAGAAACTAAGATACAGACATCCTGAATAATTTCATATGAGCTCGAAGTACTGCAAAAAAGGCAGAATTTGAAAATACAAAGAAACTTATTGCACCAAATATATGACAAATTCATTGATAATTCTCTATGAGGAGAATTACAAAGTCAGGAATGCAAGAGGAGAAAAAAGAAGAAAGAACCAGAATCCAATCATAATGTTTCCATATGGTCACCTCTAGTATCACATCGCTGAACTCGGCACACACCACAATACCATCATAGACAGGATAAGATTGGCCATTTCTGAAGTCAAAGCCAACCATGGCAGGTGCATAATCAATTTCCAGCCTCTTGGCAACAGAAAAAACCCTTGGCAACCTCAAATGCACAGTACCTGGTGGGAGGCACTTCTCAGACCACACATCCACTTGACCGTGCTCATTCTGTTTCACAATAAGATTTAGCTGTCAGTATAGTAAAAGTCAATTAAGCACTGAAGCTTGAACAAAGCAGTTCCAGTCCTCTAGATTTCATAAATAAATGAAAAACTTATCAAATGGTGGCACACATCCTCAAGCTATAGCACACTCGAAATAGCAGATACTCAAAAGTGGTAATGGAAGTGAGATAATATTCCAATGCTAAATTCTCCTCTTGAACTTTAGTATAATTTCACAGCATGGAGTTAAAAAAAACAGGAAGTGCTCAAAAGATGGGGAGAAAATGAGAGAAACTTGTAATTGGTTGTTGATTCCAACCATCTGTATTTCAGAATGAATAATCATCTAGATGCATAGGAAAGCACCTTCGGCACTACTCCATTAACAGCATGTGGCAGCTGTAACGGTTCCAGTTGCCACTTCCCATACAGTTTGATCGTTCCTTCAGAGTTATCCACGGCACAATCATCATCTTCCAAAGATTTTACTTTTCGAAGCTTCCCAGAACGTTTCAGTTCCTAGGAGAAAACCAGAATTTTAAATAAGGATAAAGCTCATAAATCTGGTTCAGTTCAATGCATCAGAAAAAACCAAATACAAATCAACCAAACCAAACCTTTACAGGAAGCTCGTTGACTTTGACTTGCAATGCCTCCCGCAGCCATCTTTCTTTTGTTTTAAGTGTGTGCACACATGCTCGAGGATAGACAGGATGACCAGAACAAAAACCAAGAATGGGACCCTTTGGATGAAGTATTTGATACTTGGTAAGCCACTTTTCAATAGCATATAGGTGGTGACTTTTATATGCCTATAAATGAAAAAATAAAATAAAATCACAATACAGCAAACTTACAACTACCAGGCTCCATTATTATGGTAATCAAACCATACTTATTCACTAGAAACCTGTTGATTTGTTGGAAGTGGCTCAGTCAAAGCTCTGGTTTCCAACTCCATATCCTCAAGAGAGCTTCTTGTAGCAATCAAAGAATTCCTTAAAGAAGATTCCACGTCAGTCTTCTCACCACAATCTTTTGAGACCTCATGGCCGGACTTCCCAAGCAAGGCAGCATTGTTTGGAAAACTGTCCACATTCAGATTGTCTGAAATTTTTCTTGAATTATCCCGACTAGATGAGGCATCTACACAGTCATTTTCCAAACGGACCATGTCACTAGTTGCTCTTGACTCAATCTCCCTCAATGGTGCCAACACTGCATCCCACCAAATTGAGTCAACTCGTTTTGATGCTATCTTGTACCACTTCGTGCAATACCTTCAACACATCAAAATATTAGCATCAGCTATTTTGTTTTGTTTCATGAGCACAGAAAGAGGTAGTGATCTTTATTTCTACAAACTACCTAGTCCTATTGAAAGAAAGACTCGGTCCCATATGACTAGACAAACATGGAAAGTTGTAACTCAATCTCATATCTCTAGTACAATTACAAGGATAGTTTACTAACTTTGTCCAACTGGAACCTCCAAATACTAGAGTTAACTTGGGATGCTGAAAAATTGCAATCTCTAATTTGTTGCTCATAAATTGAAATCTTAATAAGAACTTGGTCAGAATTGTGTTTTGAGAACATACGGAAAAGAAAACAACTTCTGGAGCAATTATTACTCCATGGGAGTGCAGGTACACAGTATGAATGAAATATACCAAAAGATAATGAAACCATGTTTGTATCTAACAGCATACTGAAAATATTGTAACCAGTAAAATATGATCCATACATAGGAAGCTGACTGCCTGATAACGCATAAAAAGGCATCAACGTATGACTAAAGGGCATAAAACATTAGGGATGAGAAAAACCTCCGGGTCACATCTTTAGCACCATTCCCTGCAAAGGCAACTACATATCTCAAAGACACCTTGCATGCAGCAGCTACAGCTTCCACCTTCATCTCCTCGTCAATAATAGCATTAATGGCATCCACATGCACCCACTGTCCTGTCAAGTTCCCTCCATTGCAGTATACTTCTGCCCAATAAAGAGGGGACCCTACTCTTTTCGATCCGATTGCAGTAGATATTCCATTGGAGGATGAAGATTCTTTACTTACAATCGTTTTCACTCTCTTCGAAGGTGAAAAGAAATTTGACACATTGTTTGAGCAGTTTGTATCTGACCGTATTTTACTATCAACAGTTCCAACAGCTGTTGAAGAAAGAGCCATTTCCATCTGCAACTCAAACTCAACATCCCCTTTTCTCTTTGATCCTTTAGCTTTTTGGGTAAGACACACCTCAGAAGAATCTAGCTTCCCCTCACAAGCTAATGAACAATCACCTCTACTGTTAAGCTCATAGTTAGAGGGAGAGTCTTCGTGTTGAGTGTTGCTTGTTAAGCGGCAGTCCTTACTTTTGTATGAATCCCTCCGGGAAGTTTTACACACACTGTCTCTTTCACTGGGCGAAAATGATATATCCTGAGACACAAAAACCTCATTTTTCTTGGCTACCATTGGGGTCGAATTACTGAAGACACCCTTACTTGATCTGCTTGTGTCTTGACTAAAATAATCAGACTTGTCACCGTACGGTTTTAAGGAGGCAACATCCAAAATGGACACAAACCTGCTTCAAATGTATACCTTTATTAGAGAAAGGATAATATCACTTTTATACCTTGTATTTTGACACTTTGTTCAATTTATACCTTGTGTTTTGGTTATTACCAACATTGACCATTAGATTCAAAAATTGTTACAAATTTATACTCTAATACTAATTTAGAGCAGTTAATTTACGATAATAATTTAATAAACTTATTCTTATATCAGTTTTTATGCAGTTTATTTTTGATTTTTTAAACAGCATTTTGGTAAATTAACTACTCTAAATTGATATCAGGATATAAATTTGTAACAGATTTCAAATTTAAGGATCAATATTGATAATAACCAAAACACAAAGTATATTTTGAACAAAGTGTCAAAATATAAAGTATAAAAATGATAATATCCCTATTAGAAACATAGTGTTGCATATCCTCTATAACATCAGAGATGAAGTTTTCCTACAATCCCGATCACCTTTATCAGATTACAATCATCAACATCAAAATGCCACCACCATTCCCTCAAGATTTATTTGTCATCGAAACAAAGCAATAACAGCAGTCACAAAGTAAAAATTACAAGACTCTTGTTGCATTTAATGTCATGCACATATTTATAGACATATTGTAAAAGGAAAAAATTATGACTGAGTGACTCAATATCGAATTTCAATATGCAATTTAAAATAAAAAATTTTACGTTCTAATTATTAAATTCTCTCTTCAAGCCCATACTTATGCCTTCACACATTTAAGGTGTATAAGGAATAAGGAGATGAAAGCCCAGGTTTTCAAATTTCTAGTCCAACCAGACGTCATTCCTTTCGGGGATCACCTACCAAAATAAAATATTTTATCGGTAGGCGACACAACAAAATTGTACAAACTCAATGAACCTCCATTTCCTACCTTGTTGGCTTTCAAAATATTGAGTGAGAACAAAATAATGTAGAACAAAAGCAGGGGGAACACATATAGGTATGCTTATGAAGTGACTGAACATTTAAGAAATTTAGCATTTTGATGTTCAGATGGTGGAAAATAGGATAAGGCCCTGCAAACTAAACTAGGGTTTGAAAAGTTGACGAGGGAAAGAACAAAAAAAAAAATAAAACAAAATAAAACAAAACAAAAACATAAGCCACGTTGTTCCAGTTACACTAAATAGTTAAAAAAAAGGGCAGTTCCTAAACCCTTGTTCCAGATATGAATAATGCAAAACCAATAATTGCATGTATTATTGTTATTTCGGTCATTAGTTACACAATTCATCAAACTGAATATTCATTACATCAAAAGCATAACACGTATGAAAGTTTTGTAGCTTTTCAGATTATTCAAATTTTATGTAACCAAATAAATCAATGGCTTGTTCATAAAGCAAATTACAGATACCTTGTACTTATTTTATAACAACACTCGACATGTATAAATAAATTTACGTCCAATTCAAAAATGAACTTGGAATATTCATCCTAAAAAGTGTCTAGTAAATTTCAGTGACTTCTCTGTCAAATTCTTTCACAAATCAATCATGAACTTTGAAGCTGTGAAATATTTGTAGCTTTTATACTCATTTGGGTACAAGGACTTTATCCATGATCATTTTTCGGGAGTATAAATGATGCTTTAATGACGTCATCGAGGTCTCAAGACTAAAGCATCACATGCCAAGAAAGAATTTATGTTGTCAAAAAGAATTATTTAGAACAAAATACATTGACAAAAGCAATAATTATCAGAGAAAGATACATTTTGTATTCCCAGTTTTAATTCATAATCAAAATACCTGGTTGTAAGATTCAAAGCTCTAAATAATGCCACAGATAATGCAGTAATCTGCAAGAAAAATGAAGTTCTCATCTGAGTACATGTCTATCGTTTCATTTCCTTTTGACTAAACGATATCCAACGAACTTCACTCCAAGTTTATTTTATTAAGATGGAGCTTAAAAGGGATATAGTGAAGAAAAAGGAAGTTATATGTCAGTTTATTTACCAATTTACATCAATCTAGTATTAAATGACTTTTTCTAGGGCATTCACATTCTCTTCTTTTTATAAAGGCCAGGAAAGTAATTGAATTTGTCATCAAAGTGACATGCTTCTCAACACTTCTTCAGTACTAGTAGTTTATATGTTGACAAAATAGAATACATGTGTAGAGTAATAATAAAATCTCCAAAGGAATTCAGAAAGCCTACGAAAATACTTTTGAAAGATATAAAACGCTACCTCTTCCGAAGTCCCTTCACGAGTTTCAAGAGCAAAGGACAAAGCCGAATGAAATGACCTTTCTACATCAGTTGAACTTCTAATATGAAAGTTATCTCGAAACTGCAAATTTTGTGAACAAGATAAGCTGAATCATAAATCTGCATCCACATGCTGTTCAATGCGGGAATAAGAAACAAAATGAAAAATGGAACCATACCCAAAGAATTAGAGGATGCAAGTCCTTTGCAGTTAGTTTTGCAACGTTTGATATGTTCAGCAAGTGCCTCGGAAGAAGGGAAAGCAAAGCGGCCTGCATCACAATAATCTTTTCTCAGAAACAAAGGGGGGCATTGACGAAATTCTGTTTGGAAAAAGAATTTCATTTCCTAGACCAGAAAAAACAATTAAGAAATAACTAAAAAAATTCTGATTGTGAAGCTACAGAGCAAAAGAAGGTGAGAAGGAAGCTAGAGAATGAAATCTTAAGTAATATGAAGAGTCAAAAGGAGATAATGGTAACAAGCTAGTGAAGTGACAATAAGTAAGGATGCATCTCAAAAAAAAAAAAAAAAAAATACCCTCCAAACTATATAGTATACTAACATGAATGAACTTTTAATGAGCCTAGAGGGAACTGGTACGAGGGATATAATGCTGGACAATGCTCAATCTTAAGCATCATCATAATTTGCGATAAAAAACCTGAATAAGAGAATCATCACAAGCTCTATCAATTAATCTTCCCCGTCCGAGTAAGCAAAGTAAATGAACCTTATGAACAATCTCAGCAACTTCCTGCAGAAAAACAATCAAGCATTATTTTTTTTATTTTTTTTTTTTTCTAAAGAAAAATTATATCAAAAAAAAAAAAAAGAAGGGCAAATAAAATTGCACTTTCACCTTCTCTTCCGCGGTAAATCTGCGAAGGGATTTACGCCTCACAGAATCCGGTGTTGGTGTCGTCTTATTAAACTCAATAGTGACTTCTTGATGATTAGTTGCGGAATCTAAGGTGGGAATGGCTCCATCTTCCCAATCTGAATCATCCATTTCTGAAACAACTTTACCTTCCCTTCCCTTCCCTTCCCTTCCCTTAAAATGCGTGCTCCAAAGAGTTTCCTGAAGTTCACCTTCACCAAACAGCTTACACCAGAGATGGAGTTCAATTGTTTTATATACATATAACCAAATATTTGACAAGAAAGAAAGAAAAAACTCACCGATTCCGTGACCGTATGGCTGGTTGCTTGCTGCAGTTGCAGACTCTCTCATTGGCGGTGCGGTGAAGGTACGACGCCGGTTGTGCAAGAGCGGAGTACAGTGGGAGGGAAGAGGGAAAGACAGATAGGGATTTGAGAGCCAAAACGCACCGTGTTAGTAAGATGGCTGGCTAATTCACACAGTAACTGCATCCATGAGTATACTAATCACAATCACGATAGAATACGATAGGATCACAATATTTTAAAAGACATATAAGATGTGATTAGATTTAATTAGATAGAATATAATTAAACAAGATTATAGTCTAGTTTTAGTCTTATTTTTATATTTAGTGTGCTACGTTTTGTTAAGATGGGATTAGTGTGTTTCATAATTTTAATTAAATAAGTTTGATTAATTTAGTAAAATATTATTTTTAAAACTTATTTACAAAAATACTATTTTAAAAAAGATAGTTGTAAATACCATTTTTAAAAAATATTTTGAAAAATGGTACCATTTGAATCTTAATTTTTGAAAAAAATATATCATTTTAATAAAATTATTTGCAAAAATACGACTTCAAAAAAAACTATTTCTAAAAATACCATTTTTTTACACTTTTAAAAGTTAATTTTGAATACCACTTTTAAAGTTTAATTTCGAAAATACCATTTTTAACTACTTCAAAAAAAGTCTATTATTTTTATCAAATTCCTAGTTTTTCCCAGTCTCAAATTCTCAAGAGGATAAAATTATCCCTTCTAATAGTATTATTTTTAGAGCAAATTATTTTAATTCAATCCAATCCCTTTCATATGCATGGAAAAAAATGAGATTAATTTATTCCAATCTAATCATATCTTTATTCTCCATTCCAAATGTGGCATGGTATACTATAAAAAAATATATATATTTTAAGATTTAGGTATTCTGTAATTTAAATTTTGAAGTTTAGACCCTATAAAATAGTACCCTAAAATTAAGAATTTTTGAAAATTAATATCCGAATTTAATTTTTTGAATAACTTTAACTAGTAAAAGATAATAATATCCTCAAAATTAAGAAGAATAATAAGGACTTATGCAGTTTTAATAGAAGATATTACTACTTTTTCATTACTAAAATTAATCAAAAAAATCAGTGCATGGTATTAATTTTAAGAAATTCTTAAATTCAGAGTATTATTTTGCAAAGTCTAAACTTCATGATTTAAATTATAAAATACTTAGACATAAAGGTATTTTTTTGCAGTACATTGTTTCATTCCTAAATGGCCAACGGCTAGTGACTACCCCTATTTTTTCTCTTTTCACCCTTGTTCCAAATAAACACTCCACAAATTTTAAAATTCTAAAATTTCTTTACAAGCACCTATGAAATTTCAATTAAGTACAAAAATATCCATCAATAGACAGTAATGAAGAAATTTCTATTCCTACCTTCTTAATATTTTACTATCTACTAGTTTTAAAACCCAATTTTTTTCCTTGAAAAAAAAAACAATTTTTTTTATCTTTCTGAACAAAACAAAAAGAAACGAATGTTATTGTTTTCTTCTCCATTGTTAAAGAGTTTTTCTTCTTTTTTTTTTAATTTTTAGAATATTTAAATTATTTTTACAAACCTAACCCTAATATTCAGATTAGTTTGAATCCAAAGGCATCAAAAAAAAATTTTGGTTAAAATTGAAACAAAGGCATCAAAGTAAACAAATTATTTTTTCTCAAAAGAAATTCCATATGAGTATTCAAGTAATCACAACACCTATAATGACATGTTGATTATGTGCCTATTTGGGTTAGCTTTTACTTTTGTTTCTAAACAAGAAGAGAAGTAAAAGTGATAACACTGTTTGGATAATCAATTTCAAAAGAGATTTCTTTGTTGGAAGAGTTTTTTAATATGTTTGGCACATAAGTTTAAAAGCTATATCAATTAAAATATGCCAATTTTGTCCACAAAGTCTTTTCTTTACCTAAAAATTGTTGTTTCTTAAACAAAAAAATAATATTTTTGCTTAAAAATAATTTTTTTGCACTAAAAAAATTTTAAAAAAAATATTATAAATAAGAAACATTATAAATAAATCTAATATTCGTACATACTAATAAAATTTTGTTTATCTAAGTATGATGTCTCTAGCAATTCTATCACGAATAATTCCCATTTCACTCTCATTTATTGTTAAGTTAATACTTGGTTCATTGCTACCATTTGACAGAGTATCATCTTGTTTGTCACAAGAGGAAAATTCTAAGTCAGTAATAGCCTCCCTCCTAATAAAATTATGCAAAGTTATTGAAGCAATAATAACAACAACTTACTTATCGAACTTAGAGTTAAAATACTTCTTATTGACCTCTGGGTTGACCACCTTGTTCAAATTAAGAAAGATGATATCGTTCTCCTTTAAATAGTGCTAACTAACCTTTCATATTTGGATACCATGTATCAACCAAGTAATACTTATATGCAATATTAATCCAAATAATTAGAAAAATATCATTCCAAGTAAATCACAAAATATTTCTACAAGTATATCTTATAAGTGAATATACCATTTAGGGGATGTTTAGGAAATTTTAAATCAGTATTTCTCAATACTTCCGAAAAAATACGAGTATCATGAACAGTTCCTTCCTAGCCTAGCCAAACAAACGTGAATAATATATCAAATCCATATACAGCTATAATATTTTGGATAAGACATCCATTTCTACCAATATGCGGAATTTGCTCGTCAACTAGAAGTGATGTACGAATATGTGTTTTATCTATAGCTCTAGTACAATCCTAACAATTACAAAATATATGAATAATAACCTAAAATATAGAATAATAGTACCTATATTTACTAAGTCTCAAAAAATTATATATGAATTATCTTAAAGTATTTCCAGTATCTAGGATTACATCGTGTGTAGTGCAAAGTTTCGTCAAAACTATCAGGAGCTCTAATTTCAAATATAATCTCGAAATGTCTGCTAATAGTTTCTCTTGAATGTTGAAATTTCTCTTGAATCATTCTCTTTTCTGCACCATGTCTTAAAGTCATTTAAAACATACCAACAGATTCTTCTAGTCGAACTCCTTAGTAGAAGTTAATCTATTACTTCTTAATCAATCACATAATTTGTAATAAAACATGTTTCTTTATGTGAAACATCTCATGATAATATCAACCATTTCCCTTAAGTATCTTTGTAATGGATTTCTATTTTGTACGAGGTGAATTTCTGCATAGTTCTTTTAAAACAAAATTATTATGATGGTATATTGATGTTCTTGCATAAATAAGGAGGAGTTCATCAAGTTCCATGTCATCTTTAGTAGTTTGTTGTATGTATTCTTCACTTTTGTCTTCTTGATCTGACTTACTATCTATTCTGCAATTATATTAGAACAAAAAGAGATTATGATTCTGCTTTTTAATTAAATTAAAAAAAATAGCAAAAAATATGCATAAAGTATCTTCCAAATGCATAAAATATTGTTCGCTTAATATTTAAAAGTAAATCATTTTGCATAGGTCCATAACCAAAATAACACATCTTATAAAAGAAATTTCAAAAAAAAAAAAGTAAAACAAAACAAAACATGACTAGCAATTTTTAACAAATAAAAGGGATTTAACTGTCTAATTTAGACGCTGAACTATTGCTCCTTCAACCATTCAATTTGATATTCAGGTTCCTTCAAAGCAACGAAAATCTATCTATTTACCTTCTTTGTAAATAACCTAATGCTTACTCATTAGTTCACAATCAACTTATCAAGAACTTTTTGAACACTACAATTAGGTAGATCAGTACGTATATATCATCTCTTGTTTTTAACCACCTCACAAATCTCATGAAGTTGTTTGGTTAATTTTCATGTTGTGGTATTTTTAGTCTTCTTCTGTTTCTTGAAGCGATTCCTCATCGGCTCAAGAAAAATTTTCTCTCCAGGAATGTTATTCCCTTCATCCTCTTTATCATCTTTTTTAGAATTTTCATTATTCTTACCATCAATATTAACCTCAAATGAGATGGTTGTGTATATAAAAGAGGCATTGAACTAGAGGTTTGTGCCTAAGTTCTAGCTTCTATAGCTGTAACATCTCGAAATAACTCATCTAGTTTGAATGCATGTTCTAGACCTTTGATCCAAAATTTGGCAACATTTGGATATTTCTATGGTATTGTTATAGAGTTAGAAAGTAAAAAAATGTCATGGTTGTAAAATAAACCATAATAAAACAACTTCTAAAAGTACCTACTTTTAACTTTTCCTCCCACCATAGTATCTATTGTTTGCCTTTCCATCTCAACCAAGTTCAGTCTCTCCTTTAAGCAATTTATCCCGTAGTTACTATTCTTTCTTTGCATTGTATTAGTGATTCTTCAATTGCTTATGATTATAGTTTCTTCCTGTTTGTAGCTTTAAAATTTGTAATGAAGTTTTTCCAACCTGATTTATTCAAGTGCCCTCTATTTCTATTACCAGCTTTCATTTGTTCTACAACTAATTTAACCCAAACCTCGTATGTCTTAAGATCCCATATTACTTTTTGTTTTCCTTGTGTTCTCTCAGTTTTCATTCTAATTTACAATGAACATAACACAAGGAGTAATTAAATCAAAACACATTTATAAAAAGGTTCTTATATTCATAATAATGTATAGAAGATACAAGTTAACCATTGATCAAATTGATTAAAAACCATGACTACTGCCAATAATGATATTCGAACGAAAAAAAATATTTACATAAATCTTATATTGCAACTTCATAATTAGATAGCAAGGTAAAGCAAAATATTATTAAAAAAATATTTACATAAATCTTATACTGCAACTTCATAATTAGATAGCAAGGTAAAGCAAAATATTATTCAAGAATATCCATATTTGTCTAGAAGAATGTAAGTAAAAGGTATTTATTTTACTCAATTATATATCAAACAGTAAAATGAAATGATTATTATAATTAGTTTTTACACCAAAATTCTCAAAACAAGTTACACCAATATTTCTTTTATGTGCCATAACTTCAAGCAATATATATATATATATATATATATATATATATATATTTATATGAGTACCAATCCAGTAGGTATTTTTTTTTTACCTATGCATAAGTATCAATTTGGCCAATGAAAATTTAGCATGCACATTTTTTTATTGTAAAAAATAAGAGAGAGAAAAAGCATTAATGATAGACGTCTTTTCATGCATTTTATTATAGCCATTGGATCACCATTAAATGGTAATCTAACGGCTAAAAAAAAATACTTATTGGATTGGCAACCTATATATATATAAGGATTCGTAAATAAAATATAACAAGAAACTTGAGATTTAATTATAGGTTGTGATACCAAAAATATTTGTAGAGGTCTTATACCAAAACTATTGCGCAAGTCCTTTAGAAATTATCCCAAAGAAATCAGTTAACAAGATATTCTCATATATTTTCCATTGCTATTGACCATATATGATTCATCAATTTCTATGTCATTTTTAACCAATTATTTATACAATATCATCAAAACAACATATATAAAAAATATTCTAAAGTATACGATTTTATTTTTGTTCAAGGAAAAAAGAAGCAAACCAATAGCAATGCACTTACATGTATGAGTTGAGAAACTTGGTGGCTATCTCTTTTGTACAGTTTGAGAATTGAAATTTATGGTGTTTTATTTGTGGTTGTAGATTGAATTCTTTAGTTGTTGTTTTTCCTTTTTAAAGGAAATGAGAAAAATTTTAGAACTGTGTGTGCTAGATGACGGATAAAGAAGGAATTCTATTTTTGTTATTCATTAAAAGGGGAGTAGATATAGAATTATTAAAGTTTCATTAAACCCCAAAACTAGCTTCCTATATTTTTTTCAAGCTCTTCCCCAGGAAGCCACACGGGCTGGCTTTTTTTGGAAGATTTTAAAAAGTTAAAAGCTCATTTTAAAAATCATCCAAATACACTCAAAAGTTACTTTTGGACCCAAGAAGTCAAAAAGCACCTTTAAAAGCTATCTCAAACAAGCCTTTTGTATATTTTGCAAATAAGTTACAAGACATCCATAAGTATTATTTTCGTGTACATTTTGTATGATTTTTTGTATACTAAACTACAGGAATTGAACTTTTGGACTCCTTTATATGTGTTTTAGTTCCTTCGATCAAGGCAAAGAAGATTTTTTCAATGAAGGTTTT
This sequence comes from Parasponia andersonii, assembly GCA_002914805.1. Lineage (NCBI taxonomy): Eukaryota > Viridiplantae > Streptophyta > Magnoliopsida > Rosales > Cannabaceae > Trema > Trema andersonii. Next base: position 533,346 of record JXTB01000182.1, on the reverse strand, counting down.
TTCAGTTATATACAAAAGGTTATTAATTGAAAATCAACATATTGTATATACAAAACATTAATCATAATATCTTGGACTTTGTTTTTATTCATCTTTTTTCTAATTGGTTAAAAGTGACTTCAGTATTGAACAATAAGAAAAAATTAAGAGGAGAACTTAAACACAATAAGAAACAAATAATAAAATTTTACAAGCAAAATTAATAACACAAAATCTAAGTAATTTCCATTCTCTCAAATATAAAATAAGAACAAACGCTAACAAAAATTACCTCATTATAATCAAAATTATTGATAGTATAAAAAACTTCAATATTTATTGTTTTCTATTCTTGCTTATAAATTAATTATAAGATTTTGATTTCTTAATATTTGTTTATTGTTAATTTCATAAAGTGCAATAATGGTGTGTTAAGAAATAGTGTTTTATTATTTAATGCTTAGAAGGATATTTATGTCAATTTACTAAAGGATCTTTTTATACATAATCTATTAATTAGAAAAGGAGTGAGATGAGAAAAAATAAGGGTGGCAATAGAGGCACCCATGACCAATTTTGTAGAGCTTAGATTTTATGAGTTAGTACAAAAATACCTTATAGGTAAGGCTCGTAATATATGATACGATATGACAACATGACTTAAAACCCACATGAAATTAGTGGGTTTGAGTTTGACTTAATCGTGTTATGTTCGGCTTAGATCTACTGACCTGTTTAATTAAGAGGTCGTGTTCAAGTTGAACTCGCCAACACATATTTGACTCACTGACCTATTAACAAATTACCTCAGTTTAGTAATATTTTCACATTGAGCTTGTATAATGTATTATTGCTCATTTTGTTTAAGCCCAGAGTTGAAGATCCAAACGAGTTTAACATAACCTAACCCTTCTTTTCTCAGATCTCTCATTGCTATGATCATCTCTCACTTAGCAGCAGGCGGCACTACCACGACAGCTCTTGGCTCTCCCTTCCATCTCCATCTCCATCTCCATCTCTACTTCCATGTAGCTTTATAGCCACAACTTACACACGCTACGCATGGATGCACCTCTACCGCAGAGACTCAAACTTGGTGATTCAACACCAACAATTCTCCATCTCAGCTTTAGACGACAATCTAAGGACTAAGACCATGACTTTGTCAACATCATCTCCTCTTGAACAGGTAGAGTGACCAGATTTGTTCTTAAATATTTAAATGAGTATGGATTTTAAAAGAAACTCATCAAACTCACTGATAATCTTTGTGTTCATTTTTCTGAAAAAATTCTCTACGAAACTCTCAGACTTGTCAATGTCCTCTCCAATGCTCTGGATTCCGTTGGGTCTCGTAGACATAGTCCACAACCTCACAGGTTTATGTCTCTCTTTCTCTTTCTATAATTTGGAATCTTTAATCTGGGTTCCGCGAAACTCTTTCTTGTTTTGTGATTTATTTTTTTTTTGTTTATTTATCTGGCTTATTATATGTTTGGATCACCATTCGTGAAAAACATTACTTTTATTGATTGAATTCCCTCTTGTAACTTTGTGCATGTATATGATAAATGTTTTGTATAATGGTGACTTAAATAAAATATTATTTAAGTTTGAAAGGCCAAAAAAGATTGTGACCTAAAGTAAATAGGTGAAAGTCTTGTCTTATTCCTCGTACATATAAACCTTGCCTATGTTTTCTATAATATTTTTTCTTTCAAATTCATATTATTAAATTCCCTCTGGTGTCTTTATTGGATTAAAAAAATAATTCACTACATTCATTGTCAATACTGGAGGAATTTAATATAATCTGGTAAAATTTAATGTTAAATTTATCTTTTCCCCCTCTATTTTGCTCTTTATATTTTTTTCCTTCAAATTGACTAGTAATTGAGTAATATAATTTAGAGCATTGTAAAAATTGAAATATAAATAGTAAATATATACATGATTTAAATGATATTTTAAAGTGAGGTAAAAAAAATTATTTATAAAAGTGTGGAAAAAATTATCTATTTAGTTATAATATTAGTAAAGTTTAAAAATCATAAAATTTAATAGGGAAAATGAGGGGCATTATTGAATTTTTTATGAAATATGTGGATAAATTTTGTAATATTACTAATTAGGGGAGATAAATGAATGATCTACTAAATATATTTATAAATAGTAGAATAAAAGTGAAAATTTCAAAAAGCTAGGAAGGCATGTGCCCTCTAGGCCCAAGGTGGCTCTGTTTATGACAACGAGGGAGTAAAATATGAACAATGAGTCGCGATGTAGTGATAGCTAGCTGGAAGGGAGTTTATTAGATATAGTATATTATTTTCAAGAAACCTCGTAGGTAATAGCTGGACCAAACAATGTGCACTAAGATATGGGGTCAAAAGATAGATTTTTATGTAAAAAGTTTAAAAAACGCATGATCATGTATATGAGTACACTTTCATTGAGTAACATCAGACACATTACTTTATTTGTTGAGTTATAACTCATGGTAGTCTTGTGTTAGAGGTAATAATATAGATGAGTGAGTGTGTGTGCTATAAAGCAGAGCCCAATCTTGGTGTTTACATATAGATATTTTAACTAAATGAGGGGACCCTTTGCGTATTTTGGTGTGTTTTATAAACTCATTGTAAACTTATTTATTTTACTATTTTTTGCATGGTATCTTTATACAATTTTTTGTTTGTAGTGTATATACATATAGTTCTACTTCCATGCCAAGTTTATGAAGTAATGCCAATTATCTCATGTGTTTTATTAAAAAATAAAAAGTTTAAATTTCACCTCTATTTTCAGAGATACAATTATAAAAATATTTTTTAAAAGTAACATATCATTAACAAAATAGTAATAAGTTTCTACTATTAGTACATCGAAATTGAGGGCATTACAAAAGACAATTTGTTATATAAAAGGAATGTGGGTAGTGATTAAATTATAAAGCAGTGGCTTCTTAAATAAAGTTGGTTGCTTAAAACAAGTGCACATTCATTAATCAACTCAAATCTTATAACATAAATGTATGAGTATGAAACTAAGTAAAATATTAATAATTCTAAATATAAACTATATCTTATCTGATCCAATATCTCTCTTGAAGATGAAATATCTCATAATAGATGGATACCACAATGATATATAATTTCATTAACTCAAGCTCCAATATTCTAGTATCTAGCAAAATAACATTTTTATTTTAATATAATGCTGCGCATACTTCTAAGTAAAAACCAAAAAAGAAAAAGAAAATATTTGTTCATGATTATAAATTACGCATTCATAAAAACAATATAAACTTTGATAGACCACATATGAAAAAAAAATCAAGTATTTATTATTAGAAAATGCATAAAAAGGAATTTTACTTTAGAATTGTTTTCATAAAATAATGTAATAAAGGATTAAAGTATTGTATACTTTATATTAATAAATATCATATTTTGTTTATCGTTTAAATCCATGTTTAATATATGTTATGATACTTTAGATTTTATATCATGGAAACTGATAAAAATTAGAGAATGATAAAATGGAGCATCCTCAATTTCTTTTTCTATTTTAGTATACCATTACAATAAGAGCAAAATATATATATACAACTCAGGTTAATAACTTTAAAAGAAAACTACCTATCTCATTCTTAATACAAGGGATTCTAAATTCGAATATAAAATCAAAGAAATAATCTACAATTTCTTTAAAAGATATAGAGAGGATAGCTCATTCCAACACTCTTCCTTAAGTTAGTACAAAGAAGTATTTGGTATCCAGCTTATCAAGTAAGCTGTGAAAGTTTATGCTAGAGACCACTTTTGTAAGTATATCAGCAAGTTGATCTTCTGACTTGATGAAAAAAAAACTAATCACTCCTTTAAAATTCTGTTTAATAAAATGTCAATTTACCTTAGTGTATTTAGTGCGGTCACATTGAACCAAGTTATGATATATTTCGATCGCAACTTTATTGTCACAATATAGATTTATTTCTAAGTTGGAAGTATAACCAATTTTTGATAACAGTCTTTTGAGCTAGAGAAGTTCATGAAGACCCTTAACCATTCCCCGAAACACAATTTCAACATTTGACAATGCTACCACTTTAGTTTCTTACTCCTATATGTAATTAAGTTACCACTTATAAAAGTAAAGTACTTGGACGTAGATTGTTTATTGGTTATAGTTCCTGCTCAATCAGCATATGTATAGCCCTTAACATCTAAATAACCATTCTTGGATAACATAAGCCATTTTCTAGGAGCATATTTCAAGTAACGAAGTATTTGAACTACTACATCCATATGGTCCTTATTAGAATAATATATGAATTGATTGAATATGCTAATAGCATAAGAAATGTTTGGATGAGTATATTATAAATAAATCAGTTTACCCACTAGTCGTTGATACCTCTCTTTTATTGGTTGGTACTTGATCAAGTAATTCTCCAAGTTTCTGATTTTGATAATAAAGTATCGATTGATTTGTAGTCAAGCATCCCTACTTCATTCAATAGATCTAGTACGTACTTTTTTTTGTGAAAAAAGATATCCCTCTATAACAAAAATATGATTTCACATCACTTTTTAAGTAACGTCAAAAGTATACGATATTGCCTGCTAAAGTAATATGTATCAAGACACTATTGAAAATAGTGAGATTCCACGATATATGAAAAGTAACATAGTAGATATACGACATCACAAAAAATAATAATAATAAAAAAATGACGCTGTAACCATATGATGATGCTTTTACCATGTCGCTTGAAAATATTTCCATATTTTTTTTCTTCATTTAAACACTCTAAAGTTTATTTATAGAAACAAAATCATAAACAACATAAAATATATAATATCATAACATAATACCAAGATTCATAAACATAAATTAAATTCTAGAAATAAAAACTCATACATATATACAATAAAGTCTAATTTAAGTAAAATTACGCTATAGATTAAACATAATAAATTTCTACCATTAATATAAAATAACTTTAGTGAACCTATTTAGTGACAATCCTAAAGATTACCTCTAAAGAGATAAAAGGTAACCTCAAGTGACATATTCAAAAAGCTTTACTACACTTTTTTTTACAAAGTACATTGATTTCTTTTTTCATATAAAATAACTTTAGTGAACCTATTTAATGACAATCCCAAATATTACCTCTAAAGACATAAAATGTAATCTCAAGTGACATATTCAAGAAGTTTTACCACACTTTTTTTACGAAGTACATTGATTTCTTTTTTCATATCGAAGTTTGGTTTCAACTATTTATTTTTTAGTAAACAAAAGATAATTTGTAAATAAAAACTTAAGAATAGATACTTGCGTAAAGGAGGGGAAAGCAATCGTATGTAAAATTTTTAAAGAATATCATAAGTAAAAGTCGATAATTCATAATCACATATTACGTCTTCATGTACAAACAAGTTTCATTTCCACTCTTTATATATCAATGATAAAAGAAAAATTACAAATAAAAATTTATAATAATTTGAACTCATAGTTTGAAGATAATACCTTAAGTATAAGTCAATCAGATAATATTACATCTATTGCTATATAATATATATATAATATAGTATGGTCAATACAATTTTGCTTCCACACTAAAGAAAGAAAATAGCTTAAATTGTAGTTGATCAAAATAGTATTACAGGATATAGGCTCCTATGTTTGTCATTACATTCAATGGCCTTTTTATGCCCTCTTTTGTAGTTGATAAAGTCCTTTGATTCCTAGCATATATTGGTTGAGCCTTTGTTCATTTGAATAATTTGTAGTTGTAGAGAGAATTCATATAAATTAACTAAAATAAACATATTAAGCACAAACAAAATAATAATATATTGTAGGATTAGTGCCTTGAAACTAATTAAAATCAATGAAAAGTTGATAACTAGCACTACATAGCCTGACAATTTTGCAAATGAAACTAGAGTAACTCAATCAACAATAGGCAATCAACACTGAAATTGTTAGAAGATTTGATGAATATTCTAGTTATCCAAACAGAATTATAAGCTTCTTTGATAATATGGCTAGAACCAATGACCATAATCAAAAAGTTTGATCCTCACAACTACAGTATTACAATTATAGTTATTTGGTAGATCTTCATGATTTGTTTTTCTTTATTTTCTTGTACTTAATAAAAATCTAAAAATTCTTTCTTTTTTGGTAGCTATAAACAGATTGGGCTGTCAACTCTTTTTTTTTTTTTTTGTATAAACATACTTTATTCTGATCAAAGAAAATTATAGTAAGAATTAATACTACAAATTACAAAACCAAAGAAGATAAAGAGAATATTAGTTACCAAATACAAGATACTCATATTAGTAATGCCGATATCATGGTTTTCTGAAAAATCTCAATTTGTGAAATTCAAAAATTGATATATTCACTTATTTGTCAATAATATTATCTAAGGTAACTCAAAAAGTAATCAAAGTATATCCACAAAATGCCATCATTTTGTAAGAAGATACGGCAATCATAAAGGTGATAATATAGAAACTTTATTGATAGCATAAGGTTTATTCTTACGGATCGAGTTAATAGTTTAGGATTAAAATCAACAAATTTTTTTTAGAGTATTTTAATACTATTATGATACTCATTTAATATATATAAATAACACATAATGTATAAATAATCATCCAAAATTTATTCATTTACATTACATATACTAACTTGCAAGTTATAAAGATATTAATCTTCTACCATTATAACTTAAGTAGAATCCATTTATGACTCTTCAATAGAAACACGTTAAATTTATCTGTAGCCTTAAATTTTGATTAAGCCAAAGGATTGTAGCTTTTTTTTTAAAAAAAAAATATTCATTTTAGTATTGGACTCTTGTTAAATTTCAAGAAGAACTTAGGTGCTTGAGGATTGATTAATATATATATTTCTTTTTCTTTCAAAATATTATATAGTTTAAGAGTTGAAACACAAGTAGTTTATAATTGTAATGAGCAATCATGTAGATAAATAAAAAAAAATATATGAAAGATTAGAAGATAAACATTACTAAATGTCTTAATTTTTTTTTTCTCGTAACCACTTCTTACTCATAATACAGTTATATTAGGGCTACAAGACATTACAGCAATACCAAACTAGCCTTTAGTTATGTTGAGGAAAAAAATTGTTGTAGTATAAAGTACTTAAATATTTGGTTCACTGCAGTTTTAAAGTGTCTAGCACCTATCGTTAAATGCCAAATTAAATTCTTTCTATTCAAAGGCAATTTTAATTAGTAAAGCAATAAGAAGAATTTAACCCATAAAGAATTCGAATTATTAAATGATTAATTCCAAACTATCTTAGGTCAAATATTAAAGAGGGGGTTTTGAATTGAAAAGTAAATTAAACCTAAACAAAAGTAAAATAACAAAGTATTGATAAGATAAACTCAATAAAATGAAAGTTTGGTTAAAAGCTCATTATTTATCTCTAGACACTCTCTCAAATTAATTACTATTATTAATTGTTCATCAAAACTTTCAGTTGGATATGACAACAAGCTTTGTTATTTGTACTTTCTATCAAACCCTTATTAGATAAAACAAGCTCTTAACTTAGATTCTTGTTAATTAGATAACTCTGAATAAACTCTCTCCACTAAATCTAATTAATGCATTAAAAACAAGAATGTAGATTGACTCTTAGTAACAATCATACAAGCTCGAATTATCTTTAACTTAGTTCATATTCTTTATCATAGTTAATATGCAATCTAATCTACTTATAATTTTGCTACCATATTAGAAAACTAGACTAACTACAAATCTTAGGTTCTAATCTAACAATCAATTTTTAACTAGTTCTATTTAGTTACGCATCCTAACTAAATCAAGATAAAAATCATAAATATTAAAGTGTAGAAGAACACGAATAATTTTGCATGAATAATCAATATATAGAATTTGGGAAAAGATTAATTTTACATCAAATCTAGGGCTTTAGAATCACCTTTAACTAAATAAAAACCTAGCCTAGTTTTTAATATAATATTCAAATAATTCATCATGCTAGATAATCAAGACTAGAGAAAAGGAAGGATAAAGGAAAGAAAAAAGAAAAATTTGAATAGTTAGCATTGGTAAAAACTATATTTGTAGAGTAGTCTCTAGCCTCTACCCTCCAAGAACTTTGAATCTCCTCACAATACTCTCTCTTTTACTTAGATTTTATGAGTTGCATTCAGTCTAATGTGTGTAATTTACTCTAGAGCTTTTATAGTGGAGTTGACCTAAAAAGCCAATATGAGAAATTGAGAGTTAATTCGGAGTCCAAAAAGTGTATAGATTTTGTGTCGCAACATCAACGTAATAGAACCTTCTATTTTTTTTAAAATAGAAATTAAGTGTCGTGGTGCTAGTATGCTGTTTTATAGCTTTCTTCTTTTCTCCTCGTTTTTGCTTCATTTTAGCTCATCTTCAGTTCTCGACTCCTTTCCTTCAAAATCACATAATAAACACAAAAATGAAATAAGTAACATAAAATTAACAAGAAAATTACCAAACTAGTGTAGATAATTTATACAAAATATAAGTAAAATTGACACCTATCAGTGACACGACACTGTATTAGAATGTTTGGTACATTGTATAGTTGAATGCATGTGAAAATATGAAATTTTTAAGAAAGTATTTGAGTAAACTCAATAATTAAAGCACACAACTTGGTAACTATTAAAAATTAAGTGTAAAATTTTTAAAAGAGTAATTGAGTAAATTCAAGTAGTTAAAATTGATATTTGATTAACCAAAGATATGAATAGAATTTGTTACAAAGTTCAAATCTAAAATCAATATTAATTATAGCTAAATCAGTCAAATCAAAATGTATAATGGTATTCTATCCCAAAAAATGGGGGGTTTTTTTTTTTTTTTAACAAAAATCCATAAATAAAGTTTGAAAAATTGAAAAATTTTGGATGAACTAAACTTTTAGAAAAATCTTAGATTTATATCATTTTTTATAATTTATTTAGAAAAATAATATTTTACAAAAGTATTTAAGAAAATACAACTTTTTCTTCAAAATTGGTCCCTTTCGAAAAAAACTCGGGTAACAAATTATTGAGTTATTTGGGTTTGGAGTAACTAATCAATTATTGAACTAATTAGACTTGTGTATAGTTAAGCTAAGTAACTTGCTTGATTACTTGACTTATCAATTTATAAAAAAAATTATATTTTTCTAAACAATTCTAAATTTTCCGAAAGATTTTAAAATATGCGATTTTTTAATTATTTCTTTTAATTTTACCATGTAAAATTAAATTTCCTCGGAAAAAAAAAAACCCTCGGCCTTCAGAGACTGTGTACTTGTGTGATATCTCTTTGTCATTGGTTGTGAATTGTGATCTTGATTATTTCTATAAAAACTTAATTTATTTACCAAAAATAAAATAAATAGATAAAACACACGTCTTTCTATTCGGAGCCAAAAAAAAAAAAAAAAA
>JXTB01000182.1:472694-523684 GCA_002914805.1 Parasponia andersonii | reverse complement strand
TGATTGATCTGAGAAACATCCCAACATCTGTCTCTCTCTCTCTCTCTCTCTCTCCCTCTGTTTTTTTTTTATTTTTTTTTATTGGGGGGGTTATGCTAGATGCTTTTGAAGTGGACGCCTTTTTTTTTTTTTCTTTTCCCGGAAGTTAGTATTTGGTGTAAAAGGTCTAAATAGCTTCGAACTGGTTCTCTTGCTTTCTGAAGCAAATAAATTCGGTCAGATCTTGATTTTTTTTAAAAAAATTTTGAAAGGTCTTACTAGTTTCGTTTTAATGAATAAGTTCATCATTTTGATAAATGCATCCCTTGTTTTAAATTACTTTAATGGGTTGACTGTGAAAACGTGGGAATTTCTATTTTTCTTGGGTATACTGAATTTAGGTTTACTTCATATTAGTTTGAACTATTAATACGGAGAAAACGACATGTTGTACTGCTTCTTATTCACTTTTTCTCTTCTTTCGTTTTACCTAAATCTTATATTCAGGTTATTGAGAGATATTTTGATAGTTGTATAGTGCTAAGCCAAGTTAACCTGAGGTTGCAACGCAACATTCGATTTTGTTTTGCGCCATATGCATAACTGTATTACTATATTACTCGAAAGGGAACTTGGTTTCTTTGTTTATATTTAAATTTGTTTTATTACATGAGTTTACTATATTATTATTATTGTTATTTTTATTGTGTGTTATGAACACCTTAAAAAGTTTATGGTATAAATTTGACTTACACAAGTAATACACATCGTATTTGGTATTCTTTGTGTTGCACTATGATTTACTAGTTTAATTGTGATTGTGCAATTGCTAATGTAAATATCTTTTATCTGCAGGTTTTCTGTTTCTTGTCTGTTTTTTCGAATTTTTTTTACTACTTTACCCAATCAATGGCTACTCCTTTGGACATGTCACTTGATGATGTGATAAAGAGCAGCAGGGGTAATCGTGAAAGAGTTAGAGAAAGAGGTAGAGGCCGACGAGGCCGTGGATCACGCGGGTCCTTTAGTGGTGGCAGAATGCCTGGGTCATTTCGTAGGGGACCTCTCAGAGTGAATGCTCAGCCGTCGCCTTACACCATTGCTAAGGCAAGCTCAAATCTGTAAATGCTTTATGATATGCTAGACAATCTGATATGATTTAAAAACCCAAATATTTGAAACTCAAATACAAAGAGGACAGTAATTCATGGAGAAGCTCAATTTGTCTCATCCTCTAGAGTGCTGTCGTCTTCAGTGCATTTGCACCGTTATCTTCGCAATTTATTTGACTTGTGGGTCATTTGGGTTATTTTTCTGAGCAATTTGCGGAGTGGCGAATTATCTTGTTATCTGTTCATAAGCTGACGATTCTTCTTTCCCAATCTGGACTCTTTTCTGCATGCTTTCATCAGTCTGTCCGCAGAACCAAGACCTTCCCATGGCAGCATGATTTGTTTGAAGATAGTATTAGAGCTGCGGGAATAACAGGCATTGAAATTGGCACAAAATTATATGTTTCCAACTTGGACTATGGAGTGACCAATGAGGACATAAGGGTACAACTTGAGCCACATATTTTCGTCTTAAGCGCATTCTATACCGAATTTCTTGTAACATTGACTTGAAACGTGACATGCAACTCAGGAACTTTTCTCTGAAATTGGAGACTTGAAAAGATATGCAGTTCATTATGACAAAACTGGTTGCCCAAGTGTAAGTATTCATTCACTATTNTTTGGGGAGTCACACTTCAATTTCAGCTTTGGGATTATCCTATAGCCCTACTTAAGATTGTTATATTTTGCGTAACTGTACTTCGTCTCAATTTATAAATTAACTGACTGAGGCTAAGTTCTAGAAGATTTGAGAATCTTTGGGATGCTTCTGTTTAGTCGTTCTATGTGGTTGCTAGCAATGCAACTTAGTGCCATAGTGGTTTGTGTATGCTTGGTTCAATTGCTATTTGCTACTTGCACATATTTGCAAACTATATGGTTATTAGGTTTCGAAAAACACGATTGCGATTTGGACACTGATAAACTTGCACATAGCTATCTTTGGTTGTCAAGTTTTCCAAAACTCCCAACTTTAGCGTTTTGTTGTAGATACTCGTTAATTAGAGACTGTCATGATAGTTGACAGTTAAAACATTTGATGATGATGCAGTTTGCATTTAATGGTATTTAAGTATATACCATGTCAATGCTCAATAGCACTTTTTCTTGTGTGTGTGTGTGCCATTTTTATCCAGATATCAGTCCAGAAAATTTATCTACTGCTCATTTGTCAAGTCCTAGCATATGCACTGAATTTGTCTATTGGCTGTGGTATTTATGAATTTTTTTTCCCATTATAAGCTGTCATGGTTGCTCTTTCATGTACTTTTTAGAAGACTTTGATTAATTAATTATTTTTTTAGTTATATTTGTTTGGACTGTTTGCTTTAATTTGCATTTTGTTGCTATTGTCATAATAGTTGAAACAGAAATACATATAGAACAGATTCTTTAGATAGCTAAGCACACCTAGATGTCTGACGCATATTAGAGACCAAGATAATTTTTATCACATTCTACAAGAAAATAGAAAAGAAGGAGAAAAATTATTGACCTGTTTTCTCCAGCTGTAGTGGAGGTCCTACTCTATCTTTTATATCTTTAAGTTTTATGTTTGTATTATGTTTAGCTTTAATTTAGTTGTGATATATGAAAGTGTAGTACACTTGGTCTTCTTTTGATTCTTGATGTGCCCTTTTGCATAAATTGAGAAGTTGCATATCAGCTGTAGTTTTTGGGTGTTTCTGTTTTGGCCTAACTTTTGATTGGGGACTATCCTTGTTTTCCCCCAAATTTCTTACATATGTAATGATTCAGTATCTTACCTGTATCATATTTTGTTTAGGTATTTGGTTGTGTTGGTCTTCTCTGTTATTTTGGCCATCAAATTACTGTTGGGAGATTGACCCTGTCAATTTGTTACAGGGTTCGGCTGAAGTGGTGTATACCAGAAGAAGTGATGCATTTGCTGCGTTGAAGCGGTATAATAATGTACTATTAGATGGGAAACCAATGAAGCTTCAGATTGTTGGTGCCAACGCAGAAATGCCTGTTGCACGTGTGAATGTTGCTGGATTAAATGGAAGGAAGAAGAGGACAGTTGTTATGACGTATGTATTTTTATCTTCCTTTTCTGGACTTATGGGAGTGGTTATAATTTTCTTCATTAATATTTGCATCTGTAAGTTGAGGTTATAACCAGTGATTCTTTGTATTTGTATTTTTTGTTTTATAAATTTGTTCATAAATCTTATCTGGCTATGGTGTTCTATTAGCCATTGGTTATTCATCTTGTTTATCCCTTGTTTCTTCACCTGTGAAATGAAACAAAGAAACAACTTTTAACTGAGGCAAATGATGGGATATATAATTATATATTAGTTGTAAAAGAAATGCACCCAATGTTCGAGTAGTAATAAATTCATTTGTAGGATCTCATTCATATGCCAGAGATTTAGCCAACTAAGTATGTTTACTGAGAGATTTCGCCAACTTTGTTGTTTTCCCATTGGAGCTTTGTTGCTTAATATGTATAGTAGGAAGAACAATTGATTTCCCTTATGAGGTCTTTACTAGTAATTAGTAAATATGGGCTTACAAGAGAATAAGCGGGGTAGTTCTTTTTCTCTCTGTTGGGGGTAGTGATTAGGAGTCATTTGTTCTTTGTAAGGTACTTTTTGACCGCTAAGATTTGCAGATCAGAGTTGGTTTAAGGGTGCAGTTATGGGAAGGTATATTGTGGTGGCATTCTTCGTTTTCAAATTGGATTCCTTTTTTTTTTATAGAATTTATTCTGTTCATAGTGGTTTGGTAATTTTTTCAAATCAGTTTCTAGATTTGTTTAGAATTTCTTCTGTTCATAGTGGTCTAATAGCTTTTATTTATTATTATTATTTTTTGGATAGGTATTATGGTTGTTCGTGCTCTTGGGATTTTCTTATTGTTTTAGATATTCTAGTGATAGGGAAATTCCTCCATCTCTGGTTTATGGAGTTTGTTGGAGGGTTGTTGAGGGGGGTGGGTTTGGAGAGCTTTGAGACCCTTTCTTGCAGATCTTTCTTAATCCGTCTTAATAAAAAATTTCTTACCTTGCGCTTTTATCTGGAAGGCCCATGTTCCTCCAAAAGTTCAGGTGTAGTTGGTTTTATCTTGATAAGCTCAATGCAGTAGACTCTGTATCTTTTCTCTCCAGGTAGCTTATTTTTCGCAGGATGAATGAAGAGACTTTGGATCATTTATTTCATGGTTGTTCTTTTTCTAGGAATTGTGATCTTAAGTGTTAACCGAGTTTAGATTGGTTTAGGTGCGTGCAACAGAGAAGGTGGAGCAATTAGTCCTGGCAGATATATGCGTGCATTTACTAGAAGAGGTTTGCTTTTTGTTGGACCATTTTTCTTGAGAGAAATAACACTGTTTTTGAGTATGAGGGAGAACTTGATGTCCAAAGTTTAGTTCTGTTTGGGTTTGTGGTGATGAAACTAATGAGGGCTGTAATGTTTTCATATGTGTTGAGGAATTGGTTTTCTTTGTTTTAGTTCTCTTTATTTTTGCTTCTTGTCGCTATCATTTTGCATTTTCTTGATTTTTGGTAATCGTTTCTGTTCCTTATGAACTATGTACACGTATATATATTTATAAACATATATGCTTGTCTTGTTGGTCAGTTCTGAAAATTATATTTGGAGTAATATGGTGCCCATATGACTGAAAAACCAGATTAGTCTTAAGTTTTTTTATATTTTTTAGGTTGTTTCTCCTTTGAATTTGGTCTTTCTATTTTTCCCTTTTTTCATTGACAAGCTAATATGTTTTATTTTTTTTTTTTTTTTGTCATTTGGGTAGTTGGCCCTTGAGATTTATTTTCCTTTATAAAGCCCCCAGGTGTTATTGGTTCATTATTCTTTTTTTTTTTTTGACTGTTTACACTTGGGAAACGATGCAGGTCAGGACCCGGTCGTGCTGGTGGCTCTGCTGTGGTTAGTCGTGGTTCTGGGTAAGTATTTGAATTTGTCTTTTGTTATATTTTATGAAGGATATCGAAATAATAAAATTTTTGAAGAATCTGTGGATTTTTGGGCTGTGTTTATTTTACTAATATATATTAAGGTAATGAATATACGGAGCTGGTTTACTGTCAGCTCCTAATTCCAGTAGTCAGTACTAAATGATTTAATACGTGCTATGATAAATCAACCCTTAGAAACAAGATGTCATGGATGCATGGTGGGTGACTACAAAATTCCTAGATTTTTGTAGGATGTAATATGTGCTTGGATAAAATAACAGTTAGCTTCCATGGTAGGTGATGAAATTCCTAGATTTTTGTTTTCTCCTCATTACGGATGATAATTTAGTTAATATATATTCTTGAATGAAACATGAGTGAGAACCAAGATGTCTTTGACCCTGAGGGAATAGTTGAGCAGTCATCCTTGTGGTTTCTCACGCATGTTGTGGGGTTCAATCACTCATGGTCTACTTGCATATTTTCAGTAAGTTACAATTCCCTCTGTTGCTCTTGTTTCTCACTCGATCCCGCTAAGCAGGTTTTGGTGATCAGGTTGTTAGTACTAAGATTTTTAATTTCCTTCATTATCAGAAGTTTTGTAGCAAGATTTTAGGAGCTTTCCATCAACTTTAAATTGGCAATTTCTTTAAATGATGATTCCATATATAGACCAGCTGTTCAGTACATGCCCAATTTTCAACATGTTCCTGGGTCGATAAAAATGAATCTACTTAGTGACTTTATGCTAAAGGTTTATCTGAACTTGTGTTTTTCTATAACCTCTGCTGTCAACCTTTTTTTATTTTTCCCCCCGCTCTTTCAGTCGTCCCTTTAGGATTGTGCAAAGGCTCAAGAATGGTGTATTTTTTGAGGACAGTAATAGACTTATTTGAACTTATAAATGTAATAATGGGGGCTCAGTCAGGCTCAAGAATGGTGTATTTTTGTCTTCAGGAGAACTCTGATCATGGCTTTGAAATTGAAGAGAATAATCTGACTTTCTTAATAGCTGCATCATACGCTGGCTCTTTTTATTTAATTTCAGAAATTTTGACAGCTTTTTCTCTCTGCTTTCTAGGGTCTCTGGATTTTCTGGTCAGAGGGGTCGTGGTGGAATGAGGAATGGCCGTGGCCGAGGTGGTGGGCGCGGTCGTGGTCGTGGGCGTGGCCGCAGTGGTGGCAATGGTAGTGCTGGTGGTGGTCGTGGAAAGAAGAAACCTGTTGAGAAGTCGGCAGATGACCTCGACAAAGAACTCGATAGCTATCATGCTGAAGCTATGCAAACATCCTGAAATCTTAGCTGCAGAATTTTATTAAAACTGATCCGTATTAGCTATAGCTGTACAAAGTGGCCATTGCTGTTGATGCATTGACTCTGCTCGTGGTTCTGTCTGCCTCAGTGATTTTCATTCTAGATTTAAGTAAAAGGTTTACGGAAAAATGAAGCTGTGGAGTGAGTTTTTCAGATGTTGGTTTGTTCGAAGCAATCTTTTGGGGTTTGTATTTCATATTTTCTGTTTATGACTTGATGTTCTATTCAAATTTGTTTTAATTTAGGCGAAAGAATTGATCGAATGCACAAGTATCTGCTTGATGAGCTTATAACATGAGAAAATCATGAGCCTTAGAGTCGCTATGGTATTTTCATGGAAACTGTTCGTTTTTCTACCCCTGGCCCTTCTGAACTGGGAGCAAACTTGAAAAAAAGAAAAAACCAGAGAGTTTATTTCATAAACAGATTTACAGGTAGCCTCCTGAAGAGATGGAATGCCGTTTTCTCTATGCAATTGGCCGGTTTTATTATTTGTTTATAGTTTAGTAAATTACGCATCTGAATCACTCGTATGCAATCTATGTTCTCATCTAAGCCTCGTATGCTCAATCTCGTTTTATGGTGGCACACTTGATTTAACCTATTTTATTTGGTCGTTTTTTCACTTTATTCACTCTTTGCCTAAAGTTGTGAAATGTTTTGGGTCAAACAGGCCAGCTCAGTACTAAAGAACAATGGTCCAATAGATTTAAGACCGTTGAGTCGGCCTGGTGGGCTCATATCTTTTTTCTTTTTAATTAATTTTTTATTAAAAAAAATTAGTTTAGGGCCTGGCCCGACTTGCCATGATTTAGGGCTGACTCGAATCGTCCTTATGGCCAAGTGGGTTGTGGGTCGGGCTGAGCTTTGTCATTTAAATTTCAAGCCGGTCCTCACCGGCTCGTTTGGGTTGGGCCTGACCGGGCGACCCATATTTGCATGTCTAGCTTATGCATCCACTATGCACATATGTTGAATCCCGTCTCATGGCCCTTGATGTAATTCAATAGAATCTACTCGGCTTACACGTTTGACTGTACGTCAATTTTGACGTCACATCATATTGGAGCAAAGTTGAACACTAACCCTGTTTCTTAAACTTATTTTCATCTTGGTTCCCTGTTTCTCAAACTCGTTTTCATCGTGATTAGTCAGATTCCTACACACCACGTACAACCTTTGTGAAGGAGCACATTTTTATCCTCAACAAATAGTCAAGTGATATTCAGAATTTTCCTAGTATAAAGCAGCTAAAAATGGATTTAGTACACAGAAGAAAAATATAAAGAGAAAGTGGGCATCTTTGGCATAAAACTAAAGAAGGGATGACAAACCCTGGGGAAGTCTATTCACCATAAATGAAAATTTTATTGCGTACGCTGTGTCATAATCTCAATCCACTCCTTTAAGAAACTTAGTCTCCTTGTCACATATGCCAAAAAACTCCACTCAACTTTATCATAAATCTTGCTTATATCAAGTTTCAAGGTTATCATTTCCTTTCCTCTTGTCTTTTCTCATAAAAAATGAATAAGTTCGAATGTTGTAATGAGATTATTTGTAATAAGCCCCTCCAGAACAAAAACACTCCGAGAATCGTGAATAAAAAGAAGGTAATACTAGTTTAAATTTATTAGTGAACCACTTTATAACAACTTTATAAATCACGTAACAAAGACTAATAGGGCAGAAATCATATACTTTTCGTTTTGGGGCTTTTCATTTTTGGAAGGAGAAACACATTGGTGAAATTTAGAGGACCTATTGAGCTTCTCTATGAAGGATCTTTCTACAAAGACAAGTGATACTATCCCCCAATATTTCTGATAGAAGAAAGGCATGAAAACCATCTGGCCTTGTTGCTTTAGTCGGTTCCACATCAAAAAAATGCTTTGCAAATTTCTTCAATGGCGTAAGGAGCCAATAAAACTTCATTCATAGTAGCTCAAACACAAGGCACTTTCTCCATTTTAGAAACACTCGGGCAAGTAGATGAGATGTCTTGGAAATAATCTTCAATGATGTGAACAATATTTGAAGTCTCTTCACACCATTCACTATCGACATTCTCCAATCATACAATTTCATTCTTGCTCCTCCTTTGATTAGCTTTAGCATTGAAAAATTTTGAATTCGTATCCCCCACTTTAAACCAATCTGCTCTAGACCATTGGTGCCAAAATTCCTCTTCCAGCGAGATTAGTGTATCTCTTTTAACTTCCAATCTCCGAATTTTATTCAAAGTAATGGAGTCACACCCTCCATTATTTGCCCTCTCCAATTCTTTCTTTACCTTCCCTAATTTGGTTGGAATATGGCCATATTTAACACTACTCCACCTTTTAAGGTTGACACCACAGGAATTTAAGAGTAGCCAAGAAATCTTCGGGTGAATTTGAGGAATTCGAAGACATCCAAGATGTTGAAACTATCACTTTCTGAGCAAGTGATAGCTCTTTCTTTTTTCTTTGCCGAAAAGTTTCTACGTTCCTTGATTTATTTATTTTGCATGGTTTTTTTTTTTTTTTTTTCATTTTTCTAAATAACACTTATGCCCGTTGAAAATTTGGACAAAGCAGGTTACTCATTTTGGTATGCGGCTTGGCACATGTGTAGGTTTTGTTTACTTATCTTCCCACATCCCCAAAGAACATGTTTCCATACCCTTGTTACGTGTGCTTGGGGATGGGAACATGAGTTGATATATGTTTAGAGAAAGTTATGTCCATTTTCTCTGCCACTGACAGACCAACTCAAAGAGCCTTGCTGACAAGAAAGTTGCCAAGTTTTAGAGAAACATTACAAAATAGTGTAGCCGTTCCTGAAAACTCATCAAAGAAAGGATATAACTACCTAGTTGGCCCAATTCTCGTTATTGGCTTCCTATTTGATATATATTTCCTATTTGATACATATTTTCAGTTCAATTGTCATATTCCCCTCATTTGATATATATTTTCAGTTCAATTGTCATATTCTCCTTTAGTTTATATACAAAATATGTATACGATGTTCGATGTCTTTCCTGAGTCACAAAATTTATTTGAAATTTTCTTTTCATAACTTTTTTTTTTGTTTTTTTTTTTTCTTTTTTCCAAATATACGGCTAGAAATGCTTTCTTCCCCCCTCCCCCATATATACGGCTAGAAATGCCCTTACTAATTAAGAATGTGACTATTTGAGTTTAGAGTATATTTAATTGGAAAAAAAAATCTTGTTGAAGAAAACTTATGTAAAATATATTATTAAATTATTATTTATAATTGACGTGGGATAAATTTGTTTCTACATTACACTTCATTTTCACAACAATCTATTCGATGATTTAAAAATCTAGTTGTCATCATATGTAATTTCTATTGTAGCTCTAATAAAAGAGTCTATTTCGGAATCTAAAAGCACACATACTTTGTTTCAAAAAATGCTTTGCTCGTTACACTTCTGGTTTCAAGTTTTTCATTTTTTATTTTTAAATGAAATGGATGGAAATGTGAAGATTTTTTGCTCGAGTAGATCCCACTACTCTTTCAATGTGAAAAACCGGGGAAAAAAAAAATTGAAGATAGAAGTCTAGCAAAGTAATTAAAATGTTCACGAAATGAGATGGTAAATCAAGAAGATCTTTCAAAACACTAGAAGGTACTGATCTGCATTGTCAACATTGTGCAATTGTCGAATGATATAAAAGAACATTTGCTCTAAAAGGTAACGCTTATTTCATAAGTAATTATACATTGTGAAGATGTATGTACACAAGAGCACACCACAAATTAACATATGAATTTGTTGAGTAAAAAAAATTAGAAATCACACAACATAATTTCACCAATACTAATCTTAAAACATAAGAGTTTATTAATTAGAGTTTGATATTATAAGAATCATTTCTTAATTACAATCCTTTAGTATAAAGGAACACTTTTTGATTCCAATTGTAACGACATTAATTTACTTGTGTAATTTGAGAGAAATTTTGATAATTTTGGATTACAACTGCACTCAACTGAATTAATTATGTTGCTTATATATCCTGTTGAGGGATAAAGCCACCTATAGTTTTAAGAGTATTGAACTGAAAATTAGAAAATTTCGGTGAATGATCATGTCGAGGAATTAAAAGTATTTTAGAAGTTAGTGAATTCCTAAGTAAATGACCTTTTATGGAATTTTAGAAGTTGTGTTTAGATTTGGTGGTGAATGACTTTTTTGGAATATTGAGAAAATTTGATTTTATTTGGGAATTGTGACTGTACTTAGGTTTTGTAACTAAGTTGCTTACGTATCTTTTAGAAAGAATCAAGTCAACATAATTCCTGATATTTTTATGATTTAAAGAATTTGAGGTGAATGATCTCATTGGTAATTTTGAAGTTTTTTACCATTTGATATAACTTTTGTGAATTTTGAGGTGAATGACATCATTTAAAACTTTTGAAAGTTTGATTTGAACTTATAACATTTATTATATTGTTTAGGTTGCGTACGTATCTTTTGCGGAATCAAGTCTAATGTAATTCATATTGTAAGTAATTGGTAGTTTAGGTTTATTTCTTAGTAGTAACATTTTGTAAAAACTATAAGTTAACTATAAGTTAAGAAGAGCCCTTTTTTTTTTTTTTTGTTGTTACCTTATGGATATTTTTATAATCCGTCAAATTTACTTTGATTTGATTTTGACAAAAATATGCAGACTCGTGAAGAATTTAGAGTTTTAATTTTTGTCACTTTTCATTTTAATTGGAATAATGTTTGTTGCTTCATATTCCAATTAATTTTATTTTATTTTTTGTCTTGGGCCGATTCTTCTTCT
The DNA here is from genome assembly GCA_002914805.1 of Parasponia andersonii. NCBI lineage: Eukaryota > Viridiplantae > Streptophyta > Magnoliopsida > Rosales > Cannabaceae > Trema > Trema andersonii. Next base: position 512,518 of record JXTB01000182.1, on the reverse strand, counting down.
TCCCTTGACCAATTCTCCCTCTTCTCTTCTTATATTAAGAATACAGCTTTGTGTTTTATGTAATCTCAAGATAAGATGATGGTGCCTTTAATTGGCCAATACTCACTCATGCAAAGGTGAGATGTTCACACCTCACATTGTATGTTTTCTTTAATTAGGCAACCAAAGAAAAAAAAAAAAAAAAAAAAAAGGTGGAGTACTGCACGTATGAAGAGGGAAATAAGAAATGGTATTTAACAATTCCATTTGGGCTTTGGTGAAGTCAAAGTGGTCCATATGGACTTGTGACAAGTTATGGGCTAGCCTTTATTCTCTGTTTGGGCTTTTAGATATAAAAGGCTTTATATTTGAGGTCAATGGGCTTCAGGAAATAAACATAATCTGGGCCCGTAGTTTAGAAATGGGCTTTGATCAGATTTAATGTCTTGTTCTTGAGCTTTTTAAAGAGATTGGGTCGTTGGACTTATATTCAGAGAAAGTTACTCAACTTTTGAGTGTAATATTCTCTGATTCTCATCTTATTTGTACCTCTCTTTTGGGCCCAAACTTCTGGGCTTAGAACCATGGCTCTTGGTCAACTTGAGAGCAGAACGCAAACCCAATTTACTTACTGTCACTTTTCTCCTCGTGTATATATATATGGTAACAAAAATCCTCTTTCATATTTCCACGGTTCACGTACTTGAATAATGAGTATTAGCTCAACCTTTTAAGGAAAATCCACGTACAGTGACTTTTCGAGGAAAATAGGATTAACAAATTTCAAATACATGTCTGTCCCCTTGAACGTCTTGAGCTATAATACTTTTATGCCTTTTGTATGTCTATTTTTTTTAATTATTATTATCTAAATTGAATGGATAATCTCACAGCCACAAAATATATATATATGGATGTATTTGAAATAATCTTTCAACAATACGGGTAAATAAAGCTAAGTGAATTTTTTTTAAGTTTATTTTTATTTTAATCACCATATGTCAAATATTCAAATATAGAATATATAATATTCTAGCCCATTTTCGTAAGTGTGGCTTGGATTTAAAATTTGAGAGAATTTTGACAGCATGCTGGCCAAGTAAAAAATAAAAGACTCCAATTTTCATTTGGCTAATAAATCTCTTTTTGGCTTAAATAGCTTAAGTTGTAGTGGAATCAAAACGACATTTTAGAACTTTTAATTTAGTGATAGAAAAGAAGATTTTTATTATCTTGATTATCATTGGCAGTCTAAGTTGTGAAACCTTTGTCGGTCTTGGATATCCTTAGATTATAGAGATAATTTAGAGAAAAACTTAGAGAAGAACATGGAGCGGAGGTGTAAGAAAAAACCTTACTTACATACTTATTTTGTAAATAGACCTTTCAGAAAATATACATTTTTTGTAAAATTTTCTATATTTTTTTCTGTCTTTCTTTCTCTCTATTTTTTTTTTTATCTTGCTCTGTATTTTTCTTTTTTTTCTCTTTCTTGCTTTTTTCGTTTTTTTTTTTTCCTGATTGCCCTATAAGTCTCATACTGCTTTTGTGTGTCCATATTTATTTATAGGCACAATTTAAAAGAAATTTTATTTTTATTTCTTTTTTTTTCCTCTCACTACTTGCCTGTATTTTTCCTATCATGGATAATAAATAATTATTTCCACTTAAAAAAAATAATTTAAAAGATAAATGAGAATGTGGTGAGATAAATGCTAACCTCCCCCAAGTTTTTTTTGAAGCCCTATAATATATATATATATATATATATATATATTATATATATATATATATATATTTGTGTTCAACAGAATTCGTGACAAAAAAAGGGATACAGCAAAATGACCAAATTTGGGGACTATTTTTAATAAATTTCTATTTTTAAAATGCTGTGATTAAATTACTAGTATATTAATGGATATAGGTGTAAAGTATGAAATACCAAATATAAGTACAAAAATTAAAGCTAGTATATTGGTAGACCATCGGGCGATTAAGCTATAAAAAAGTTAAAAAAAAAAATAGATATTTATTAAAACATGGCGTAAAAATAGATACACTAGTTTCCTCGAAAAGAAATGAACTGAGGCCTTTCAAAGGGAACGAATGTCCCTACAAATTCCCTTTTTCTCTATAGTGCTGAGTTGTCATCAAGGGCGGCAATAGACCCTGGAATGTACAGAACCTAGCGTTTAGAAAAATGATTAAAAGAAGAACCATGGAGGAAACACTCAACAAAAACCGAACAAGCAGCAGGGCAAAGCCAGGAAAATAAATGGAAGGTGCTATTGATTTGGATAATTGGTATTACTAGTTTGCTGTACATTCCCAGATAATTTTTTCCTGTAAAGCTTCTCTATTACTTCATCCCAGTTAGTCCTTCCCTGACTTGACTTCGACGCAGTTACTGGGGTGTCTTCATTCTGACTATGGGAAGCTTCTATGTTTTGGTCATCATAAGGTTCTTCATCCGCGGTCATAGCATGAGGGACATTCAAACTGACAGCCCTCTCTAAAGCATCTTTGTGTTCTTTCTCAAAGCTCTGCAGCCTCTCAAGTTTCTGTACTTTTGGAGCTGTAGTTACAGTATCCGAACAGCTTGCCTTCATTCTCTGAGGATCAATCAAATGATTCATCCGTGAGTAATATAGGCTAGGGTAGAAAACTTGGACATCAAATCCAGTAACAAGAAGAGAATCTCATCTAAATTCACTTTATTCATTTTGTTTCAAAACTCCACAAATAAGAAGTTAAATTTTCAGAAGCAGCTATCCAGAAAGAGGAGTCACATGCCCTCTAGCACTCACTTAATAGCGCATTTTAAGTGACATGTTTGTCAAAAAAAAAAAAAATGAAAGTCCCAGCCAGAAGCTGCACTCATGGACACAAATCACAAAAGTCGTGTGGCCTTCGAATGGCAAAGTGAGGTAAGCAGAAATAACGTATATCATTGAATTAGGGAACACTTTTTCTTTTAAAGAAAAGAAAAGAGCAAGGAAGTAATTCCTTTCCGCATTCTGCAGTTAAGCCCTTTCATAGTTTTTTTAAGAAACAAGAATAATAGGGAAAAAAGGGGGAAAATATGAACTAAAACCAGCAGTGTTTTAAGCAAATAAATTGTGAAACCCAAGAAAACAGTTGATTTTAGTTGTCACTTATGAGATCAAATGTGATCCAACAAAACCAGAAAATCGAAAACATGTGCTTTGATATGAATATTTCCTATCAACTAAAAACCAAAAACCAGACAAACCTAGATAATCCTTGGTTTTAATAAGAAATTAAGAGACAATGATTTTAAAAGGAAAGATGGTCACACATAATAGTTATAGATTGACATATGCCCTGACTTACTTCTAGAGCCTTCTGTGCTTCCCTCTCTATCCAGATAATTCCATGATCGGATGTGGCATTACATGATAGGACAATATGCTCAAACCTCCCATCAACCGGAATGGCAGTTCTAACCTCCGGGGGAGATCTCCCACATCTGTGTAATACCAAGCAATGAAACATTGCCCAAAGAGCATTTCAGATAAATATCTTACTTCTGATGCCTTTCAAATTATATAGACAATAGGAACCAAGAATTCATATTTAATGCCTTTTATTTGCTCTGTATTTGGGAAGGTTTTGCACAATAAAAATTAGAGAGATTCTAGTGGCCAAATAGCAAAATGGCATCTCCTCTCCCCCTATGTGTGGGGTGGAGGGGTTTTTGGTGTAGAAGAATATGATATACATTACAAAATGCAATATACAGGCATCTTTATCCTCTTTTCTTTCAGATATTAGAGAATGAGTGCAAAACTTGACGTAATAGGATAATTTGTGGATCCTTCTACGTGGAGTGCAGCAGAAAATAGGTGGAAGGAGCAATTCATCTTCAAGTTGTAAAATTGTCAAATTGTTCTGTATAAAAATTTCAGTTTGAGATTGTTGTCAACTGCAAAGTATAACTGGGACAAAGGATAAAGAAATCCTTCTAAATGTCCCTTCACCCTAATCTAAGGGGTAGATGAGCATCATTAATAGGCAGGTTTAGTTAGAAAGAACAAGAACCAATACTCTTCCACCAGACAAACAAGGGTAGATCACATAAGTAATCAAATAGACAAACAATGAAAACAAACATCATAACTCGAGAACAATTAATGTTAGCTTTTGTCTATTCATTCTTTAAGTCAGAACAAGATCAGTGGCCTCGAACGTCATAAAGTACGTGAATTACCAAACGACAATAACTTCATCTCTCCCAGAGCATACTCCATGCAACATAAACGCAACCAATGGTGTTAAAACACTTCATTTGACAATTAATTAAAACGATCTATATCATCAAAACTAATAAATGTTAAACGCCTTGCTACCTGCAAAATTTCCGCTCGACAATATGATACATTCTTCCGGGTGCATAAAGTCTTCTTGGGTCTCTAAGTTTTCTACCTTCGGGGATGAAGGTGTCCCTCAAACAAACCAAAAATAATAAGCAGGGCAAGCTGTCCAAAGCATCAAGGCCTGGTTTAAGAGATATTAAAAATAAACATAATAAAGCAACCAATTAAAGACATGACGGAGTCATTAAGAAATCATGGAGACAAGCATACTAACCAGAAGATTGACTTGAATATATCTTCTAATGGGGTGGCTGTTCTCGGTAAGAAATCATCCTGCACAAACAAAACAAAGATATCTAAAGGTGATATTGAAGAGGGGGTATAAAGATTGGAGAAAGGTGACACTCATTGTCTAACAAACCTACTATCTGGGAGCCAAGCAAAAACTAACAGCAATTTGATAAATTTACAAGTAAGAAACCGATTGAATCATACTCTTCCCAATTTTAATTATCTGTTGCACGCACAAAAAGAATTTATAAAAAAACAAAAAAAAAAAAGGTGTTAAAAAAAGACTGGTTCAAATGACAATTTCTGTTCACATCCCTCAAATTCAGAAAATCTAACTCTTATAACTCAACAATTCAGTTGTTAATCTTTGATTGACCACCACTTACTAAATTTAATTAACAAATTTTCAAAATTTCGAAGTTCATAAAAGTTCTAAACGGGATGAAATTCTAGAATAAAACTACCCCCCCAAAAAAAAAAGAAAAAACCCTGTTCTTTAATTCCTTGAAAAACATAATCCGTTATTAAAAATATATATATATATATATATATATATATATATATATATATATATTATGTAAGCAAATAAACAAAATTTCAGTCAGGCATTTCCACAAACACCATAAAGACGAAAAATTAAAGCCAAAAACAAGAAAGATGCCCCAATAGAGAGAGAGAGAGAGAGAGAGAGAGTTGAAGGACCTGCAAGACGATGGAGACAACGACATCCGCATACTTGACAGCCAGATTGAGCGACATACAGCGAGCAGGGGCAATCGCATAACACTGAATCTTACTCCTCGGGATCCCTCCCAACCGGTCCCGATGGTTGACCACAATCACGGTGAGAAGCGCGGCGACGCCGGACCCCAAGGAGTGGCCGGCGAAGACCATCCGGTAGTCGGAGCCATTCTCGAGCCAGAGGCTCTTGAGCGTCTCGGACTCCTGGTTGAGGAGCCAAACGGCGGACTTTAGGAGGCCGTGGTGGACGTAGCCGCCATCGAACATCTGCATCCCGATGCGATTGTCGAGGAGGAGCTTGTAATCGCTCTCCTTGACGAGGTTGAGGCCGCGGATGGCGAGGACGATCTCGCGGTGGTCGTGGTCGACGTAGATGATGTAGGGCGGAGAGCTGCCCTGGGTTTGCTCGTAGGTGACGCGCTTGATGAGCCAGTCAGGGTTGAGGCGGTAGCCGCTGCTTTCGGAGTTGGGGAGGAACTGGGGGTTCCGGAGGTCGGTCTCGTAGACGGCGAGGATGAGGCGGCAGATCCTGGGGACGGGCTCGAACTCATCGGGGGTGGCGTTGGGCCAGGTGGCGCTGTCGTCGGAGCCCACGTAGGTGCAGCGCTTCCAGGCCCAGCGCATGCAGCCCAGTATCACCACGCACTCCACGCCGCACGACACTGACATTGATGTCGTTTAGAGGGCCAGACTAGAGTATAGGATCAGCGAGTGAGTGAGTGGTTATAGTTGCGGTGGAGTGGCGGGTAGGTTATTCCATGGCCAATAGAGAATGTGTGAGAGTGTGCTTTCACGTGGGAATGAGCGACAGTTGGGCAGGACAGGTTGTGCAGTCAGCTGCCCAGCTCAAGTGGAATGACGTAATGTTATATACACACGCTTTGTAATGCCCAAATGTTATATACACACGCTTTGTAATGCCACATGCTCTTACTCTTTTTTTATTATTTTTTTTACATTACATAAGATAGCCAATTTTACATACTTTTTAGGTTTTTTGGTTATGGTTATATGAATGCGTATATTTCAGTTGATGTATTCGGACGGTTTATAACTCGGCATATATTTAATAAAAAATAAAATTTATATGTTATACAAATTGGATATAATATATGTATCCCTTTAAAGTATGAAAACTGGTATAGGGTATATTAAATAATTTACCTATTGTAGGGCAAAAATAAATAAAAAATCTTTATTTACTAAAATGTTGTCACTTACAACTTCAAAAGGGTTCTTAATTTGTCTCGTCTATTTGCCTTATTAGAACTTTGTTTGAAACTTTTAATTTGTTGGAGAAAAGAAAAGCGGTCTCTTGAAACTTAAGCGTTAAGAATGGTTACAGTTGAGTTGTCCGTTTGCTTCCTTGACAGTTGAGGTTTTCGATTACTTCTTTATTCGGTTTTGCAAATCACAGCTGGAATATACAATACAATGTTATACAAAGTTTCTGTATTGTAGCAAAATATAACATTACATAAAAACCACATAGTTTATGGCCAAGATTATAAATCGAACGGTTTGGACTTTGATTAAACAAAAAAAATTCAATCAATAATATGAATTATTAGTAATTTTGCAAGGCAAATTAAATAAATAGATAAAAACAGACCCAGACATGGAGCTATGCATAAACCACTCAAAAATAATGAATTGCACAATTGATTCACTAAAATTCAATTAATAATTCTGTACAATTTTGTGAAAAGTTGCTGACTGTAATAGAAAAAAATACCTTAAATTTTGAATATTCTACTATATAAATCTTAAAATTTGAATTTTATAAAATAATATCTTAAGATTAAAAATTTATAAAAATTAATACTTAGACAGAAATTTTGATCAATTTTATTAATGAAATTTTGATCAATTTTAGTGATAAACATAAATATTAATTTTTAAAAATTTATAATATTATTTTATAGAGTCTAAGTGTACATGAAACAAATCTTGTGGGCCAAAGTACGTGGATTATGTTAATATTGTAATAATGATTTGACCTTATAATTACCATGTGAGAAAATAAAATTAAAAAAAAAAAACAACGTGATAGAAACAGCGTGATCTTGTATTGGAAATCTAAATATATAATTAATGAGAATCTTCTAGTGCATGACACAACTAATTAAACAATCATTAGATTTTAGAAAAAGAGATATCATATTATTCCTATAAGCAAATTTCAAGCGTAACACATCTGACCAAATTATTTCTCTTACACGTATAACTTTTATCTTTCTATACTTTTAGGTGACCAACAATCTTATCCAACAACAGAAAACTCTAGAACAATATCCAAACCCATCAAGAAAATTTACAGGGAAAAGTTCGATTAAGTTAAAGAAAATTGTGAAAAAAGAAAAAGAAAATATAAGCAGCTGAACATCCTTTAACAGCAAAATCAACATGAAATCTCTTACGTAGAAAGTATATATTATATTTGGACGTTACCTCTAATCATTGCTTGCGAGTTGCGACTCAAGTTCTTTATTTACAGATTCAAGCCTACTTTTTTTTTTTTTTTCCACCTTTTGTAAAAGTCACAAGCTCAAGAATCTGTAATCAAGATCAGCCTATCTTATGAATTGTAGTATCTCTATCTATACCTAAACAAAAATGATTTTGGCTGGATAATAAACTGTCAAGACTTGATATATATATATATATATATATATATATATATATATATATATAACATTAAAACAAAAAAAGAAAGAAAACAAGCAGTAATGTTCTCTTTCCTTAATAGAATTCTTGTTCTCGTTCCTTGATAAAATTCTTTATTTATTTATTCATGTTTTTCTCATTTGGTGGCTTGTGCTAAAAATATGATGAAATTAACGTCAAAATCTTGTCAAAACGCGTGTTGTACGCGTATTCTTGTTTTGATCATAGATCACAATTCACATCGGAAAGTTTTCCTTTCTCAGGAAGCAAAGAGGCTTTGGGCTTTGATTTGTTTTTTCTTCTTTCAGTTGTTTTTTTTTTTTTGTTTTTTAGTTTATTTATTTATTTAGATCCAGTTTCAGTTTTATTTTTTTTGTTTTTTCTTTCTTATTTATTCTTTTGACATTTTTTAATTGTAAGTTCCGATGACAATTGTTCACGTTGAACTCATCAACCTCTATTAGAACTAAGTCTTTAGATTAAAACTTGATAAGAAGTCTAGAAACTAGATTCTAGAAATGAATGAAAGTAATTAGAAATTATATTTTGATTTCGCACTGTAGATATGAACGGTTGGAACCTTTTTCTTATTGAGTCAGGAATGCGACCATTTTATATTTGAGTAACAAGTTTTTATTTTGAGGGGAAATTACCTTGAAATTATGAGAAATAGCACATATTTATTTATTTTTTAAAAAATAATGGCTCTCAAAGGAATATTATTACTCGAAATAAAAAAATTTCAATTATAAAATAAGTATAAAAGTTACAATTTCAAACTCTAAAAAAAATAAAAAATATATTAAAAATATAATAACAGCAAGATTTGTAGATTATTATAATTCTACAAGAAAATAAGATCATAAGGGCTACTAGCAAACTATTTGTGATGCTCAAAATTCTCACATACATAATAAGCCAATAATAAACATGTTCATATTACATAATAAACGTATCAAGTAACTAGTATCAATTTTATAGTAAACTGTTTATTCCTTATTATTAAATCAGGAGCGGACGCACAACACAGCAAGATGGACAAGTGCCTCCCTCAAATTTCGTATTTTGTGATTTTTTTTTAATAAATTTTTTGAAAATTTATAGATATATCCCACCTCCCCCCTCATTTTAATTTTGCATTTATTTAGTTAGCTATAGTTTAGGTAATTGGCAGCAAACATCCCCAAAATTTTATTATTTTTTCATTTTAGTCTCAAATCTTTATTTTTTGGCATTTAAATCCTCAATCTTAACTTGTATTTTTTATGTTTTAATTTTGTACAAAATTTTTGTTATGCCCCCTTAAAAACCAATCATGGGTCTGCTACTCATGTGTTAAATGCTTTTAACCTATATTATTATACTAATGTTTGTCAAAGTGCTCTCATGTAGTGTAAAAACTCAGTACCCTCTGAGAGAGAGAGTTTGATGTGTGAAAAGAATAAAGAATATATTCATGAATGCAATACCATATACATATGCATGAAAATCGTATTTGCATATAATTTGGTCATATGGTAATTTTTAATAAAATGTGCTTTTTACACTTTTCGGGGCTAAATTCACTGTGCGTTTAATATGCCAAATAGCTTTTAACGTTTATAACTCATTTCTAGTATTTTTCAAATGTTGGTTCCAAGTAAACATGATGTGGCATTCACTGTACTGAATTGTATTTTATTGCACTAAACTAGCTTAGATTCATCTTAATCACGTAATATTATTTTTGTGTATTTTTACATTATTAATTGGAGTCTAATTAACTTATTTTTATATTTAAAGGCTAGGTTCCACCATATTATAATAAGGCTGGTTATGTGGGATTATAAGTCAAAGTATCATTAGTTTTCACTTTCTAAGTTAGAATTCACTAACTTTATTTACACTTGGGTATATGGCAATGATCAGCAACGTGGTGACTAAGTTAAGGATGTTTTAGAGCTAGTCACATGAAAAATTAGGGTGTGAAATACTAAAAATACCTCATAGAATTTAACTTATATCATTCCTTAGTTATTAAGTGTTGCTTTTAGACTAAATCTAGTCATTTTCTTCTTCAGCCACGACTTGAACTACTCCAGCCATTATCTAGACTTTTCTCAATTTTTCTTAACCATATCCAAGAGCTTTCAAGTAGTAGAACTCAAGTTGGAATTTTATAAAGCAAAATAAGTCCAAACTAGTCAAGATAAGTCTACTAGTTCTTCTTCTTAGGTCTTGTTTTCTAATTTCAATTCTCTACTTGTTGCCATCTAAATAAGGATTTCTTCAAGTTCTCTTAAGTCCTAAAATCCATTTCTAAGGCTTGAGAATCAATTTGATAGAAGTAGAAAGGAAGAACTCCAAACTAGTCAAGGTGTGACATTTGTAGTTGATTTCTCTTATAGCAGTTCTTAAATCAAAGCTTTTATTTAATAAATAAAGTGTGATATCCTAAGGTCTTATATGACACCTAGCTCCTTACAATATTAAATAATCAATAATAATGCCATTACATGATATTTTATTTTCTTTAATTTTATTCTTGAATTTCTAAGCAACAGCCAGTTCCTCACATAATTAAAGAACTAATAATTACATGATTGTGTAATATTTTTTTTTATATGTATTAATACATTTATGTGCGTATAAGTCGAGTATCTATTTTAGTATATTAGTTACTTTTATAATCTTTGTTTGTGAAATAATTTTTGTTATAAAATGCTCGAGACACGCTCTTTGGTACAAATTTGACATGCGTATGTTATTGATCAATTTTATTTTAATTTTAAACTGCTAGATTTTTAGTTATTTATTATGGGAAAAATTATATTAGTTAAGTTTATTTGAATGATTTCATATGTGATGTTCATTTTATTAGGTATCTGATGCTATAAAGTTTTACTTAAGATAAATATTATGTTCAAAATATTCAATAGTTTCCATTTTAAGATATCTTTTATATGTTTTATCTTTATCGGACATATAAGTATGCTTAGTATACCTCAAGTTTTCATCCCTACCACTAATATCATTATTGATATGTCAAAAATAAATTACACATTGACCGAATTTGGTGAGTTGGTAATTATATCTATCCTTTGTTACTTTGCTTGACAAATACATTATCACCGCCAACCACTTTTCTAGTTTATTACTATCATTTGTTCTCCTATCAAATCCCCACACAAGCTGAAACATAATCCTTTATGGACTTGTTTTGAGAAATTTATTCACTCATCATAATTGTGATTTCAAGAATCTCGAAAGGTAGCCCCCTCACACTTTTTTAGCAAGTTTTTGTTGTATAGAATAATTGTTATTGGGTTTTTATCTTCTACATGGAACAATTTTAGAACCTTCTATATTTGTCTTCTTGATTATAGTGATTATTAATATCAATTGAATTGATTTCTGAAGGATGATTTTAGTTATTTTTAGTTAAAGGAATACGTGAGAAAGTTTCAGGTTATTATTGTTATTCTTATTATGTATCAATTATTTAAGATATGGACATAAATATTAAAGGTATAGGTACCCTAACATAATAAACGATTTTATTGCTCATATATTATTATGGGAAAAAGTTGACAACTCAATTTAAATTGTGTGTATATATCTTGTGCTGATTGTGGAAAAATTAGACTTAAATTATTTGGCTCATTTGTAGATTATATACTATTAGCACTCAAGTATTTGTTTAAGATATATATTCATATTTATGAGTTTAGTAGTGTGTACACTTTTGATATTAATTATGAAAAGTTGATTGGGTTTAGAGGATTTTATATTTTTATAGTATTTATAAGTAGTGCATTTTATGGTTAGGATAATTTCACATGCATGTGCTACTAGTTATGATATTAGTTCATAAGAAATTTTGTGCATGTTTATTCGAAAAGATGAGTAATTTACCTAAATTTTGAGTCAGCAAATTTACATAAATAGCTTACTTACTTGATGTTTAAATTTCTGTTGCTTGGGAATGTATTAATATTCGATTATTCTCAAATAAAATTTTAAACAACAAATGTTTTTAGTACCACACAGTTAGTAATCAAATCAGTCTATTATTGGAAAATATTAGGATTATGTCAATTGTACCTAGAGCGAAGAGCGTTTCACAAGGCAAACCTTTAAAAGCTTGAAATCGAGGTAAGTAACGTTACATTTATAATATAAGAAATTAATTGTCTCTATGAACTTATGGCCTCCTCGGATTATATGAAAATTTGTATCTATTATTTTGACATACATGAGGCTTATTATGGTGTATTTATATTGCCTAACGAGTATTGGTGAATAGGAGGTGGTGGGCTAGCACCCAATTATCTGGTTCTCTCGGGGACATTATTAGGTTCCTTTGGGGACATTACTTAGTTCCTTCAGAAACACTCTGATAGCGGTATATGGAGGACCTCTGCAGTACACAGAAGGGTATGAGATATATTTGAGACTCGAGACCTCCATACAACGGCTTATAATTAGTCATTAGTTTTTAGTTATCTGAGTAGCTCAATATGTGATTCATGGTCTTATTAGGCAATACAATATATACAGGGAGCCCAACCATATGATTATTTGTCATCTGTCATATGTACCTTGTTTCTTTATATGCTACTTACTGAGTTTTATACTCACAAATATTCTTACATTATAGAAGGTACTGAGGCTATGTAAGTTAAAGGAAGAGTGCCAACTTTCTGACTACGGCTTGTGTATATGAGCATTTTGATGTTGTAGTTTCTTGACTGAAAATTTTGTAGCTATTTTGAGTGTATGTACATTATGTATCTTTTACGAGAGGTTAACTTTGCGAGGATGTATATATGTCGCAAATATTAGACTATTTATAATTATGAGTGGAGTTCTTTTTTTTTCTTCCAGAAAGTTTAAAAAGTTTTAAATTTTCACTATTTTATCAGTTCTAAGTCGAGTAGCATCTCCTGTTCTTACTAAATATTTATATAAACGTTCTTACGTACATGGGTGAAATTAGGAGATGTTACATAAAGGTCTTAGGAAACCTTATATATTACTAGAAATATAAAATTAAAGTTAGATCTAAAGCCCCAAAATTTTTTATTCGTAGAATTATATGTTTTCATCATTAGAATAAGTTGTCTACACTTGTAATCTGATTTCTTTATTTGAAATATGTAATACATTGATCTTCTTATGTATATTACATCCATTTACTAGCTGGTTGTGATTATTAACAAAGGCAAAATTTATTATAAAGTTTGTCTAAATTGAAAAAGATTTCAAATGAGCTTATGTTATTCTAAATATATTTTTTTTTATGTATATATGTGAGAATTGATTTATGAATCATTATTGCAGGTTTATGATCATGATTATAATCATATAGGAATGTCTTAAAAATAGAGGAGGTGCAATCCAAATATTTCTAAAACTAGATGATACCATTTAGAAGTAAATAGACTAGTTTTTACAAAATTATGTACCATTTTATATCATTTTTGTGCCAAAGAACTAGTATTCATATTTTGATGATTTTGATCAGTTTTCAATGCTAGTTATTGGATACTACGTACCTTAGATAACTTGTATACTTTTTAGTTTTTGTGAAAGTTGTAATTTTAGTTTAGTGATAATTTTAGTAATGAAATTCATATCAGGTTTTTTGCACATCTGTCACAGAGGATACTGACATTTTTCACTAACTTTTCTATCGGATATAAGATAAGTAAAGATTTATTTTAATTACATCATAAGAATAATAGTAGATATAAGATATTTATCTACATGTTTGTGTGTATTATATTAAAATGTACTATTCATATAGTTCATTTAAGTTTATGAAAGATATAATCATGGCATGATCATTTAAAGCATGATTTTCAAAGAAATAAAATTTTCTATTCATTAGGTTCAAACTAGTACCATTGTACTGATTTTACGAGATATATTTTAAGTACATTATTTAGTCTGTCTGTGTAGGGTAGTTAAGATTTGCACAAGTATCCTTTCCGCATTGGTGGGCACGACCTACCTACTACCAGGGCTGAGTATTGTACTATGAGATTCATTAGATATATTACTCAATCAGTCTGCTTTGGGTAGGTATAGTTCACATTGGCCACATATTTTCTTCCCACAAAGGCATACTGACTGTCATGACTACAGTGTACTCAAGAGCCTATAAAGAAGGTTTTTTTTAAGAGAAAATGCATATCAGTGAAAAGTTTACAGAAGAAAGAGTTACGATGAGAATTTGAAATAAATTTCTGTTTAAATCACGCTCACGAGTATGCATAATCTCTACTTATTGAACATTAGCTCATTTAGTTCATGAGATGCAGATGAGAAGATATATAATGTATATAGTAACTACACTTTCTTGTTGATATGATCAAACAGATGTAGTTAAGCTTGACTTGTGGGCAATTTTTTGTATTTTCATAATTTAAACTGATGTAAATATTACAAATGATAACAAGATAAACTAATAAAGATTTTTTAGTTGTATATTTTGTAAAGACACTTTCAGAAATTAATACCATGTAATTTCTTTTGTTTTCAAGTTTTGAAAAGTTTAAATTTGTCTACCCTTTTCGCAAAGCTAAAGTTATGGTTTAAAAAAGAATAATATCTCATAGTTTGACTATATATAGTAATATAGTTAAACTAGATGGATACTATACTATTGCCTTCAGTGCTCTTAGACTGTGTTCTTAGTAGGGTAAACTATATGATTACAACCAATTAAGATCTGCGTATGTTGAAAAGGAAAAACAATTCATACGCCTAATGATTCTTTTTTTTTTTTCCAAAAAAAGAAGGTGGGGTATTTTAGCCAAATAACCAAATTTTAGATCATAATTTGTAAAATGATCGTTTTTTAAACACTGTTAAAAAAGACTAAATTTTGACATTTATTTAAAAAATAGACATTTTTCATATTTAGTATATCAAAATATATTGATTTTTTTTTGAAAATTTGATTTATTTTTATAAATTTGTTTTACTTTTTTCAAAAAATGATTTACTTTTTTCAAAAATAGATCAACTAAAACCAACTATTTATCAAAATAAAATTATAAAACAATCATTTATTTAATAAGTATAAAAAATGGTCATTTTTTAAATTGATCTTTTAAAAAATGTCATTTCTTATAAATATCTAAAAGAAAATCTCAGATTCAACATTTTTTTAAACATTGGGAGTATTTTCTCCTAATCTATCAAAAGATATCACATGGTCTCTGTATAAGACCCAAAATGACATACCATGGTCGACACCGAAGACGATACTGAATTTATTATAAGCTGAATAACTTATAGAAAACCAAGCGAATGACCGAATACAGGGAGAGTAGCCCTTTAAAAAATATCTTGGACGGATGCATAACAGGGTGACCAAGTCCCTAAACTAGATAACCAGGTCCTGGTCGGGTGTTACAACCCATATAGATGAGCCATGTATCTCTTAAAAGATGAACAACTTGGTCGGACTACCAAAAAATCAAATCCTACGATAGGAAGACCAAATCTTGGTCAAATTTAGTGACTGAAGCGAACTAGTTGAATGCCTGCGCATAGTGGAAGACCAACAAAATTGATCAAGCACATTGGATGATCACCGAGCAACAATCGAGTCCTGATCAAATAATGTGAACCAAGGATGGCCCAAGCTATGGAGAGGCTGACCTTTAGCCCAATCACTTGTTCTTGCTCATACAAGTAGATAGGTGAGAGTCTATTTAATCTTTACAGGAACACATGGACATCAACCTAGCATTTTGGAGATTACAAAGTCACTATAAATAGTTTCATATTTGTCTCTTTGCTTTTTCTTTTCATTTCATTTATTTTCTATCTCGCTACTTTTCAAAAATACACAGTACTATTACTATTCGTTTGATACTTCATTTAATATACTACTAATATTATCTTGTGAAGGAGATCTAGCAGGTATCACCCCGGTACCAATATCATCAACTGATAAAAAATTCATCTATAACCTTATTTAAAGTTGTACGGATCACACTTACATTAAATCTGGATTTTGGCCTCTTTCAAAAGAACCACTCGAAAGCACATAGCGCATTGGTTCACGGACCGAAATCCACACTAATATTTCTCCTTTTAAGAAACTTTTCTACTACCAAAATAACCATGCGTGAAGTTATTTTAAAGTTTATATTTTTTATTTATTAAAAAGAACTTTTTACACACATTTGCCTAAACAATTAAAAAGAAATCAACCCTTTATGTATCCTTTTTCTTGTACATAGATCATTAGTAATAAAACTACTTTTATTTGATATTTGATCTTGAATTGTTGTGCTCCTTTTCCCCTTAAATTTAGGTATCCTTTTGAGTTTCAATTCAATTTTTGGTATGTTATATTTGAAGGTGATTATGCCAATACGCTGAACTCAATGGGGTATAACTCTTGATCTTTTGAGACTCGGAGAATCATTTTTAAATGTCAGTACATATTGCCACAAATTGAACTTTAGGAGTTTTTATCTATCTCTCATTGTGGTTAATATAGCCCACAATGTTATTATTTATTATTATGCTTGAGCCAAATACTACAAGGAAGCCATAAATTCGCATATAAGCACTAACAGAAAGAGAAAGGGAGAAGAAAAATTACTAGATTGCATTGATGATGTGTGAGAGAGAATCACAAACTGACGAAAGAAGAGGGGAAAAAAATTAGAGGGTGGAAAAAGAAAAGATAACCAAATTAAAGGACAATTTAGGTATAATTAGAGGGTATAGTAAGTATTAATTAAATTCAAATTGGGGAGCTATATTAACACCCCTAGTTATCATAAAAGCACCCCTTGCATTGGTAAAATGACTATAAAGGACAATTTAAAATAAAGAAAAACTTTGTGCACCCCATGTTATTTTTACTGCACTATTTCAATGCCATCTACTTCTCATCCTCTCACACCTCTTTCATGTTATAATAGTACTTCAATTTTTTGGTTTGTTAGCAATTTCAGTATGTTAACTGCAGTAAAAATCCTTCCGCTTCAACGTGAGAAGATATGCTAACAAGAAAAAATAAGAATGCAGTCCAATAAATTACAGTCAAAACCTTATATGTTTAACAAGTTTATAAAGGTTAAAACATATAACCGTCATATGGTGGCATTTAGGCTCTACAAACCGTATAAAAGATTAAATAAAAGGAATTTAGGATTTGGTTGGCATTGAAATAGTGCAGGAAAATATCATTATAGTGGCGCTTAGGCTCTAACTTAATCCAAATAACAAATTCTCAGAGTAAAGGTATTTCAATTTTATGTTTAGGATTTGGTTAGCTTTCTTTTTTTTTTTTAGTATTTATTTGTGTATATATATGGGCACCAATCCAGTAGGTATTTTTTTTTTTTACCTATGAGTAGGTATTTTTTTTTAGCCGTTGGATCACCATCTAATGGTCATCCAATAGCTATAATGAAGTGCATGAAAAGACGTGCATCATTAATGCTCTTTCTCTCTCTTACTTTTTACAATAAAAAAATGTGCATGTTAAATTTTCATTGGACAGATTGATACCTATGCATAAGTAAAAAAAAAAATACCTATTGAATTGGTACCCTATATATATATATATATATATATATATATATATTGTTAAGTTAAAGATCTAGTTTTTGTTGCTGCAAGATTGATGGGGTGCACAAACAAAATAAATGGTAAAAGTGTAATTAAAGATTAATTTTTGAGAAAAATAAGTACTTTTATGCTAGTAAGGTGTGTCAATATAATTCTCATTTAAGTGGGAGCGTAGCTTTAGAAAGAGAATCTGTCTGGCATAGCATCTAAAAACTTTTTAGAACTTAGAAGTTACTTTTAAACATGTTTAAATGAAATCTCATAAGAATTGTTTATTTTATTTAAAAGATCGTTTAATGAAACTTGGACTTACTAGTATTTTTAAGAAAATTTTTTAAATATTTTTACTTCTCAAAGTAAAAGTCATATCAGACAGGCCGAGAATGTGATTAGAGTAGAAAAAAAGTGACAATGGAATCACCTTTTACCCTATTTTTATTGCTAATTTTTTTAAAAAATGGGCTTAACTAGTTTAATGATAAGAAAGATACAAGAAAACTTAGTAGGAGAACCACAAAAAGAAAAAAAGAATACATTATTTTACACAAAAGACAACTAACAAAATCAAAAATTACATCGACCCAAAAAATCTTTGTTAAGAGCCTCATGAAGAGGAGTAGAATGCCACCAAGTTGGTGATTAGATACTCAGAGTCCTAGAAGCCCAATAGATCAGCCACAACATTCCATTCACGGAAGATATGCGAAATATGAAAAGATATTTAAGAAATCAGATTCATATAATAGAGCCAAGCAGGTTTCTAACACCAAAAAACGTTTGTAGAACAAGACTTGAGAAGTAAAACCAAATAAGCTAAATCACTTTAAAGTCAAATTTTTGTCCATCCAAATTCTCATGCATAAAATAGTAGTCGCCAATTCAGCTTTAAAAGCATAAACTATACCAAGAAGAATGATAAATCTGCCCTTATAAAAACTTCTTGAAGTATAAAAAACACCACCATAATCGGCCAAACTTAGAGGTCCATAAGTAACACCGTCAATGTTTACTTTCAACTAGCCCACGGGAGGGAGACGCCACGAAACTTCAATAACCTTGGGTGTTTTTGGAGGTTTTAAATCGATACGATACGAAGACATTTCAAAATGGTTAACTCATCCAAAGAATTTTCATAGAACTTAACCTAATACCATTTGATTCTCGGACCACACGCCAGAGTGAATAGAGATAAACTTATTATCAAAAAAATAACTTGTTTCGTGAAATCCAAATGACCCAAACAGCAGCAGTGACAATAATTATTATCTCAATAGTTATCATCAGAGTTACATTAATTGACTGCTAAAATCAACTTGAAAAGTATCTAAGCTAGAAGCTAGATATCGATATCAATAATCTAGCCGTCAAGCGGAATACGGTGTTGGAAAGATGAGGAAATAGAACCCCAAAGACGACTAGCAAATTCACAAGAGAGAGATTATTTCCACTAAACTTTTAAAAAATTCTCTAAATTGCCACTGGAGCTCTAAACAAATTCTATACCGTATTAGGATTCAGTTTACCCGCGAAATCCGTGTGGACTTTTAAAGGCGGTGGCGCTCAACTCGTCTTCCAAGGCTATAGGCTTCTTTGTTTTCATAGTCAACGTTTCGATTGGCGAAGATGGAGAGCTCTGCTGCCATGGACGACGATCCCCCCTTCTCCCTCAATTTTGTCGACGATGACAATTGTGAGGTACGTTCTCCGCACCCTGGGTTAGGTTCAGATTCTTTTTCTTTTTCTTCGTCTTCCATTGATGAAGTTTACGATGAGAAATTGCCTAGGATTTCTGTGAAGCAAAGAAATAATAGCCTTTGTTCATTAGAGTGTTTCAGGATTGGGATCCTCTTCGAAACCCGTCTTACGGGTTAGACTTGGTGCCTTCTTGGAAGGCTTTGCTCTCTCCTTTGATATCTGGAAATCAACTTCTCTTTATGCTCAACTGCTTCATGAGGTCGTGGCGCCTGCAATCAAAAGCTCCGTGATTAATACTCGGGAGGCAAGAAACCCTGAACCGATGTTAAGGTTTGTAGATTCTTGGAAAGAGTTGCTGCCTTCTTCAATTCTTGATACTATACTAGATGACATTGTAAAGTAGAAATTAAAGAATGCTGTGGACTCTTGGGAGCCACGATGTGAGGCGCTTCCCATCCATGATTGGGTGCACCCTTGGCTACCGCTGTTGGGACACAAATTGGAGGGTGTCTATCAGACAATAGTCTCCAAGTTGACTGGTGCTTGGCATCCTAGTGTTGATTCTGCTTTCGCCATCCCGTCTCGTTGGAAGACTGTTTTTGACTCATCAAGTTGGGAACGACTTATGAGTAGATTTGTACTTCCTAAATTGCAGCTTTTGCTGCAAGAAGTTCAAATGAACTCCATAAATCAGTATCTTGATCAGTTTCATTGGTTCAGCAGTTGGGCTCCTGTTTTGCCAATTCATCTTGTGGTGGAAATGATGGAAAAGTTTTTCTTCCCCAAATGGCTAGAGTTTTTGTATCAGTGGCTGTGTTCAAACCCAAACTTTGGGGAGGTTACAGAGTGGCATTTTGGTTGGAAAGATCTTCTTCCTAAGGAGCTTCTGGCAAATGAAGATATTCTCTATCAGCTTAAATTTGGTCTTGACATGATGGATTGGGCTGTTGAAGGTAGGAAGGTGGTCTGGCCTCTTATGAAAGAAAATCTCAGCCATGTTAGAGTTCTTGAGCAAAGACAGTTTGGGGCTCAACAAAAAGCAGTACGTTTTTATCAACGACCTACCACAAGCTTTCATGAAAAAGCGAATATGGATGGTATAAGTAGTGTCCCCGAGTTGAGCCTAAAAAGAAGTTGTCGAGGTCTATGCACAATGGTCTCCAGATTTATGGCTTTGGAAGTAGAAGCTTTATAGTGGACTCCAGATATGAGAGAGTATATGCACAAATGGAGAAAACTTGGTCCCTAGTAACTCTTAAACAGTTGCTGGACGTGCACAATGGTTCTCATTCAATGAGATACTGAGTTTTAAAGTGACCTGCTGGAATTGTTACTATGTAAAGCAGCTATTAAAAGTTTTACATAGGAAATAGAAATTTTACCTGTATGTAAAGATTAAGGAAGATATTATGAAGGTTGGTGTTATTCTTTTAGGATGTATGTCTGCCTGTATAGCTGCATTCTCTTTTTTGGCTTTTTCAGAAAAATTTGACATCTTTGTGGAGGTTCTATCCTAGAGAAGGAGGGGGAAAAAAAAGAAAAAGGAAAAGTCATTTGTTATCTTGACAGACTTGTGTGGTCCTGCTTAATGTGGCCAATAGTCACTTAATAAACTTTACAACATGTTTTGCAGAAACTGGAATACGACTGTTTATTGATTTCTCGTAGACTTATGGTGTTGATACCGCATAACTTCAGTTACCTTTTCAAGTTGTTTATTTCTGTATTTATGTTTTTAGATTTTCTTCTTTGTCTTTTACTTCGTTTCTCATAGAATGAAAAGTGAGTTCATTAGAAACAATTGTTTGAGGGAAAAATTCTTGTGCCTATAGGGTTCAAAACGCCCTTTTTGAAAAGTAAGTACAACTATTTTTCATTACAAATCTAGAGACGGGTCTAGATACATTGGGCTATTGACGAGTTCTGCTTTCTCTCTCTCTCTCTCTCTCTCTCTCTCTCTCTCTCATTTTTTTTTCCTTTCTTTCTTTTTGGTTATAAATCTTGGATCCACTTGTGAAGTAGCTGCATTGTTTTTATTCAATGTTATGCTCATGTTACCCTAATTTGGTATATCTTTTCCATCATATATTGCTGTCTGACCTTGGCCTTTATGTTCGGACTATCTACATTTTATTGGGGTGTGGCTTAGTCTCATAATCTCTTTCTTCCAATTATAAAGTTTGAATTTGTAGATAAGTTTATTTGAGTGAATAATCTGTGATTGATTTCTTATGTTCTCTTGTGGAATGTTAAGTCTTTGTTCGTGAGTTGCATGTAGATAATAACAGAGCTAATGGCAGGCATGCACTTTACCCACATGAGAATGTTAATTATATCGTAGTTGGCTTAATAGAATAGGTCTGGTTGTCAGAAGTAGTATTATCTGAATTCCATAATAACCAAATTGAAAAAAAGTGGATACTTTTTACATTTCTGTATCAGCTTTATAACTATGATACTTATTAATTATGACAGCTAAGGGATGAGACGTTGTTTCCTCGTGGAACTGATTAGATTTTGAAACTTCACAGCTACATGCCTGGATCATGGATTGAAAAGGAGGGTAGCATAAAATTTAGAGACAGATGTGCCAAGACTGCATCTCATATTAGTTGGTCCAAATGTTGAGTCCTTCAAGCTTTTTCATCTGTGGTCAGGATTTTGTCTATTTTCTTTAACTCTGCTTTTGTGAATTTCTTAACATGGATTTGGATAATTAAAGACTCCTTACTGATGTTTGTTTTCACCAGTGATCGAACATCTTTGCAACCAGTTCCTCAATCAGTAGATCCTGTTAATTTTTCCCCTGTGCTTAAAATTTTGTCCTCTTGATTTTTCTATGATTTGCTGACAGCTTTGTGCCTGAATTATTTGCTGAATGTTTTTTGGATTAAGTTTTGATATGTCCATTTGATTGCCCAAACAGGAAAAATAGAATTAATACTTCATTGTGATTTGTTTATGATTAGAATTGTGTTGTTGGTGGCTTTTTTCAAAAAATAGCATGACCTATAATTATATGTAAATGATAATTACACCTGGAAGTAACGTAATGTTATATTGGACTGAAGAAGTTTAGGCCATGTTCATTAATCCGTAATGGACCATAAAAGAAATGGAAATCAGGGATGAGCTTCCCTTTCTATCCTTTCATGTGTTTAATTAGAACTATTTTTCATTACAAACCTGTAGTCAGATCTAGATACATTGAGCAATTGATTAAATTTTCTTGGATCTTATAAATCTTGGAATCACTAGTTAAGTTGCTGCATTGATTTTATTTAATGTTAGCTCATGTTACTCTATTCTCTCTTTGCCATATCACTGACTCTGTATCTCTTTTGTGTCTTATAATGCTATATACCTTGGTCAGGTTGTCAGCCTTTTTGGGGTATGAATAGCCTCATTCTTCCAATTATAAAGTTTGAGTTTGTAGATCAGTCTGTTTGAGTTATTATCTGCGATTGATTTCTTTTGTTCCGTTCTGAAATGTTTTAGGCTTTGTTTTTGATAATGGCAAAGCTTGCTCTTCAAATCCAGTTTGTTGTTTTTCAAATCAATGTATTTTTTGTAGTAAGTCTCTCATCCATTAAGTCTCAGAACTGTTTGCATAGTTGTCTTTCTAGAATAGGTCTGGTTGTCGAAAGTAGTATTATCTGAATTTGATAATAACCAACTAGCAAAGATTCTATAAGATACCTACATTTTGGCATTAACCTTGTAATTTTGATGCCTAGTTTTAGTTTTCAATATCGAGCAAAAATATTTAAGTCAATAATTCTGAGAGCTAGAGATCATTTGCTCCTAGAACTGATGAGATTTGGAAACTTAACGCCTGGAGCATGGATAAAAAGTGGGTAATATGAAATTGAGTGACTATGATGTGCCATGACTACATCTTTTATGTTGGTTGGTCTAAATGTTTAATGTTGAGTCCTTGAAGCATTTTCATTTTTGGGATCAAGGTTTTGTCTATTTTCATTTACTCGGCTTTTGTGAGTTTCTAGATGGTTCTTCAGATAATTCAAGACTACTTATTTATTTATGTTTATTGGCTTCTAATTTTTCACTAGAGAAGTGACAGGTAGGTCGTAACCCTTTATTTCATTAGTGAAAAATTTTGCTGGAACAGATCCTGTTAATTTTTCTCGTTCGCATTTTACACTCAAAATTTTGTCATCTTCACTTTTCCATGTTTTGCCTGAATATTGTTGCTTAAGTGTTGATTTGTCGATTTGTTTGCACAAACAGGTGAAACAGAAAAGCTTTCATATATAGAATTATTTTCATGGTGGTATTTCCAAAATAATGTGATATATAATCATATGTAAACTATTCCATACGATATTTCTTCGATTTACTAGTACTACAACTTATGCTCTAGAAATGGTTTCTAAAAGGGCCAAAAAAAAAAAAGAAAAGAAGTGCAAACGGTCCTATAATAAATAATTAATAAGTTACTGCATCGTTGCTCCTAAATACCTATTTCTGTCGCTAGGTTGGCACAAAGCGGAAGTTGAAATAGATAAACCAAAAGAAACTAAAAGTTGCGCAAGTGAATTTTCCTTGGACGCCTTTTTGTTTTTTCGATGAGGTTCAAGAAACTTTGTATCTGTAAATAGAACTCAATATAACCATGCATCACAATTAAAGACCACATATTACACCTAACAAAACTAACCGTACTGAATAAAATATGTAGGCGTTGGCCAACTCTTGGACAGACAAACCACTAACCACCAAAAAGAAAATCACAAATTAATTGAAGAAAAAGGTACCCTTGTGGCCTAAGGCCATAAGAATAGTATATGTACCCTGTAGTTTAGAATCCAATCACCTAATATGTACAAACTTTTAGAACTAGCCAATGACCCCAAATTACAAAATAAAATAAAGTAAAATAAAATAAAGTAGGCCATATTTTAATGCTGCCTTTGGAGTTGCTATATATATAGCTAGTCTTCTCATAACTAATGTCAACAATTCAGTGAAGTGAAAACGATGGAAGTAGCAGTAATGGGAATGATAGTTCTGATTATCACCTTCGTTTTCACGTCCAATATGATAGATAATAAGTATAATATGGCTTCAGCAGCAACACCAGTTACATTTGTGTTTGGTGATTCCTTGACTGAAGTGGGAAACAACAATTATCTGCAATACTCCCTCGCCAAGTCGAATTATCCTTGGTATGGAGTTGATTATGCTGGTGGCCAAGCCACTGGGAGGTTCACTAATGGCAGAACTATTGGTGATATTATATGTATGTATTGTACTAACTATAGTTTTCTGAGCTAGTACATTGGTCACTCTTCTTCTTTTCAATTTTCTTATATAAGATAGTTTGATTGCATTGGATAGACTCGATCTTTTTTTTTTTTTTTTCTATATTATCCCATTTTGGGCACCAAATGAGGCCTAGGTAGCATGAGGTCAATATATAGATAGCTAAATTTGTAGACTTTACCACTAATATTTTTTTCCCCTTTTATGGAACTTAATTGCAGCTGCAAAGCTTGGAATTTCATCTCCACCGCCATATCTTTCGTTGTCGCCAAATGACGATGCGATTCTTAAGGGAGTTAATTATGCGTCGGGTGGAGCAGGAATACTCAACGAGACAGGATTATACTTTGTACTAATAAAATGACATAATGATCAATACATAATTTCTTTACTCCAAATAGATTTATGCCCTTTTTAAGTTCTGCGGTTGCCAATTAACTTTCTTTCTGTGCATAGATTCAGAGATTATCCTTCAATGACCAAATAGAGAACTTCAGAAAAACAAGAGAGGCTATCAAGTCCAAAGTTGGGGTAGAGGCAGCAACAAAGCTGTGCAATGAAGCCTTTTACTTCATCGGAATCGGTACTTCTAAAAAGATTTAATTAATTAAGAACTAGATTATGCTTGAAAGGTTTATTAACTTTGAATCTTCAAGTTTTAACGAAAGATTGATATTAAATTGTGTTAAGTGATATTTTGACATTTTTCTTGTACAGGCAGCAATGATTATGTGAACAATTTTTTGCAACCTTTCCTAGCAGACGGTCAGCAGTACACCCATGATGAATTCGTAGAACTCTTAACTTCCACCTTAGACAAACAACTTTCGGTAAAATAATACTTCATACTTCCCTAAGATATATTTGTGAGTGAGTTAATGACCTGAAAGGGGATTAATGGGGTGGTTCAATTTTTGTACTTGATTCTTTTTTACGTATTTTAACATTTCTGTAACAAAGTTTCATATTTGATTAATAGATTAGAGAAGGTCACTTATAAAACAGACATGTGAATCCATTCCAAAGTCTTATCATCATGCTTGATATCTTCCAAAGGTTGAATAAGAAAACAGAAAACAGTAAAGGAAGAAAAAAAATAAATGTTATATGGATGATTTGATCCATTGTGTTGGAATTTCAAACAATGACAGGGGTGTTAACAAAAAAACCAAAGAAGATTGCATTGTAGGTAGATTATGTTTAGAAAGTAAAATGGTAACAAGCACTAGTTGTTACCAAATAATGCTAATTGTAGATTTGCTCAAATAAAATAAAAAAAGCTAATTGTGGAATATTTTTTAGGGAAATTTTCAAATTGTGTCTATCCCATTTTAGCAAGAGAGAGTTTTTTTGAGTTATAAAATAATTGATGGCATAACTATGAGTAATTACCTTCTTACCTTTTTGCCTAATGTGTCTTGGTTCGACATAATTGTCGGCCAAAAATTCTTAGTTCTGACAATATTATCAGACAAGGTTGAGACTTACTCGACAACTGTGTCGAGATGTACTCGATAATGGGCATATATTCTAGTCTTTGAAATAAGTTTGTAACTTAAAAAGGCTCTTCCTGCAATAAGAGTATTGTAAAAGACTATTGGCCAAACGTTAAAAAAATGTATTGTTGACCAATACAATTTTGAGGAAACTAAGAATTTTCGTTATGGGTCACGCAGAGACTCTACCAACTCGATGCAAGAAAAATAGTACTCCATGGTCTTGGTCCACTCGGCTGCATTCCTTCTCAAAGGGTTAAGTCCAAAACAGGCCAATGCTTAAAACGAGTGAATGAATGGGTTCTAGAATTTAACTCCAAAGTTAAAAAGCTCATCACTTCTCTCAATACTCGGCTCCCTAATGCAGCCCTAATGTTTGCAGATACATATCCAGCAGTTTTTGACTTGATTTCAAATCCAACTACGTACGGTAAGCTACTCAATTTTTTCTAGTTATCCTCTCAAATTATTAAAAACTAGAATAAACCTATTAAATATATATGATTATGTACTTTATGTTTATTAGTTTTAACTTAAATATTCATGGTCTTCGCAATATGTGAGACTTGTGCGGTAAAACAGATGTAATGACGTGAATAGAAAAGCCCAACCCCCATGTAACATGTGTCTATTTTTGTCTTGTGATGGCTTCAGGGCCTTCTCTAACCAATATTTTACGTACTACATCAAACATATGTCATGTATGCTTTTTTTTTTTTTTTGGGTCTTTCATTGAACTATATAATGACAAAATTGTTGGCTTTCCAGGTTTCAAAATTTCCAACACCTCGTGTTGCAACGTAGACACAAGCATCGGAGGGCTGTGCTTGCCCAATTCAAAACCATGTCGTGACCGTAAAGATTATGTGTTCTGGGACGCATTCCACCCCTCAGATGCAGCAAACGCAGTGCTCGCTGAGAAGCTCTTCGCCAGCTTGTTTGCTAATAATCACGGCCCTTCTATTGCACCCCAGCCTTCACATGATTGAAATAAGAAATAAATTAAGTATATGTGTTATTATATTTATAAATGCTGATGATCATGAACTTTAACTAGTCTAAGATACTACACGACAGTTTAATTTGAAGTATAATCCATATCTAAGAGGTCCGGTTTTACCTACACTGATTATGTAATCGATGCAAGTTAAGAAACAGTCTCCTTATTATTATTAACCTATAATGTTTACCAGATAATCATAACTTGAGGTTTTTCGTTATGCGTATACATTTACATACACATATATACAGGCTCTACGTATAGTGCCTCATGGTGGAGGTCCCAAGGCGAACTTGTGTCTGCACATTACCCCTGTACTTTTTATGTATTTTCTAAAATGTTACAATTTGTCTATTTTGCCGATGTAATCTTTGGGAATAGTACACTGGTGTGGCAATTTATCATTATCCTATACATAAATATTGACACATACGAATTGTACTTTTTTAAGTACCTGTCCATAACTATTAGAACAAGCAACAAAGGCCCAGCGGGATAACTTGGAAAGGCCCCAGCCTACTCAATCAAATCAAATGACCCAAATCTGCAACCAGCACTAAGACCTCAAAGCTATCGGAGCAGAGAACCATAAAACACGATTTACCCAAAGATATTGAGCATTGGTGGTCAATGAAGCTGGTCGCTTCGCTTTCTTCACCAGCCAACAAGCATCGACAGACGACGGAGAGGAGACGCAATGAAGACGAGCGACAATGGGTGGAACCTAGGAGAAAGACGACCTCAAGAGCTTGGAGAAGTTGTCTTTTTTTTTTCTTTTTTTTTTTTCTAGCAAAGTTGGGTTTTAGACGGGGATGATATGAAATTCATCTGTTTTGGTAGATTTCAAGTACGATGACCTGAATTTATTGGAGATCACTTCATTAATCATTAAAATTACCGAAACTTATCGCCAAACTGATTATATCTATGTTGTTAAATCTAGTCAATTTTAATTTCAACAATATCCACTCTCAAAAAAAACAAAAAAAATCAACAATATCAATATGATTGACTTTGCAAGCGATTTCGATTTTTCGAAATTTGTTTGCACCCTTACTTTTATGCAAGCCACTCAACCGTAAGTAGTCTTCGCAACTTGAGGAAGCTACAATAAACATTTCGAATCCACAAGAATAGAGCAACAAGATGAAAACAAAANAAAAAAAAAAAAAAAAAAAAAAAAAAAAAAAGACAAGTGAGCTCTATGCGAGTTGTGACCTAAGCATGTTTGGTTGGTGGGAGAAATGAGAAGGGTGAAGAGATTATTAGATGAATTTTGGGTAAAGTGATTGTGATACCAGGATTTAAAGAGGAAATGTATTAAAGAATGAATTTTATTTTTAATTAACTTTCAATTCTTTTAAAATTAACGAGATTTTAAGGGACAGATGCTCGCTCAAAGTTATAAAATAGTTATTCTAACTAAAATCTTTCATTTTTTCTTCCACTTCTCCTTCTTACCAAATATGTGAGATATTTTTGGTTTCATCTTATTCCGCTTATACCAAGCACAATAAAGAAATAGTGTTCCTCTTTCTCTCTCACTTCCCTTTCCTAAATAATATAGGTCTTCTTCTTACATTTTTTTTCCTCCCTTACCAAACATTAAAGAGTGCGTACACCTATACTCTTGCAAAAGAAACACCATGCCTTCATATTTCAGAAGAAAAAAAAATATACAAACAGAAAATAATACATTACTAGGTTAGTTCAAGGGTCTTCTACACCACCCATAGGCCCTGATTTGGGAAACATGAACTGATTTCTCTAGAGAAACCCAACCACACTTCGAGATGGTTAGCATGAAACGAAGAACTCTTACATTTGGATTTTTTTCCCTAATTATTTTGGATTTTTCCTATTTAGTTTAATTAACTTAATTGGTCATAGGTTAGCATGAACTGAAGAACTCTTGCATTTGGATTTCTTTTCCCTAATCATTTTAGATTTTTCCTATTTAGTTTAACTATCTTAATTACATAGGTATTGGCTTATTTGCTTCAAACAATTTGGGCCTACACTTTTTTTTTTTTTTTGGAAAAATAATACTTAGTACTACCTTTTTTAAAAACAATGACAAAAATATGACCTAGAAAATTATTATGACATAAATAGGTAATTTTTTAAATACTGAGTAAAGAAATGGCAATGGCAAAATCGTAAATAATGTAATCTCTCAAAATAACGTTTATAAGTCTAAAAGAATGAGATAGAGTAACTAAGGAACATGTTGACTTAGGACCTACTTGACATAGCTTTTAAAATATTGCGGGACTCAAAAATTATTTTTGAGAATATTTAGATGAATTATAAAAAAAAATTAATTAAAAATCATTTTTAATAAAATATGAACCCATTAGTTTTTCCTAAAAAGATCTTCTTAGACTTTTATTTTAAGAATAAAAAATTATCTCAAACGAGTCTTTAGTTGTTGGAGTGTATGCACTTGTAAATGGTCTAGGTTCAATTCCCACGACATGACTTTGTAACACTTTCCCTTCCCTTTTTTCATGTTTTTCTTCATGGTTTTTCTCATTTTTTTCTTCATTAAACATACTTCTGTAAAATCTTTTTTTTTATTATTTTTCCTTTTCTCATTTTAATTTCTTTTTTTTCACTCTAAGAAAAGAAAAATCTCACCTTTTTTGTTATTTTCTATCATTTTTTTAAATTTTATTCTATTTTTTACTTTACTTCACATTTTATATATGTTTTTTCATTGAACGTACTTATACATCCTTTTTTCTTTTTTTTTCCCCCTTATTGTCCTTTTCCTTGATTCATTGAACATACTTCCATTATTTTTTCTTTTCTTTTCTCCTTTTTTTTCTCCTTGTTGTCCTTTGTGGAAATTAATTTAGATCGAGTTTTCTATTGTTATCATCGTGCGTATGAAATTATGTCTTACCAACTATTTGTTAAAATATACTTCTTTCCACTTTTTTTCTTTCCATTTTAATTTCTTTTCCCTTCAATATTTAAAAAAAAATGGAAAATATCACTTTTTTTGCTATCTTCTAATAAATGTCCAAACTCTTCTTTTTTAATAAAGCCTACGTAAATTTTGTACTATCTATCCTGCTCTTTCAATATATTAAAAATATATACATTTATCTTTGGATTAAAAATTTCTCAACCAATCCACCATCCTACCATGCTTATTAGAAAATATGCTCTATTATAATCCATATTTTTCTCAAACTATGGCCTACGAGTTAATAAAAACAATTAAACCACCCAAACCAACCCAAAAACTACGGTACATGTGACTCTCAAGAACATATTCGTCAACAGTCTACAATTTCAATAGTGAAAGCACATATTTCCCTTTTTTTCAATAATAGACAACTTCGTATCTGTGAACAAAAGTTGAAATACAAGGAGAGAATAAAATATCCTCAAATATCTTAAAACACAATCCAACGAACAAAACTATGCTAACCACCACAATACGAAGTACTTTTCCAATCAAAAGTAACTAAAAAAAGCAAAAAGTTCTTAAATCCTTTTAAATAGTTATGTTTTTCACCACACACACTACTTTTAATAAAGAACTTTGCTGTGATGGCCTATACTAAATTGGTGCACATAAACCACGTACCACTACCTAAGAATTCTATATCATGAAGATGAACTTAATATTATGAAAAATGCTACTCATACTGTGGGAAACGGCTCAAATTACAACCAATCAACCTGTGCTAAGTTATGCTAGTGGCTGATCTTGTGCAAGTACACGCTGTGATAAGCCATGCAAGTGTCAGAAGCGTCTGCTATTAGGATTGATATCATAGTATAATATACATAAATTCAACCTAATTAAAAACTGTGATTCATCAAACTCGTCTGCCAATACCCAATAGCCAATAGCCAATAGCCAATAGCCAATAGCATATCTTTCTAATACAATAGTACAGCCTAAATTACATTCTAAGAATCACTTTTCAGATGACCTTTTTAGAACCTAACTTTTCTGTTATGACATCCAATCATAAAGAATTGTAGAATGTCAAAACTACTATGTCTAATTCTAAAATAGTCAAGTTAATTTCGGTGCAAAGTACGCTTGGTCTCTTACAAAAGTCCAAATTCCCAAAATAATTTGCACAATTTTTATTGACAACTAACTAACTCGTATTTAACTACCGAGTAAATTTCCTTCACCCACATTCACATAATGTATAGATGGCTACACAATCTTTTTAAAGATGAAAAATGCACACAATCTTTTTAAGGATGATACATTTTTCGTACGAAAGTTTCAAATTTGAGACAACTCTTCTTTCGATGTAACAAAGGCAATATGAGAATGCTATCATCAAATTTAAACAAAACAACTTCAAATTAAAAATAAAAAGAAAAAAGCCACAAAAAAATTGCGGTTTAGTTGTGTAAGCTCTCAGTTGAAAGGCCAAAGTTTTCCACATGAGAGAATGAAAAGGGAAGCTAAACCTCTTCATACTAAGTCAAAGAAAACCAAACTCGAAATGTTTGGCAAAGCCTTCCGCTCATATTCTAAAACAAGATGCCATAAGCCTCTTTTCCTAGACCAAGAGAATCACAAGGCAAAACCAAACACAACAAGTTTATCTCCTTCAATGTCTCAATCCAAAGAGGCTCAACCTTTCAACCCCAAAACATTCTCAATTCGGTGTGGTTAAAGCAAAATCAATCATCATCGAGCATGAATATTCAACCCAAATATACATCATATTCTAAACAAATAAAAAAAAAAAAAAAGGCTTCATATTCTAAATAAAATTAAAGAGTGATGTGTGTGTGTGTGTTTGGGAAATGAGAAAATTGATGTGGAACCTACGAGAAAGGGCGAGAATCCACGATGAGGAAAAACTGCCTGTCCGAAGGTACCTATTTTAGGATTGGATTTCGCATCGATTCGTAGTCCCTTTGCTATTCAATTTGATCAGCAGAGAGATTCATAGTCAGATGCCCCTTACCCACATTTCGTACTGAATAAAGTATAAATCTATTAGTAACGTATAGATTATTAAAAAAAAAAAAAAAAAAAATCTAAGAGAAAATCCTCAAGCAGAAGCGTTGTAGTGAAGCCAAGTGAAGTGCGTCACTGCGGCTTGCAGTAGTAGTTGAAGATTATATAGAGATGAGGAAATTAGGGTTTGAAGATGGAATTGGTGTGTGGACCACATCTCGGGCTTTTCAATTGACATTGAACTGGACTCCCTGTACAACACACATAAGTCTCGGCCCAAACGAACCAGCTAACCAAGTTGATTCGATGTGGTGTAAGACTCATCTAACTTCCTATTAAAATTTTACGCACGCATGCATATTAATTCTATTACGTAAATATTGAGAAGTTTGTTTTTCGTAACAGGACGGTCGAAGGCTTGAAATTAGTACCCGACTCTTCGAACGATCGTCAACGACATTAGTTGAATTATTGTGTAAAAATAAAATGATCAAAATAAACATTATTATACAATTATGCATATTTATAGAAAAAGCTTATTAATATTTTTTTTTTACAATTATGTATATTTTGTATATACTAAACATGTTAATAGTTTTTTAAAAAATAATTTGATATAAAAATAAACTCAATTAAATTAGTTACTCAATTAAATTTATTTTATTTTAATTTTCTTTATTTTCACAAAAATTTGAAATTTCAATAAAGAATCAATTTGGCTACTTTAAAATAACTAATATGAAGAGTATTTTACTCAATAATGATTTAAATATATTAATACTACTCAATTAAATGTTTAGCTTTTTTGTTTTTAGTGATGATATTTTAGCAATTATGAATTATTCATTAAAAAATAGTACAGATTCCTGCATAATCTAAAAGTCAAAGTTACCTTAGACTAGGGTCTAGTTTGGTAGAGCAATAGATTTTAAGAAAAATACTTTTAGTTGTACTGAAGGAAAAAATTATTGTAGTATAAAGTAGCAGAGTATTTGGTAAACTATAATTTTAAAGTGTTATGACTTAAAAAAAATTGTATTAAAATATTTGGTAATCTATGTGATTGAATTGTTGTGCAAATATAAAATGGCTAAAATAAATATCATTATACAATTATGCATATTTATAGAAATAGCTTATTAATATTTTTTATAATTATGCATATTTGTACATGCTAAAGATATTAATACTTTTTAAAAAATTGATATGAAAATAAATTCAATTAAATTAGTTACTCAATTAATTTTATTTTATTTTACTTTATTTTCGTCTGAATTTAAAATTTCAATAAATAATCAATTTGGTTACTTCAAAATAAATAATATGAAAAGTATTTTAGTCAATTATAATTTAAATATATTAATATTTTTTAAAAAATTAATATGAAAATAAATTCAATTAAGTGTATGGTATTTTTATTTTTAAGTTAAGGTATTTTAGGTATTATGATTTATTCATTAGAAGATAGTATAAATTCCTGCATAATTTAAAAATCATAATTTTATCAAAAATTATTGAATAATCTAATTTTTAGATTTTTATTAAATACCTTTTAGTTCATAGATTGTTCGAAAAGTATTTTTAGGTTATTAAGAAGTTAAACCAAACTGACTTTAGTTTTGGCTTTTGACAGTAATTTTGTCAAAAAAATTGAATAGCCCGAATTTTAGATTTTTATCAAATACTTTTTGGCCCACAAGTTATTCAAAAAATGTTTTTAACTTGTTAAAAAACTAAACTAAATTGGGCCATACTTATATATTAGCTTTAGTTTATGCTTTGAATATAATATTTTTATATTGCATATCATATTTTACAATTAGTATATCTATTAATATTTCAGTTGTTTTGATGTAGCATTTGAAAACAGACACTTAAACCAGTTTTGAAACAAATTTTTTGAATAACAGTTAACTAATATACTTTGAAAATATATCATTATTATCGAAATTAACTTTGCTATACTTTAGAACAAAATACTTTATCGCCTCCCCCTCCCCGGACTTTTGCTAATAGTTGTTATTTATCCCATGACATTTGAAATTTCACCTAAATGCCCCAATTTTTATAAATGTGGTATCATGTTAATATAGTGCCCATCATATTTAGACCCTTTTTATCTAGATTGACTAAATAAGAAGAAAATTCCATATTTTCTATTTTTTGCTCAAGCCCTATAATGATGGAGAATTTTCTTAGTTGCATCTTGCATACCCATTAAACATTGTTAATCCAACAAAACTCTATAATGCAATCATATTTTTATCCTCACAATATTTATAGCTTTCTATTGTTGTATGCTAACTGGGATTGACTCAAGATTTGAAAAAATTAGGACAAATCAACTTCACATTTATAAAAATTGGGGCGTAGGAGAATTTCAAATGTATGGGATAAACGATACATCTAGTAATAATCGAGGGGTCAAAGGATATTTTGCTAAACTCTATACCAAATGATTTTTGACAATATTAACTTTGCTATGCTTTTAAATCCCAATTATTTAGTTAAAAAAAAAAATTATTTTATGTTTACACCTTGAATTAGGTAGAGTGTCCTAAGATGTCCCTGAACTATTAAAAGTGTCAACTTGGGCAAATCACTAAATATTATCATTCTGAGTCATCTAAAATAGACAGACAATGGCAGGTGTCATAATTTTAGAGTGTTTGTTGATAATACATATAACTAAATGAGGTTGAAATTAGTAAAACGGTTCGTCTATTTGCCTAATAAATGATTATTTTAGTGGTTTAGGGCTCCATTGAATTATTAATTCGAGAAGCATATTAGGACAATCTATATGGTTCTGGGCCAAATATAAAAATAACCTTAAAAAATTATGAACGGATTTGGAAGTTCACAACAAAAACAACTATAAAATTAGGGGAGCTATATTTATATCTCTTAATGATATAAAAGTACCCTTGATCTAAATTAACTCCATCCAAAAATTTAAAAAATTGTATTTTTATTATAAGCGCCCTTGCCATTCCTAAAATAAGTTTTATCTTATGTACCCATTAATTTTATTTAATTATCAAATTTGGCATTCTACCCTGACATAAAGCCGCATCATCTAAAATTAAAAAATAAAAAAACTCAGACGCAAAAAACCAACAATAGCCACAACAAAATAGAATCTGCGCATTTTCATTGATAATAAAATCCTTCCCAGAAAAAATGTTATCCCAAATTAAAAAAAAAAAAAAAGATATTAAAAAGAATAGTAACACAACAAGAGTGCAAGTAGTTCACGAAGCAAGCCATGGAATCTAAGATCCAGACTCTTCATGAAACCATGCCTTTCACATAGAATAATCATACAGAACATGTAATATATATATATATATATATATATATATATATATATATATTTATATCTCCTTTACTTGGTTTAAGAAATTAAACGATTATTAATTTTTTTGTTGATTTCTTAAATTTTCAAAAAATGCAATTAAAATCAGATTACGTTTTACTGAACAACAATACAACAAAATAGTAAAAATCGACACCACATCTTAGCAAGTCTTTCGTTTTAAATTTTCTCTTCAACACAAAACAATTAAAGTTCGTCATTTATTTTTCTATTGATGAACGAAATTAGGGATCTAAGGTAGAAGATTTATGGAGAAAAATTTAGAGTTTCTAATTGTAATATGATAGAGTGTGATTATTAAGAGCCAATTATGAAAAAGTTATTTATTTATTTATTTTTAACGAAGTCAAAAGTTAATTAAAAGGACATAAAAATTGTAGATCTTTAGTCTTTTGACCTAAGGATAAATAAAAGGATATTTACACTAATGGGATCTACTAGACCTCTGGTGATTAAAAAAAGAGACTTATTTATAAATATTTTTAAAAACTAACCCTCGTTACTTTTGAAGTCGAGTTGTAGGACATGAAGCTGGGCTTGAATTGAGTTGTTCCTTAAACTTGACAGGATATGAGATGTGCTCTGACTGCCTTGGAGTCTCTTATATTTTTGTCTCTCTATAAGTTATTTCATTTGAAACCGGTGTATTTCCTTTTTGTGGATTCCGAGGAATCAAAATCTTTATGCTCATGTTATTGCCAAGTGGGCCCTTTAAGTTTTTACGATATGGGTCTTTTACTCTCAGGGAGGTTGCCCCTTGTGGCAATTACTTTGATTTCTGTCGTTTTTAGAAACAGCAATGTATGCTTCTCCAAATTTCTTTGTATAGAGCATCTGGTCTAATAATTCTCCCGCTATATCGAGTAGTCAATGTATTTTGATATGGAATAATGATCTCATAATTTTAACGAGTAGTCAAGGTATTTTGATATGGAATAGTGATCTTATAATTTTGTCGCTCAACAATTATTGTTGATTGTAGTCTGATCTCATCAAATGTAATTCCTCTAGTACAACTTTACTTCGAAATTTGAAATTAGTCATATAGTCATTTTCAAAAAAAGTGACATTTGTTGATATAAATACGTTTTTTCTCTTAAAGACTATAAAATAAACCTCCTATTGTGCTTTTTGGATAACCTACAAACAAACAAATCTCTGTACATGGTTCTAGTTTATCCGTCTTTCTTTTCAATATATGTGTTGGACACCCCCATATGCGAATATGACGTAAACTAGATTTGTGCCCATTCCACAACTCTAAAGGTGTCTTTTGGATAGACTTGGAAGGTACAATATTCAAAATGTAAACAACATTTTGTAATGCATAACTCTAAAATAAGAGTGATATGGAAGAGTAGCTCGTTAATGATCTAATCATATCAAAAAATGTTCAATTTCTCCTTTCTACAACACGTGTTCTAAGTGCTATGACTTGGGATAGGATGTCATTTTCCAGCAAGTAATCCTTGAATTTATTATCAAGCTACTCACCTCCTCGATTTGATCGAAGAGTTTTTAATGACTTACCTAATTACTTTTCAGTCTCTGCTGTGAATTTTTTGAACTTTTCAAAAGTTTCAGATTTTTTTTGTGCTAGGTATACGTATCTATATCGTGAATAATCGTCAATAAATGTGACAAAATATTCGTAACCACCTCTTACTTATGCATTCAATAGACCACATACATCACTATACACAAATTCAAGGGATTCTTTGGCCCTTTTATCATTTGTTGAGAAAGGTCTCTTAGTCATTTTCTCTTCTAAACAAGATTCACAAATTGATAGAGTGCTAACTTTTAGCTCTCTCAAAGGACTATACTTTATAAGTTTGTTTATCCTATCTAGATTGATATACCTTAACCTAAGATGCGAAAAATATATATAGTCTTTATGAGAAATTTTTTGCTTTTTAGATTTGAAAGTTCTACTTTAAACATTTCAGTATTAAACTGTGATCGTTCGTCCAACTTTAACATATAGAGTCCATTTGTAAAATAAATATTTAAACCATTTCTAGAAATAATAATCTCATTATTAAGAAAAGAAACACTAAACATTTGTTCAAATAGTCTTAAAATAGAAATCCAATTCCTACGAAAACGAAGAATAAAGTAAACATTGTTCAATAACAAAAATTTATTCCTCAAATAAAGACAGACAGTTCCCATTATTTTTGCTGAAACTGTGGCATTTGCCTACTCTCATCGTGAATTCCCTTCAGCAAGCTCTCTTGAAGAACTAAGCATTTGAAAAGAAGAACAAATATGATTAGTGGCTTTTGAATCAACTATCCAGATAGATGCATCAAATAAATATTCTTCCACTAAACAAGCTTCTAGAATGAGTAAATTATATTTACCTTTCTTCTTCTCTTTCAATTCGGAGAGATACTTATTACAATTTCTCTTTCAATGCCTTTTAACTCTATAGTGGAAACATTTTCTCTTAGGTTTTTTGTCCTTGGAGTTATCCTTCTTGGTATTTGTGTTGCCTTTCTTACTCTTTTTAGGTTTAGACCCAAAGCCACCCTTGCTCTTCTTCTTCTTATTTTTATTAGAGGAAGAGGAATTTTCTTATGCAAGATTTGTTTTAGCAATAGTCATTGAACCATATTTACCTTTATCTTTTGATATCGATTTGAAAGTTTGTATTTCATTGAAGAGTTGAGTCATTGTATAATTTAACTTGTTCATAATATAGTTACTCTTTAACTGAAGAAAATCAGGTGAGAGTGATTCCAGAGTTATACTCACTTGAGTGTAGTCATCAATCATAGCTCTGTGACCTTCAGCCTTTCCAAAGTAATTGATTATATTTAAAATAATCTCTCATTAGAGTTCCTCTCTTCATTTTCGTATTCATAGCCTTTTTAATAGCGTCATGGCGAGATTGATCAGATTGTTGCCTAAACATGGCCTAGAGAGACTCCATTATCTCATAACAGTCTCCATCTTTTCATGCTTAGCTTTAAGCACGTCCATCATGCCTGCGAACATGTAGCAATGAGCTTTATTCTTGGCATAAATCCACTTTTCATAACTTTTTCATGCAGTACAAGTAGCATTAGCAATGGATTATAAAAGATATTCAGCCATAAGGACAAACTTGTAGTCTTTACTAACAAGTATGATATTTATATTATTTTTTCACTTGATAAAATTATCTCTAGTTAATTTTTTATTTGTGAGTAAAACGATAATGGGATTCGAGGTTAACATATTTGCTTTAAAAAATAAAATCACATTCAACATATTTGAAAATAAATATCACAAAGAATTCGGAATAGTAAACATGACGCATGATGCATGTAAGTAAACACATAAACTTAGTTAGTAATTCCACAGTAATTTAATTTTCTCTAATTAGCTGTCATTGTAGGATAAGTCAGATAATTATTAATTGAATCGAGATATTCTTAATTAATTGTATCCTCATGAATGTGACCCATTATTTTAGATTTTAGCAACTTAACTCAAAATTATTGTCGTAGAGTAAGTCAATTTTGAAATACATTCTAAAATTCTATCTCTTGGAAATTAAGCTATGTTATTAATTTAAATGAACATCCTCTGTAGGGACGAAATCTAAGCGTTTTTAGGCATCAATTAAATATCACGGTGTTTAATTAATAATGAAGACCGTGAAATATATTGTTATATATCTTTCTCCCACTCATTATTTGAAATTTTTTTGTGTTTTTACTGAGAAATATCTAATATTTTATTTAACTTAGTTATTATATCTAATATAATTTTCTAGGTTAATCTATTAGTCCAACCTTATTAGTCCTAAATAAATTACTAGTTTTTCTAAAAATCTAAATTTATTATTATAGAAATAATTTGGCTAATCTAATTAATCTAATTAATAAAGATAGCCTAAATTAAATAAGTGTGATATTACCAAAATTTAATTATTAAACTCAAATCACATTATTCAATTTTTTTATTCCTATCTAATTATTTAATCTAATTAAATTAGTTATATTCTAACTAAACTATTTTATCATGAATATAACATATATGCATGATATTCATAAATAACTATGAGTAAGAATAATGAATAGGATGTTATAATTACATATCACATATAATATAATAATAAAATAAAATAAATGATATTTGACCGAGTCTTTTAGAAAATTACAATATAATAAAATATTAAAATTACAAAGAGTCAAAAGCACGCAGGCCCGAAAGCTATCCGCTAGTCTTCTTGAGCTTCCTTTCTTCTTTTAGTATTTTTACAAATCAAATTTGTTGAAAGTGATACTTCTGTAAATAGTTTCATAAAACTATCCTAACTCATATAATATCTAAGTAATCTAACTCATATAATATCTAAGTAATCATTCGGCCAAGGCCATTTTTTTAAAAAAACGTAAGTTATTTATATAATATATATTAAGTT
>JXTB01000182.1:438036-472145 GCA_002914805.1 Parasponia andersonii | reverse complement strand
ATTCAAATTAATTAATTCAAAATTAATTAATTAATAATAATTATTAATTATATATAGATAAACTATTTATCCCTCCAGTACAATGTTTGTAAGAGGTGGAATTGAGGATCTATAGACCTGTAATTCAAATTCTAATAAATTATAACAATTAATTAAACTCTTTAATTAATTTGTTTAATTTATTAATTCTAATATTACTCCACTAAAAATTCGGAATTATACTTTTTAAATTACAGAATTAATTTATTCAGAAAACAACGAGTAGTCTATTGATTTAATTATTACATGTAGTTCAATTCTCCATAGATAATTCATAATTGGAACTAAGTCATGTTTCGTTTACCTCTCCAATTGCATTTTTATCCTTGTGTACCATTGATTCTTCAAAAAATAATTAATTTATAAATGTATTAGAAATTAAGTACTCAAACTGTTCAAGTCCTGAATCAAAACATAAGAGAATCATTTTTTTAGCTTCCTAATGGAAGAAATAAATTCCATATTTATAAGTTGCATTCCCAATTACTCATCTCATCATGTTCCCAATATACAAGTATTTCGATTTGTTTAAAAATCAAACATTTAACAACTATGTTAAAGAACATTATATTATAAATAGGATTCTATAACCATATAGGATTAAGATTGATCTACGTATGATCATCTAATGAAATTATTTGAACTCTCAACAGTTAATAAAATTTACGTGAAATTCGAATCATATCTAGTACAATTCTATATGATCGAATTATATAAAGTACTCTCATTGTGATGTTAACACAGCAATAGTCCTAATAAGACTATAATAACATTTTCAATATTAATAAATTGTACTAATAATATTTAATTAATTATTATAAATTATATTTAATTTATTATCTATAAATTTAATCCTCATGTATATAACATTTATATACTAAATTTGTAATCACGTAAATAAACTAAAAATTTTCTTATATGTAAAGATATACAAATTATGCACAAATTTAACTAGAAAAATATTATTTTATTAATTCAATAAATATCTAATCAACACATTAATAGTCCTAATAAGACTATAATAATATTTTTAATATTAATAAATTGTACTAATAATATTTAATTAATTATTATAAATTATATTTAATTTATTATCTATAAATTTAATCATCATGTATATAATATTTATATACTAAATTTGTAATCACGTAAATAAACTAAAAGTTTTCTTATATGTAAAGATATACAAATTATGTACAAATTTAAATAGAAAAATATCATTTTATTAATTCAATAAATATCTAAAATATACGTAGACATAAGCCCTTATCAGGCGAAGCGCTTGAGAAGCTGGCAAACTACAACTTACTAAATGATGCTGCCCTAAAGGTTCACATGGTTTGGCAACCTCTATCTACCTCAAAATTTCTCAAATCATAACTGTGTTTCAAACAAATAGTCTTTTTTTACAAATAAACTGCAAAGTGAAAAATAACTCCTATCATAATGACAATGCTCGTAAAAGCACCGCAGTGAAAATCGTCGGCTGAAGAATCTGCACTGGTGGAATTCAACGAGGGGGCAGTAACATTTACTAGGGTGCCATTCTTCCCAAGACTGTAATCACAACAAATAGATTAATAATCAGTAATGATGGCTTTTCCAGTATCTTTTAAATTATAGATTTTCAGTATCCTTTATTTAGAAAAGCTAATGACTTTGCAATCATGTTATAATCAATGAAAAAACTCCTATGCTGGAAGGGGGAAAAAAAAATAAGTAATGTAGGACCAACACTGCATAATGTACTTTTGAACTTTAAAAAGAAATCTTGTATAAAGGAACAGACGTTCTATACCTTCCGGGAAATAAGCAGGAGCCATGACCTGCACCAGTTGATTCAGGAGAAGAGTCAAAAATAAAGAAATCCATAGTAAAGTCAACAAGCCAAGTCAAACAAGAAATCCAGTTAACAGAAACACTGATAAAGATGTTAATATGGCTGATCAGTGTTAAGCCAAAAATAATATGCTAAACATTTGTGAATGTGAAGTTTACTTGGATCCGTGGTTGTAAGTGCAGCCACCCCATTGAAGTCACATGAATCAGCATCCTTCCCCATCTTATGATAATAAGTATTAAAAGCATAAGTTGCATGAGCAGCCACATTATCCGGCTCGTAGCATGGCTGTCCCTGCAACAAGACCGAGCAATCAACTTTGCCAGGGCCACAAGCCCAGTCGAGTCCAGCCTGCAGCATCTTTTCATCAGCACCTTCCTTGGCCGTACAGTAAGTCTGGTTTGTAGTATCGTTGGACAAAACATTTCCTGATCTTGTCAAGTGCATAATGTAAATAGGCACGCCGTTTGCATCAAACAATCCCCAGTTTTTCTCTGAGACTGGTCCGGCTTTCGTATCCTCGTTGTAAAGCTCATAAATGAAAGTACTAACAGCCATCCCTGGGTGTTTGGGAGTTCCGGTCTTGTTCAACACATGCCTTATCAGATTGCTGTTGTAAGTATTGGCATTCTCTAAGGTTGCATCAGGTTCACTGGCATCACCCTTGGAAGGCCAACCTGATTCTGTCACTATTACAGGAATGTTAGTGAAATTGAGAAAAGCCATGGCAGAATACGCTGCATCAACCATTGCATCAAACACGTTGGAGTAGTGAAGAAGCGTGTTCGAATCAACAGCTTCTTTGTTTGGAGGGAGAGGCTCAAAGAGAGCATAATCCAGAGGAATAACACCATTTGCTTGCATGTAATCATAGTAAGGGTAGATATTAAGCATGAGATATGATCCTGTGGACTGCAAGAAACTGAGCATGGGGACCAGAACTGGATTCCATGAGTGGTTAAAGAAGGCTTGGGAAGGTGGGAATGAATCGAGGATTATCGAGGAAGAAAGTGGTGTCGAGACTTTGATTTGGCGGTCAAGATTCGATGCAACAAGGGCTGAGTGAATGTACTTGAGAGCATTGACAAGGACTTTTGCTGCATTAGGAAGGATAGTAAGAACCTCAGAACCAACACATATGGCAGTGATGTTGGTGGCAGGGTAATGAGCTACAATATTCTGTGAAACCCAATTAGCTGCAGTGGAATTCGATTGGCCAATTCCGAGGAGCTGTTCATTGGGAACGGAGACAACAACTTGAATGCCAGTATTTGCAAGTGCAACAAGCATACCACGGTCAGTATCATATAGCCGAATATGTCTAATTTGCTGGGCTTTTAGCAGGGCTACAACTTGCGTAGGATGTGGCATATCAGAGAGGTCTGTTCCAATGTTCACGCCGACGAATGCATCTGAAACATAAAACAAAAACAAAAATCACAACCATGATAATTTGCATGTCTGATCTCAACAGCAAGTTTCATTCAATGACATTGGAACAGTAAAAACCTACAGCTAACGCAAATTTAATGAAGGAACTTGTTTCTTTTCC
This sequence comes from Parasponia andersonii, assembly GCA_002914805.1. Lineage (NCBI taxonomy): Eukaryota > Viridiplantae > Streptophyta > Magnoliopsida > Rosales > Cannabaceae > Trema > Trema andersonii. The sequence goes on along the minus strand of JXTB01000182.1, from coordinate 468,714 downwards.
CTTGTTTAGTTAGAATTGGCCTAGTTACACGTGTATATGTGTGTGTGTGTGGCGCTAATGAAGATATTGGTGGAAGTAACTCGTGAAGATGAACAAAATCATACAAATTTCTTTTGGCCTTTTGGGTACAAGCAAGGCATTCATTCTACACAACATATAACTAAGAATGAGTAATTCCATTGACGAAAAGATATAAACTACAGTTCTGACCAGCAGTTGACATACTTGCTGAAAATTACTTTTGGGAACCAGTGATGCAAGACACCACAAGAGCAAAATTGCAGGGCCTCACGTTTAAACTCCATCTCTTTTGGTGACTGAACCCCTAATTCCCAAAAGCAATTTTTCCAGTAACAGAGGACAAGTTGTCCTATTGGCAAAAGGTATGTACTAAGTACCATATTTTGAACACAACTTGACCTACTTATTGGAAAATACTTCTAGACATCACAGATGCAAGGCACCACAAGAGATAAAATGTGGGGCCTCAAACTTCGCACTTTGTCTTGTAGTGAGAGACACATCATATACAAAAGCATTTCTTCTACATACTAGGATTGAGCAATGTACTAAGTACTTCTGACCAACCCATCGATGTAGTTGTTGAAAAATGCCTTTGGGCCTTGGTATATTAGTGATGCTAAACAAGATCACTGCCTAGCTCAAGTTGGAACCAACATGGCAAAGATATTTCATCTTCTATATCACTAACTGTCAATAATAATACTGGATGAATGCTCGCGCCAGTAGGGCTGTCCTCCAGTTCCTATTGTGATGAGTCAAATAGAGAGGCTAATTAACAAAATCATGTTTAAAACACCATCAAGTTGGTAAGCACTAATTCGATTACACATGACAAAAAGCAAGAACCTCTATCAGTTAATTGTCACGCGACCTTACTAACAAGAAAATGCTAAGAGCCATCGGCTAATTGTCACGTGGGTCCCAAAATTTATAGTGAATCTCACATTTCTATCTATTAGTACATGGTACTAAATATTTTAAGTATCCCATAGCACGACACACTAATAGAGGTGTGGATCACAAATTTTATTGGGAAACCCACGTCTTATTAGTGTATGATACTAAATATTGTAGGTATCTCGTAGCACTGCTCTAACTAAAATGCACACCAAAATAAGTTGTGCTTTATAATTTTTTTTTGTTTTTCTGATTACATGCTTTATAAATGTTGTAACAAACAACACTATCCTAAAATGGGATATAAAACATATATATATATAAGTGAGTGTGACAATGTCTTATACCAACTGTCAGGTCAATGGACAACAACTGGCAACTAAAGCCATAGAAGGGTAGCCTGTATATGCTCCAGTCTATCCCATGCCTACACCAAGTTCCAACAATTTTAGAAAAGCTAAATTCTAGTGAAACTTGACCATTTACACTACCAATGTTAATGGGTAACAAGTGATGCATTAGCTGCACGACGACGTTGGTGGCCCCTTCTATATTTTTTTATTATTATAACATATTAAAGAATAAATATGTATATAATCTTAAGGATAATAATGGTAATATACATAGACTTAATTATTATATCATGTTAAAGAATATTATACTTAAGGACAAGAACGGTGATTTTCTAGGAAGGGGTTTTCATTTTTAACTCAAACTTCTGCTTTGGTAGAACGGAGAATCTGTGAAATTAAGAAGGTAATGTTAGTAGCGTATATTATTTTCTTTTAAATTTATAATTAGCGACGGATTTTTGCCTCACTTTATTAAAAAAAAAAAAACCGAATCCTCGTTAAATACAGCTGACCACAATAAATTACCACTAGAAATGCCGAAACGGAGTTTTGGACTATTCTGTTGGAGCTCGAGGTCTAGAATAGATATACATGTATATATATGTGTGTGTTTAGTTGTTCAAGTAAAAGTAAAAATAAAATATGTGGAAAGCATTAGAAGCGGAACCCCAACTCCCTTCTGTCCTCCTTTATTTTGTAATTAATTACCTGACCTACTACTACTACTACAACCTCAGGACTAACTGAAGCATATCAAAATTCTTACACAACAAAACAAATAAATAAATAGAATAATCAATCTCAGACTAAAACTAAGAGACATTTCTATGCTCTTAAAGCCATTGATTTTTCCTGTAGGCAAAAACCAATTACTTCATCTGCAAAACAAGTACTCTAAAAAGGTATTTTTGGGCATTTAGGAAAGAGGGAAGGTGAGAAATCATTGGTCCCATAGTAAAGATGTAAACAATCAATGTGAAGCTACGTTTATAGCCTGAATGGGAATGATAAAAGAAATTCAAGCTTATTAAGTAAGAAGAAAAAGAAAAAGAAAAAGAGAAGATAAGATTGCAGCGTAATCTCACAAACACATTCATTCAAACAGAGCTAAGAGAAACTGAAGCACTGATTACCTTCATCAGCAGTGGCAGAGCTAGAGGAAGAAGCTGCTAAAAGCAAAAGAAGCAACCACGCAGCCATTGATAGAATTTTAAAGAAAACAAAACCAAAAACCCACTTTAGAGAATCTTAAAAGAAACCCAACTATTAAGATTTGAGAGAGAAAGAGAGAAAGAGAGAATGAGTGTAGAACTGGGAACGTAAAAGACCAGACCAATCAAGAAAGGAAAGTGAAGTAATAAAGGGTGGATTAAAGTCGTGGGGAATATTACATCAGTACACATGAATGTATGACTAGAAAAGAGAGAGAGAGAGAGAGAGAGAGAGAGAGAGAGAGAGAGAGAGAGAGGGGAGTGGTACCCACAAATCAAAGATTTGTCAGGAAATGAACGGTAAAGATTTCATGTCTACAAGATCACAGTAAGCAAAGAAGGCAGAGCCAAACACCTAACACCCGACGGCAAAAGCCATGCATAGTATAGGCATAGCCAACTTTTTGCTGTTGGGTAGCCGTTGTAGGCATCTCTCCTCTTATTGATCTGTGTGGAGTGGAGTCTGGTGTAGTGTTTTCAGCTGCAGGACACAGAGCAGTGTTTCTTTTCTTTGTATTTTTGCATTAAAAACCCTTTTTTATTAAAAAAAAAAAAATGTAAGATTCATCCCTGTTGGTGAGACATCATTTCGAGACAATGTACTAACCATAATAAATAAATTAATTAAAATTGAAACAAAAAGGTTTTGGAAACAAATCAACGAAAAATAATAAAAGAAGAAATCGAGAAATTCTTTTACGAATAAAGCAGTGTCTTTGTGTTTTCAATTTTTCTATTTTATTGAAGTGAAGATTATTTCACTGCTATATAATCCAACAACAAATGGATTAGAAAGAAAGAAACGCACTTCTGTGTCTCTCATTTCTGTTTCTATCATTAGGCATTAGTAAATGTGACTACTGAAACATAGTGGTCAGACTACGATAAAATCCCACGTAACAAAAAGTGAAATTAAGTAGATACAATCATATTATGATGCATTCTATATAAAAAAAATCATTATATGATTCAGTTAATACGATAAATTGGATTTACTAAATTTGCTGAAAGATATTGATTGCATTCGAAGTCTATCATATAAGGGCATGATCATAGTAGCTTTTTTTTTTTTTTTGTAAGTATTTTCTGTCTAAGTAAAATTTATTATACATTTTCTTTTGTGATTAAAATAATAAAAAAATATTAAATAAAATACACGTTTTTTCATGTATATATTTTTAATCACTTAAATTATTATAATTATTAAAAATAATATAACCCACCGGCTAAAAAACAATTAAGTAGCTATTGAACCTATAACTAAATACAACTACATAAACGGATATAAATGGTGTCAAAAGAATATATATTTTTTTAATTATTTTGCTTCGTCAGATGTGAGAAAGTGGACCCAAAGTTTTGTCTGTAGAGAAGCAGAGAGACAAAAGGACAGTGGCATCGATTGGAAGACAGCCAAGCTACACACCTAGCCAGGCCCAACGGTCATATTTTCGTCCTTTTTTTCATTGTTTTACTAATTATTTGTGTTTGTCTCTTTTACTTTTTCATTTTCCCACCATATGCTATATCATTTTCTCTGTTTTTCTTTTTTATTTTACAGAAAAAGCTATGTGAAAACACTCAAAAATAGAGATAAAAAAAAAACCATGGAAATAATCCATGCAGAAACAACATGTAGTATAAATTAAAGAGTTCAATTATTGGATATTGAAGTTGGATCACTTTTTTTCTTAAAAAAAAATGTTCATTTATCCAATAATTAGTACAATTATCCAATAATTTGTAAAAGCTTTTTTTTAGTAGAATAATTTGTAAAAGCTTAAACTATTAAAGGTAGAGATTTTTTTCCCGCTTTTATATCCTAATTAGGAACAATTTCTTTAATATTTTAATTCTACTGCATACGTAAAAAGGTAAGAACCTTAATTCTCATAAAAATTGTAAACGGTTTCCTGCTGTGACAAAATTTTTATCACAATAACTATAATCACAATTTTCATAATAATTGTACATAAAATAAAATAAAATAAAAGGGAGTTACTATTAAACATATACCTCTTTTTCTCTGGCTTTATATACTAAAAAAGTCTAACTTAATATTTCTTTACGTACTAAAACCTTCAACAGTTTATTCTCAAAAAAAAAAAGGAAAAAAAATACTTCAACAGTTCCCCGCTTTGAGAAATATTTATGACAATAATTATGATCAAAATAATTGAACAGATAAATAAATAAAAGGATGTTATTACTGCTAATTTCCCATCATTGTTGTGATCATAACAAAAATGAAAAATAAAAGTGAAAGCAATACATTAAAAGAAAAAAGAGAGAAATATAGGCTCTGAACGAAGTTAGATTTTGTTTTTTTTTTTTTTTCTTCTTTTTAGTCAATGACACCATTCTAGTTTTGGAGGAAAGCATCACTGACTCAGCTGTCAGCAAAAATAAAAACTTGTGTGTGAGGACAACTAGATCTTGTGATCTTTTCTTAGCACATTTCCAACCACTCTTCTATTTTGGCGTAATTTTTAATTTATTTCAAAGTTATTTTCACATTAAATTATAACTTCATTTTCAACCTATTACTTTATTTCTAACACTGAAAAAAGAATAATCTTGACAGGAATATTCTTTTTTATCTACGTTTTATATAATATTTTCCTAATCCCCAACTATTTATCTATCAATTTCACCAATAATGCTCACGTACAAATTTTTTTCACATCATGATCTAATGATATGTTTTATTATTTAACAAAGTGGTAGAAACTAATAGATTAATAAATTATATTTTATCAACTAAAATTACAAATTTATATAATTAATATATTATTTAAAAAGTGAAATTACATTAAGAGATTTTGCAATGAACCCAAAACATTACCTTTAATGATTAAACATAAATACAAACTTACTCCATATAAATTTAACTATAAAATAATAAAAAAGATATGAGACATAAAGGAAGATTTTATTTTTTAGTAGCAAAAAATTGTTAATTTTGACCAAAACTATTCAAGTAGGGTCAAAAATAAATTAAAAAAAAATACTTTCATTCGTTGCCTTTTTTGCAAATAAGAGAGAGAGTAAAAAATTAAAAAAAAATGTTATTTATGAACAATATCACGCCAATATTAGCGTGACACTGTTCACAACAAGGCCCAAATGCCAAAAATAGCGTTGATTGGGCAGCTCTTGGGTGCCGAAACCAACTTTTTCATGCTATTTTAGAATTTGTTGGAGTTGGTCTTATTAGCTGTTTCTTTCGATAAATAATTTTAAGAATTATGACTGGGTCTTAACTTTAAATTTAAAAAAGAAAAATGTAAAGAAGCACTTATCACTAGTTTTCTTATAACAGTAGATAACGCTTTCTTATGTTTTTTCTTTTTTGGATTAAAATAAAAGTTAAAATGTTTAATTATTGCTATAAGAGTAACATTCTCGTGTGTTTGGTTATCGTATTCAAATATATATACTAAGCAAGTGATGTGCTTATATGGCAAGAATACAAGTATGTATGGTGGTTTGACAATATTTCTTCTAAGTTTTGCCACCCTTTGTTACTCATTGCTATGAAAATGGATTCAACTTCAACAATTGAACTATTTCAAAAAAAAAAAAAAAAAGCTTTCTGGCGTCGTTAGTCCTTGCCTTACACCTCTTTGGTATATTGATCCTCATTATTTATTTTTTGGCATTTACATATGATGTAAATCCAGACACAGTTACAAAGAAGCCAATTCAAGTTTCAATTGGACTGATTAGAAGAGCTCGAACTAAAAGATTCAAGGAGTCTCTCAATGAGTTGATTCAAAGTATTTGGATTGAGATAAATTCTTGGAGGCCCAAGGATGATATTTCACATGGTCCACAAGGTCAGATTTCCATTATTCAAGCTTTGGAATAATCTACAAAAGAAGATTGCTCAAGGGTGCGTGAATTAAAGCTTAGTTTCCTGATTTTGGTGACTTACCCGAATTTGACACATCAAGGAGAATAAGTGGCTGCAACTAACTAAATTATGTTTCTTATTTAGTTATTATTAGTTTTATTGTTGAGTTGTAAGGTTTGTATGCCAATTAAGATACTTTCATTTTTTTATTTAGGAGTAGGCGTTTGTTTTAGGGTAAGTATAGGAGTTCAATTTTCAGAATTCTAATTAGGATATTTTAGTTTCTTTTTCTTATTTTGGGCAGCTTTTTAGGATTTTCACAGTCAATTTTTGTGGTCCTTATGTATATAAATAGCCATTAACTAAAATAAAAAGATCAAATTACAATTCATTAAAATTGAGAGTAATTTCACTTTAGTTCCTTGAGAACTTATTCGAACTTATCAGATTTCTCTGTGGCGTTCATCCCTTGACTTATCAATCGAGTTTTTCATCTTTGATTGTAGTGTCTTCCTTTATATCAAGGTTCACATCTCTTTATAGGTGTTGGGTCGAGGTTTTCCATCCGAATCTGATTGTAGAACGGTACTAAGCATCATCATTGTTTCAGGTTTCGTCACAAGTTGGTGGGGTTCGTATTAACATATATTGGTCTATACTGTCTAAATATGTTGTTAGATAACTATTTTAAAAGGCATTGATTGGAAATTAAAATCCTTTCTAATAGAAAAGAATTGCTTTCTTCGTGTTTAACATATATATCTTTAGAGTTTTTAACTTTTTAGCTCAATTGTGTTGTATATTCCCATCTCCATACACATATATATTTCCAATTGAAGATATCATTTTTTCTTTTTTCAACACATGAACTATGGTCAAATTGCGACTCTCGTAATTTTGAACTTCTTCTTTCATAATATATTTATAATTGCACATCAGAAAGAAAAAAAAATGAAAGCAACCCAGATTATGAAGGAAAGATAAAATGGCAACAATCTAAATTAGGAAGAAAATGGCAGCAACCCCATATTAAAAAAAAATTGAAGGCAAAATGAGCGAAAACGGCGCAAAAACAACAAAATTGAGAATTTTGAACCGAACGTACTAGTAAAGAAAAAAATAATCCAAAATGCCAGTGCCACAACGCCAAATTCTGAAAACGTAGTGCTAGATAGTCATACAAGCACTAACTTAAGGTGTTTTGAGTGTTTTAGACTCCAAATTACACCTAAGGTCATGACAACTATAAATAAGATATTCTAACTTAGAAAATGACCTTACACTCATATAAACACATCAACACCTAGACGAGGAGAATAACTTGGAGATTAGGAGAGCTAAATAATACTTTATAGTTGTTTAGGTATACAACTAAATAATACTTAACAGATTTGGATAGTTAGATTAGAAGCTTTAATATGTAATTGTTTAGCTAATTGTAAGTAACAAATTATAGTTAATTGAAGTAGGATACTTAATTAGTTAATTATGACGAAGAATATCTCTAGGTCAAAAATTCTGAGTTTGTGAGATGATTGCCTAGATTAACAGACTTTTCTTAACTTAATATGTTGAGATCATTTCTTGACTTGCAGGAATACAAATTCTTCTAAGTAATTTTATGAAGTTATATATCTCAAAATCTAATCTTTTCCTTCTTCTATTTCTTTGTTAACCTTGTTGAGATAAGGATCAATTTCTTACTTTTCTCTAATCTTTTCCAAGAGGTTAGAATGTAATGTCAAAATTGTCCAATAATTATTTCCATGTCCATCTAGAAATTTCAACTTTGAGTTATTTAGATACTTCACGTAAAGATGCTAATTGTAATATTGGTTTTCTACTTAGTGTATCTGCTACCCAATTATCTTATCCTCGATGGTTGAGAATTTTATGATCGTAGTCTTTAACTAATTCTAACCATTTTTTTTTGCATCATGTTAAATTCCTTAAAAATAAAGAATTACTTTAAGCTTTTATGATCAGTGTAGATTTTGCACTTTACTCTATACAGTTAATGTTTCCAGATTTTGGGAGCAAAAACTACTACTACTGATTTTAAATCATAAGTTAGGTAGTTTTTCTAATAGTTTTTCTGTTATGCATGAGAATTGCTCCTAATCTTATTTATAAATAATGCTTAATAGATTTCGATAGTTATATTGGAATTTTTGATTTATAATTGTCTAAGTTTTCTAATTGTACGTAGTAAATTATAGTTACTTAAAGTATGATAATTAATTGTTAATTATGATAAAGAATATGTCTAGGTCAAAAATTCTAAGCTTGTGAGATGATTGCCTAGATTAACCGATTTTTCTTAACTTACCATGTTGATTGGATCAAACTAAAAGAGCTTATTCAAAGTTGTCTAATTCATAGAATCTAGATAAAGAGCTTGTTTTTTTTTTTTTTTTTTAGTGAAAACCAATGAAAAAAAGTAGAGATAACAAAGGTAATTGATATCTCAAGTTCATGATTTTAAATAATAATTAAATATAAGATTTTGTAATTAATTTGATAGAATATTTAGTGGTAGAGAACAACCCTTTGACCTATTTATTTTATTATTGATTTCTTTACTTATTTTATTATATTTAATTTTAGATTATAGAATCCCCTTATAACATAGGATTGATAGCTAATAATTAACATAGAATCCCCATATAACATAGATTAATCGATTTTTCTTAATTTAACAAATTGATTAGATCAAACTAAGAGAGTTTATTTGAAGTTGTCAAATTCATAGGATCTAGATAAAGAGTTTATTTTGTTTGGTGAAAACTAATTAAAAAATAGAGATAACAGAACTAATTGATATCTCATGTTAATGATTTTGAATAATAATTGAATATAAGATTTCGTAATTAATTTAATAGAATGTTTAGTAGTAGAGAATAACCTTTTGACCTATTTAATTTATTATTGCTTTCTCTACTTGTTTTATTAGATTTAATTTTAGATTATAGAATCCCCTTATAACATAGGATTAATAGCTAATAATTATGCATAATTCTTCGTAGGATCATACATTATTATCACTATTAGGTTAAACTAATATAGGAGTATGAATGATCTAATTTGGCAATTAGCGATACACCAAATTTTAGCATTATTGCTGGAGAATTGATTTCTAATTACATTACTATTAGTTCTATTTATTTTTCTTTATTATGTTTTTTTAATTTCCTTCTCATTTTTAGTTTGTTTAATTCTATTGTTTTAGGTACTTTAAGATATTTCATCGACAAATACTCTTAAATTTTAACTGACAAAACTTGAAGCTATTATAAAATGCTTAGTGGTAGTACAAGAATATATTAGCTTAGTTTCCTCATTATGGATTCTCCAAAGAGACTGTGCGATGTAATGAGCTGGTGGGTAGAATACAATGATGGTATCACATTTTTTGATTAACAATCTGTTGAGTAAGCTTTTTGGATGCTGGAAAACATGGCAGATTATGACTACTACACATGGAATTACCCAAATAACAACCATAGTTGGGCGAGCCATTCAAATTCTATTGAACTATCTAATGGCACAAGGAGCCTTGCAGCTATACTTGCTCAAGATATAATGATCTTCTACCAAAACCATATAGGAGATACAGAGGAAGTGTCTCAACGGAATTAAAAACTTTCTCATCTACTTTTGATGTTCCTGCATCGATCAAGGAAGCTTTTAGAAGGAGAAAAAGATCAAGTAGGATGGTGGTCATTGTGTTGACATTATACACAATAATAAAGAAGAAACACATGGGTTGTTGGAGGATAATGAATCATTATTGGTTTAAGCTTGTCAATAATGGTACCATCTCAAATACTGCCAACCGACTCTTATTCCCTACTGTTATCACCATTACTGAACTCTGTCATCCATGAGCTTGAATGAAGATTATGTATTTTCTACCAATCAAATCATTCCACGATGAGTCAAGGTGGAGCAACGGGGTTTTGGAGGATAATGAATCATTATTGGTTTAAGCTCATCAATGATGGTATCATTTCATATATCACCAACCGACCCTTATTCCCCACCTTTATCACCATTACTAAACTTTTTCATCAATGAGCTTGAATGAAGATTATGTATTTTCTACCAATTGAATCATTCCAAGATAAGTCGAGGTGGAGCAACAAGTTATAATACTTTCAATCATGTCAAGATTAAGGGCATTCATAAAGAAAACCTATATATCATGTTGTTTGACACATATTATGGCATAATGCTGTTGTTTGAAGCGTGTTCACATTGGGTTGAGGGTGTTAAACTAAGCACATGATAGGATGAAACCCAATCAAGAGAGAAGATAAGAAGCACATAAAAATGTAGATTTGATTTTCTTACTATTTCTATTTCTAAGATATTTTATTTTAGTTTGTTTTATTTAGTTGTTATTTATTTATTTCATTCTCTTCTATATTTGATCTTTATTTTTGAGATTTTAATGTTATATTGAGGACAATATAAGATTTAAAGTATAGAGGAAAGACTTTGTGATTTTAATTATTGATTTTTCACCCTAATTTTTCGTTGTTAATTGTGTTTTGAAGTCTTAAGATACCTTCCAACTGCTGTAATGAGAACTGACCCTTATTATTATGGTTTTGATTGATTTTAAGTATTGTTTGGAATGTTGATGTTTTTATTAAATTAACATATGATAATGATTGTACTCAAAATTCTATGCACAATAGCTATATTAATCGGTACAGAGTAAAACATGCTAAATTAAGTTAGTTTTTGTAGTTTTACTTCGAGTATTTTTTAGGTTTTTATAAGAAGAGCTAAATGTTAGAAATTTCCTAGAAGTCATTAGAGATGAATGATCGATCGAGTATTTGAAGATGTTGGAACTACTATAAAAACTCATTACATGCCATCTAGGATAATATCCATTTATTCTATGCCATTGAGATGTTTCACTATTCTTCATCTAATTTGTTTACAAATAAATTTCAAATTAAATTAATAATTATGAAAGTTTATACTTTGCTCATATTTCATAACATCTTCATTTATCCAATAGTACAAGTCTAACTATTTTTTCTTTATATCTATTTTCCTTATAACAATTTTATATATGCTATAATGACTTATAGCCACTACAATTTGATTATTAATACACTTTTACTAATATTGATCATTTAGAAAAATATTAAAATATTTTCTAAAGTTGCTCTATAATAAACCCTACATCTATTACTCTTTTATCAACTATAAATATTACACTTTGAGATACCCTATCTCACACTTATACATTTTTAATAAACAATAATTAAACAATGAAATACAAACGATCGATTTATAGTTATTACCTTAAACCGAATTATTGACAAATCTACTCCACTCAATAACATATGCTCCTTTCTGAATCTAAAATTGTTTACTAGATACAAATTATGGGCTTATCAATATTGAACTTCATTTAAAGTATGTAATAAAAAAAATGGACAATCTATAGTTCATTTATAAATTAAGGCTTTTATTTAATGAAAATTTTAGAATTCTAAAATTACTCCTAATTCGTCCTAGTAAAAAATTTTTGATTATAAAAAAAAAATCAAAAGCTAAGAAGTAAGTGCTAGGAATGTTGCTTACTATATTCAATTGGGGTCAAAAATTTCGACCCCAATTGAGCAGAGGTGTCATTAGGATCATGATCAGGCCCAGTGATGATACTAAGGTGTTGTAGGTGGCAGAACTAATTTGTGGTTTATTAGAGAAAAATATATATTAAGTTTTGTTAAAGAATATAGTATCTAAGTAATTTTATATTTATGATCTGATAATAAGATTTAATTTTAAAAAATATTTATGAGTGAGTATTTTTTTCCCTCATAAAGGGCTTCGTATACCCCTTAGATATTAATCTCTTTATGAAATTTAAATTCACTTGCCTTCCTTACGTCCAAAAGAACTTGAAAAATAACAACATCCTTTTAGAACGTAACATTTCTCACTCAACCCCAATATAGAACCTAACTAACCTTTTGTTTTCTAATTCGTTTGAATATGCACAACATAGGACCTATTAAATACAATATCGTCCACTATATTTTCTATATAACACAGTATCAAATCACTTCCATCCAATTCAAATAGAATGGCCCATATCTAATTCTAAAATCATGTGGTTAAAACCATATATCACACAATAATAATGATAAAACCTATAATATCTCACCAACTCTAATTTGTTTAAACATGCTAAATCATGTTAACTTGTGGAACATACTCCCTTTTTTATTTTTTACATTTGAACATGCCTAAACGTGTTAACTAATGATGTTAATTATGGTATGATTTGATTAATCTAAGTTCTATTAGATGTAATATTATCCGGTACATTTTAAATACAACTCATCAAATCAAATCTATCCAATTCAGATCGAATGGCCATATTTACTATTAGAGTTGTGTGATAAAAACCTTATGTCACACTAAAGAAGTGATGATGGATTTTGAACACCAAAACCTAATTACCTTATACTTCTAACTTAATTTAAAGGGTCAAATCCGCATAGAACCGTTTATTCCTAAATTAGTGATTCCTAATTATTCTACTTATAAATTTGAAAGGGGATTTGTGATCAATTAAATTAAAAATCAAAATAACTAATGTGGAACCTAACTAACTTTTTGTTTTCTAATTCGTTTGAACATGCATAACCTATGACATATTAGATGTAATATTGTCCACTATATTTTCCATACAACACCATATCAACTCACTTCCATCTTATTCAAATGGAATGGCCCATATCTAATATTTGAACCATGCGGTTAATACATTATATCACACTGTAAAAATAATAAAACTTATAATATCTCACCAATTCTAATTCATGTGAACATGCCAAGACCTGTTAACCATGTAGAACATAACTAATTACGCTAATTATGATACTATCTAATTAACCTAGGTTCTATCAAATGTAATATCATCTACTATATTTTTAATACAATTTATCAAATTAAATCTATCTAATTCAAATCGAAAGGTCATATTTAATACCAGAGTTGTGCGATAAAAACCTTATATCACACTGGAGAAGTGGTGATAGGTTTTGAATGATCAAAAACTAATTACTTTTTACTTCTACCTTAATTAAAAGGTCAAATTCACATAGAATCATTTATTCCTAAATTAATAATTTCTAATTATTATAGTTATAAATTTGAAATGAGATTTGTGATCAATTAATTTAAAATCAAAATAAAAGTAAAATTGCTCAAATGTATTATATATAAAAGTAAAATTGAAGGTGAGCTACTAGCATTATCACTATAATATAGAGATAATTGAAAAAAAAAAAATCCTAAAATATGATTTTTTTTTTGTAATTTTAATCGTATTTTTTGGGATGTATAAAAATATACATTCATATTTAAAATGTCCGTAATTATCTATTTTCATGTTCAAATTGGCCAAAAAAATTCTGCACTAAACACATAATTATATATATATATATATATATATATTTTTCTGACAGTTAATTGTAAAAATCTATTTAAAATAAATAGCACATAAATCACCAAATAAAAAATAGGGTGAAAACTGCTTCAGGTATTCTTTTTTCCAATTAACCCGATAATATATATTATATGATCGGCTCGAGTATATATGATATATATTTATATATTATAGTAAAAAAAAAAAAAAACAGGGGACAGGGAAGAACAACTGAAAGTAGATATATTTACAACTACAAGCGCTTAAATCTTTGCTCTTGGCGCCATAGGATTGCAGTGTATGTACATCTCTCTCTCTCGTCCGAACCCTAGGTATCTCTTTTACTTTTCAATTCTTCAATGGAATAAGCCCTAGATTGGACTCTCAAATCCCAATTTGGTTTAAACTTGTTGGTGCAGAGCTCCTAGGGCTGCTGATTTTGGGACTCGGACTCACAAGTCCTAGAAATGGCTTCTATTTCATCTTCTTTCACTGTAATATCGGCAAATGCTGCTCTTCCATCGTTGGATGAGCTTGAGCATGTTCCACTCATACGACGCCGGACCATGTTACTGGCAAACAAGCGAGCGGACTGTAATTCTGAAAATGGAACCGGAACGCCATTGATGTGAGCTCTTATTCCCCAGCTTCTGTTTCTTCCTTCCTTTATTTTTTTTTTCCCGTTTTCTGTATATATGACATTCCAAAGTGTTGAAAGCTTCTTCCTTTTTTTTTTTTTTTTATCCTGAAATTTATGCAGGTCGAGTACACTTGTTAAAGAAGAAAATGAGGGCTCTGATGCACCCGTAAATTGTCTTTTTCTTTTCACTTTTTTTTTTTTTAAAAAAAAAAAAGAGGAATTACATATAATGTGTTTGAAATTGTTGATATCATTCTAGCTGTTTTCGTTTGAAAGTTTCGCTGCAATTTAACATTCAAACATCCGTTTTAAAGATTTCTGATTTGTTATTGATGTCAAGGGGTGAAGTTCAATTAGAATTTAAAATTTAGAGGAGTGGATTCAACCCTGTACTGGATTGGAACCAAGTTGATGAATGAACCCTTGTGTATTTAGAACTAATAGAACGTAGAGGATGAGAAGAATTTTTAGGCTATGTTTGGTAAAAGGGAGGGAAGAGAGGAAGGAAGAGGACCTATATTACCTACGGAAGAGAAGTAAGAGAGGAAAGAGAGCACTCTTTCCTTATTGTGTTTGGTATGAGAGGAAGGATAGAAGATCAAAATCCTATCCAGTGTTTTGTAAGAGGGAGAGACGGAAGAAAGGGGAAAGATTATAGTTAGAATAACCACTCTGCCACTTGGGTACGCATATCCTTCTTAAAATCTCTAATTTTGGAATTATTAAAAGTTGGTTAAAATTGAGGATTTAAAATTCCTTGTCTAATCCATTCCCTACTGAAATCCCTCCTACCAAATAACAATCAGAGCCCAAATCCATCTAATAATCCCCTCACACCTCTCCATCCTTCCACTTCTCCCTCCTACCAAAATATTCTCCTGTTCTGTTTTTATGTTTAGTATCGAGTTCTTTGAGGAAATTATTCATGTTTAAACTAACTTGTAATAATCTGCTTGAAAGATTTTAACTTTGTTATTGATTCGAATTGCCGAAGTTCAATTAGAAATCATCCATTTAACCCATGTAGTGGAACTAAGTAGTTGGAGCTGATATAATGTTGTCGGATTTGTAACATGTAAATATTCTTAAATTCTGTTTAAAAAACTTAGTTGCAAGTTTTCTCTGGTAAGGTACTCAACAATAATCCAACTCAATGGTGAAACTCTTCCACAAGTAGTAGAGTTTTTGATGATTACTTTGAAGGTCTAAATTGTTCCTTTTTGTTTTCATATTTAATTTCAACGAGTGATGATGGATATTAGTATTACCCATTTGCTATTAGCTCCCTTTTGGTAGTCTTTATACTTTTTGGCAATGAAGTTTGCATCTTAAGCAGATGTTATAAATCTGTTTAAAATTATTCCTTTTTGTCCGTTTATATCTAGGTCGTTAGTTATTTTTTCACTTAAATGTTCTGAACCAGTATTTCTGTAAACAGCATCAAGATTGATCTGTTAAGTGGTTTGCTTACATTTATTTTTCAGCCATCAATGTAAAAACTTGTGCAACAAAGAATTAACCTACTATCAAATTACTAATTGGCCCTAGTGCTTGTTGCTGAAGTTAGAAAACGAAATATTAAGCGAGATGTAGTCCTTATGATCAGATTTGGATGACATTGATTGTAATTTTTGTCCCCCTATGCTTTCTATTTGTTAATGGAATTTGTGTCCTCCTATGCTTTCTATTCGTTAATGGAATTTGTGTCCTCCTATGCTTTC
This sequence comes from Parasponia andersonii, assembly GCA_002914805.1. Classification (NCBI taxonomy): domain Eukaryota; kingdom Viridiplantae; phylum Streptophyta; class Magnoliopsida; order Rosales; family Cannabaceae; genus Trema; species Trema andersonii. Next base: position 452,550 of record JXTB01000182.1, on the reverse strand, counting down.
TATTCATTAATGGAATTTGTGTCTTTGTAGGATGTTATTCCCTTTACATCTGCTTCGTCTCCCAGACAAGTAGTAATTGGAGTTTTTGCACAAGCACAGAATCATGCCTATAAAGGTTGTAAGCAAGTTAATCCTAAAGTTTCATGCAATAGAATTGTGGAAGACTCTGTAGGTGATTGCTGTTTACAAAATGGAAGTTTCACTCAAGATGTGGGAAGTTCCAGAGATTGTTTGACTGTTTGTTCAGAGAAAATAGAATGTACGGAATCTAATGGTAATGTTGCTCAAGTAGGGAAACTTGATGCCAATATTAGTGCCTTGCCTGAAAGTTCAACACTCTCAGAAGTTCCTGCAGTTGTACATGTTGGAAATACTGCCAACTTGTTGCACACAATGGAAGGTGATAATATAAAAACCTCTTATGGTGCTGATATCCCAACAATTAAGGTTGAAAATGAGGTCTCTAATCACATTGCTAATGATCATTTAGACCACATTGTGTTGAAGGAGAGGCAAAGGATGCTGCTGTCAAGGTGCTATTCATTGTTATATGATTTTACTCTCTGCCCTAGGTTGTATATGTCTTTTGAAACTGTTTGTTTGAAAAATTAATGCTTTTACCCTTGTAAAAATGTAAATTATACTGTGCAGAAATATGAAAATTAAAAACAAGAAAAGGTTAATTTTTAATGATAATTTTGAGCACATTGTGTTGAAAGAGAGGCATAGGATGCTGCTGTCAGGGTGCTGTTCATCGTTATGTGATTATTCTCTGTGCCTTAGGATGTGTATGTCCTTTGAAAGTATTTATTTGAAAAATTAATGCTTTTCATACCCTTGTAAGATTGTAATTATAGTATGCAGCAATACAGTAAATTTTACTTTTGAAATTTTTTTCTTTCTGTTTTTTTTGGGTTTTTTTTTTTGGGGGGGGGGGGGGGGGTGGAGAGGAATAAGAATTGGATAGTGAAATAACCTATTTTCTTTATTTTGCAGTAAGCTGTTGGGTTTTGCTAGACCAGTTCTTGAGGTAATTTCTTCTCTTAAAATCACCGTAGTTTGAGATTTTTGAGTCTTTTTTCTTTAGGTCTTGCTAATTTTTAAGTCACTTTGTAGCTCAATTCAATGAAGAACTATGCTGATTTGCTATGTCAACTTTTTTCATAGCTTGGTTGTCAAAATGTTTTCTTTCTCTCTCTCTCTCACATGGCCAGATGAACTTGTGGTAGTTAGTAAGTTAAGAAACTCTGACCATGTTCCTTTCTCTTTTTCTGCACTTTTGAGTTTTTAACGCAGCATGTAAGGAACTCCTTGTTTAGGAGATTTCTGTCCATGTCTATGAAAAATAAATTCAGTTTTTATGAACACTGTTTATGGGAGGAGGGTATAATATTTTGGTTACTTGGGAGAGTCGCATTTGTCAAATATCATTATGATCCTCATGCAGATAAAAATTAGTACCTTTTGGTATTGGGAAAAGTTGTTCTACTTCTGGTTAATTTTTTTTTTATATGTTCCTCATGCCACATGACAGTGATTGCCGATGGAGCTCTAATGTTGTGTGTATAATACAATGATTCATTGACAGCGCTTTTATGTACCTCAAATCAAAGGCTTTGCCCATCCTTAATACCTTTTGTCTGATGATATAGAACTATATCCCCGGTCCTCTCCCCTCTTCACCCACGTGCGTGTACGGTGACTCATGCTTGTATTTGGGTTTTTTAAAGTGTGTGGCTTTATATTCCTTTTTTACTAATATTTTTGTATGTTGAAAACTATATGCATGCATTTTCTGTTTTAGATATAATAACTGTATAAGCATCTAAGTATACAGTATGCATATGTGTCTGTGTGGGTGGACTGGAGTCAACTTTCTCTCTTCCTAATGAAATAAGGTATGGACAGTTTAGCCTATAGTATCAAGTTATTTTGAGCCTCACCCAATTATATTAATACTATGATACCATGGAAGAGTATCAAGTTATTTTGAGCCTCACCCAATTTATTAATAACATGATACCATGGAAGAGCGTAGGCAAGGCGCAAGGGGACTTATGCTCTTACTAGTTGGGTTTTCTAGTAGTATGTGGCTTTATACAGCCGTTATTCTCTTTTTTTTTGTGTTTTTTTTTTTCAATTAATGATAACTTTTTCCTGAAGTGTAGAATATTCACTGAGTTTCCTAATTTAAGGAAAACCTTTGGAATTCCATTATGCAAATTTTCTTTGATATTTTACAAATTACGAGATATAGAACTATGAATTTTCTAGACTTTCTCCTTTTTGTGCATGAATTTTCTCAAATACATATTGCTTCCTTGATGGATCGATTGATCATTTCTTCCCGTTTTTATGTACCTATCTGGTTACATTGAGTGCTTTTAGGTACTTCTCTGGGTGCATAGTTACATATTCCCTTGTTCGCTACTCTGTCTGTCTTTTTTTTTTCTTTTCTCCTTTTTTTAAAAAAAATTATTTTTTTGTTTCGGGTTTCGTATTATCAACTTTTGGAAGAAATCATGGTGAAGCATAAGTTTTATCCTTTTAGCATTCATTATTAAATTGCTTCTAACTTTGTGATTCTCAGGTTAGTTTGGGAGCTTCGTCAGGACAAATACGACAGTTTGCTGAAAACCTAAAGGAAGAAACTCATGATGTTACTGGAGAATCATTAGCAGCCAAAAGTCAGTTCGGTGATACTCCTGAAAGAAATGCTTCTGATCTTTGTATGACTTCAGCATATAGTTTACTAAATGTTATTGTTGAATTCCCCTTTACAACTGATTAATACCCAAATTGTATGAAATGAAGTATAATATAGGATTATTTCAGATGATGACAGGATATGTTCATTGACGAGAAAGTCTATTGAATTAAATTCATGTGAAGGACACGACAATGTGTCTGTATACACAAATGACATTAGTAGTTCATTTTTATCAACCTCGGTGAAAATCAAGGGTGAGCCTCAAAATGAAAACAACCTCCAAAGCTTGGACGATAATGCTAGGGATACTGTTTCTGTTAAAATGTGTGCGGTAAAGACTGAAATGGAAATCTCAAATGAACTTGATGGATATGAGGCAGAACATGTGTGTCTAGGAGATCGTGCAAAGCTGATCAGGTCAAGAGATGATTCTGAGCTAAATATGTCTAGCAATTACGGATGGTTGAAGAAATCTTTTCCTTATGCCACTGGGTGTAGCCCTGTTGCAGCAGAATCTGCTAAGGCATTCAGCATCAATCGTCCACGAAAAAGAAGAAAGACCGCCACGTAATATATATAAAATCTGTATTGATTGTATTTAATATTAACATATATTTATCAAGAACCAAGCTTATGATAAAAATTCCATTGGTAAAAATTGCAGGGATTCAGTTGAAACAGCTCTGGAGGAAGATGCTCCTGGACTTCTCCAGGTACTTATTATTGCTACTATTGGTCTTTCTTTGAAGTTGGTGTAAGATTCATGAGATTGCTAATGTGCAGGTATTAGCTGAGAAAGGAGTAACAGCGGATGAGATCAAGCTGTATCGGGAGATGGAGAGTGATGAAGCTCTAGATGAATTGTCCGGTGAGAGTTTTTCAGAGCTTGAATCTGTGATATCCAAGGTTGGCATTGTGTTATTTCCAACTTTTCTGTTTGTTGTTATTTATTTATTTATTTTTTAGGACATTCTGATTATTGTTTGTCTCACAATTACAATTTCATGTAGTTGGTCTTTCATGCAACTCAAAGACCTAAGATATTTCGACAAGACATTTTGGAATTCGTCTTTGATGTATTTAGAAAACTTGTGTGGACAGAAATTTGTGTGCACATTAATTACTAAGTAGGCCAGCATATCCAGAAGTTAGTCCGTCTACGGATATTTTATGAATTAAAAGACAATAATCCGATTAATAATGAAACTATATTTGTATCATCTGATTATACCATGTTAGGAATAAACACCCACAAATGTACTTGGCTGGTATTTCAGTTATATCGGAATTGTGATGTACCTACTCTGCATAAATACTTAAATTCTCAGATGCCCTTGCAAATGAGGTCCTTACCAGTTACAAGACTACTAGGTATTTTAAGACATTCACCATCTGGAATATTGATCGCAAAATTGCATGTATCAACATAATTAATTAGGTTTGTCTCCCAGCGATATGTGGTCTTTTAAGCAATAAATTGGTCATTCCCTGGAATCCGTACAAATCAATGGTGCCTACTGAGATTGAAAGAAGAGTTAAACCTTATGGCTTGTCTTATGATTGGTGACAACCAGAGGTTTATTGTTTGCTGCATACCATCATGCTTATCTTTAAAAATCTATCGGATACTTGTTTTGTAAAACAATAATGTCCTTTGGTTGAGCCATCTCAAATTTTTATCAAACCGATGTATCCTACTTCTTATTAATGCATGATCTCAAATTCTATCTCAACTTGTTCCTTACAACTCGAGTTGTGGTCCAAGGGACCTTGCTACAGTTCCCACTTGAGCCATCTCTACATCTATCATGTCTCTCATTTTATTTTCTAAATTTTTGGAACAGATTTTTATTCAGCGCCATTCATTATTGAAGTTTGCTCCCATTCGATTTACAAAGGGAGCAAGAGCCAGTTATTGCTTGGCTTGTCTGTTATCACTTGTGGAGCAGGTAACAAGATTCTGCTAGCCCTTGGATTTGCTTATATTAAACATAATACTTTCCTTTCTCAAATAATTTTTCTTCCATAAATGTTACCTATATCTTGTCAAAATTAGCATCTTTTTCTGGTGAAAAATTGCATGTCAGCAGACAAGGTATCTGCAGTTTCGTAAATGGCCAGTTGAATGGGGTTGGTGCCGTGACTTGCAGTCATTTATTTTTGTGTTTGAGAGACACAACAGGTGCATGCTTTGCAGCATTCAACATGTCTAATAATTTTATTGTGATTTCTACTTGAACTGGATGATCATAACATGTCTACTTGATTTGCAGAATTGTATTGGAGCGTCCTGAATATGGCTACGCTACATACTTCTTTGAACTAGTAGAGTCTTTACCCATTGACTGGCAGATCAAGCGGCTGGTTACTGCCATGAAGCTTACAACTTGTAGCAGGATTTCTCTAATTGAGAACAAACCATTATCGGTAATAATTTTACTGTATTTGTCTTTCTGGTGATTGCTGATATTTGGATAGCACTAAATTGCTTTATTTATGGATACATGTGTATGGTTGTTTGTTCAGCATAGTTTAACATCTTAAAATTGGTTAGTGTCCAAGTTTTGTTGTTTAGACTGATTGATGGGTTATAACCGTAAGGAGGGTTGGAACTGCATTTTGTGTGTTGCTTACTGATCTGGCTAGAACCATGGCTCTAGGGCAATTTTATGATTTCCTTCACATTCACAATTTCATGGTTCTGGTTATGAAGTTTACTTCCTGGAAACAGTGAAATTAGAACCTCAGTTACAGTTGTTGTTTTTAGCAATTTATGCATACTAGTCTACTTTCATGTAAAATTACGTGATAAAGGTGTAATGTACAAAGTTGAATTATCTTATCGATAGAGATCCAGCATCTGAACATGAATTGATATCTTCGCAGTGATAAGGGCAAAAATGTTCAAAGTTGAGTTGCTTTATCTGTTAAACTGATTCATCATCTGAGCATGACTTGATATCTTATTATTGATGTCTAGAGTTGGAATATTTACTAAGAATAGTACTTTCAGTACCGAAGTTCTTCCAAAATATGGATACCAAATGATGTGATAATGATTGGCTGGAATATAATTGGTAAATGACATTTAAATTATGCCTTTATTGAATCTAACCAGATAGACAAGTTAAATCTGGCATCATGTGGTATTCGAACTTTGGTAAATAATATGGTCTATGGTATTACACGTTAAAATCGATCCTTCTATAAGACTTCTATTTTTGCTGAAATCTAAAGGCTATTTTTTTTCCCTCGGCTGAGGCAATGTAAAGGTTTATGATCTTAGTAGTTTGGCATTTGTATTTTCCTATAGAAATTCTGGTATTGTTGTGTCTAATTTGATGAGCGCAATTATATTTTGATGTGTCTTTTTTCGGCTGAATGTATTTTTCGTAGTTACCTGTCTATCATATACTAGTGTATCTTTTATTTTTGATATTATCAATCGAGTTTGGCTCTAAGCATGGTTTTTATATAAATGACAAGAATGTATCTTTTATATCAGTGACTAGTGTCATTTTTGGTTTTATGTCCTCTCTTTCACTTGCTAATCTCTGGTAAAAGGTTGGACAAGACTTGACTGAAGGTGAGGCGAAGGTGTTAACTGAATACGGTTGGGTACCAAATAGTGGCTTGGGAACCATGCTCAAGTACTGCGACCGAGTGGTGCACGATAGGAAGAGTGAGAAGGACACTTCGGAGTGGAGAACTAAAATAGGAAAGTTGCTAATGGATGGTTATAACGGTGGAACCCTGGTGGCAACCGATATCCCCAAAAAGGTTATGGAATACAGAGATTCTCAAAGCTCGCAAGTCAAGTTGGAGCCGATATTATTCTGAAAATGTGTACATGTATAGAAAGATAGCTTTAAGTTACTTTTGGATAACAATAGTCAGTTATAGTTTAGTGTACGGACTAATCACCAAACAGAAGTATAGCGGAGGAAAGAAGAGAAGCTAATAGGTAGATGTAACTGATGGTTTGATTCAGCGTTTGGTTTGATGTGAATAGAACTTTCTTCGTTTAATTTCTTGGGTTGATATACTTTCTCAATATAAGTGACCAAATGCTTGGGAGATAAGAGAAACACAAACTAAAAAAGCAAGATATGATAAGTCCTCTTGATTTTTTCCTACACGGACATTTATGCCTTTCAACCAACCTACATAAAATACCAGCCAGTCAGTCTTGTCAAGTAAAATCATCAGAACAGTTCAATTCTTACTACGATTTCAAATAAGACTATCAAAAACATTAGGACATAAACTAGCAAAATTATAACATGTAATACCTCGATTGAAATTCACTATGAAGGGGCACAATGGCTAGAGAATCATGTTGATATGTGTTACAATAAAAACAAACCTATGCAAAATTAGGCGGATCAAGACTAGAGAAGACGCGAATTTCAGAGACATTCTAGTCCCTTTTTCCTCTCCTCATTTCTCCTTGACATGCACTGCCCTCTATTATATATATATATATATTAGTTTTAAAATCATAGGTGATAACACAATAGGCCACGGTAACATAGGTTAGAAATGTAAATGCAACTGTTATGAAGCATTAAAAGAAGAATCATGCTGTGGATATATTTTGTTTGTGGAAAAATGAGTGAGTAATCAGGGCCAAAATGACTTTTTTATAACTATTTTTCAGGATGATTTGTTAGGACTTATCAGAAAAATTATGACTTTTTTTTTTTTTTTTTTTTTAAATTTTTTATGGGTGGAAAAAGTTATGATCTCTTTTAACTACTTCTGAAGATCATAACTTTTATGACCACTAGTTGTTGAGGTTACAAAAGGTTATGACTATTCTTAAAATACCACCGTACTAATAGATGGGTGGTAAAGTGTTCACTTCCTCAACTAAGAATATGAGGTTGTAAGGGTACACTAGACTATGAGTTGTAAGGGTATACTATCGTCTAACTAAAACTCCAGGTTCGTTCATTTGCCATGGAAACATCGGAATTCGGCTTGGTTAGAGAAATTTGGGCCAAAATAACTTTTTTAAGAACTATTTTTCACAATGATTTTTTTTAGGAATAGTCATAAGAATTATGATCTTTTGTGACCTTTGATGACCGATAATCATAAATACTCGTGGCTACTTATCATCAAAGGCTACAAAAGGTAAAATCATCCTGAGAATTAATCCTAGAAGAGTCATTTGGGAAAAAAAAAAAAAGGCCTAGATCCTTCCTATTACCATAAGAGCCCAAAGGCAAGTTGGTACCTCAATTCGTATAGCACTTTTGCCCTTATTGGACAAGCATTGATGGTTTTATTCTTGTAAGTTGTAACTAGTGCATGGCCAAGATGCCCACTTGGTAATAGGTATTTTGTAGCTTACATGGCTTTTAACTTTATATACTAGCACAAAAGGTAGTCTAATTCTAATGGTGAAATTGGTAGTTCTAGTGAAATATATTCTAGGTAAAGATTAAAGAGATTTTAACACAATGTTTCCTCAAAATTATGATAATGGCGTCACCAAGTAGACCCATGTCAGTAAATGGGTGACATGGATGAGTAAGTTAACCTAGTAACCTTTCGCACAAAAGAGACATAGAAAGTCTTAGAATTAACCCATACGATGGGAGTTAAGTCATAGTAGGCCTCTAGTACAACTTATCTACCATTTACAACCTATTTTTTGGTAGTTTCATAGATAGCACTTTTCAAGAAAAATATCAATTTGATATCAATATTTTGTAAAGAAAATCGGTTAACATAAAAGACCAGTCATCATAAATGTCACTCGTCTAATTTCCTTGCAATCTTGAACCTTATGAAATAGATTATTTATTCCTTCGAAAAAAAAGATTACTTAATGGTCTCTACCCTATTATCTTTAGACAAAATTAGGAATGTCAAAACATTTGCCAGGATACAAAGTTCAGGGGTCCCTAAACAGGGAATGTGCAGGTTTAGAATTAAAAATCCCTACTCGAGTCAAGTCATAGATAGCATCGCCTACCTCGAATTCGTCTTGATACATTTAAGCTTCGTTTGGTATGCAGGATAAGATAGAATAAGATTGAATTATTTTGAAAGATTAGATTGGATAAGATAAAATTATAGTTCAATTCTATCTCATATTTGGTACGCTACTTTTTGTTAGGATAGAATAAGCACATGCGTTTTGTAGTTTTAGCTAAATAAAAAATTTTGAGGGTTGATTATTTAGAAAAATACTAATTTTAAAAATTAATTTAGAATATTACCATTTTTAAAACTCAATTTTATAAAAATATCATTTTAAAAAATTATTTACAAAAAACCACTTTTTAAAACATATTTTGAAAGATATCACTTTTAAAAAATACCACTTTTAAAACCTATTTTTGAAAAAAATATCATTTTTCGTAAAATTATTTGCAAAACTACCACTTATAAAAATACTTCAAACTACCATTATGGTTACTTTTAAAAGTTATTCGGGATCAGACCTTGTATTCTTGATTAATTAATAAGACCTGTGATTAATTAAAACAAAGTAGAGAATAATTGAGATTAAGGTTAGATCACAGGATGTACACAGAAAGAGCCATCACAATACATGCCACGTGTCGATGTTCTAGTAGGCGGTCCAGATAGAAAATAATACTTCCCATAGTGTTCTTGCCACATTGGTGATTGTAAAAATGACTCATTTAGTACACATAGGTATAAGAGTTACCACAATACTGTCTACGTGTTGAAGTCCTAATGGGCGGTCGATATATAAAATAACACTTCTCACAGTGTTCTTACCACGTTAACGGTTACAGGAATAACGTGCTTAAAATATAATAATAATAATAATGGTGTTATAATAACGTACGTATCATTACAACGCTGATATTATGTATCAAAGTTCCGATAGGTGATCACAATAAAGAATGACGCTTCACATGGAGTCTTTGTACGTAGGCAGTTGTAGGGATAACTAGCTCACGTATTGACAATAATATAATAATGCGGTAATAATAAAGGATCTAGTTGACAAAGGTGAATAAACCGACCATAATATCAACTAGAAGACAAGGATTAGAGATGATAATCATAATAACACTAACAATATCAATAATAATAGAATTAATAGGTGAGGAATTATGAGAGAACTCAAAATCTCAAACTGGTATCACAGGTCCTCGAGGAGAGTAGCTCAGGGCCCACAAATTACTAAAGTGCAAGGGTTAGAAACCGCATGCAAGGAATGGATAATAAAAAACGATAGAAAAGTAATTGACTAGTAATAAAATGATGCAAAACTAATTATGAGATAGAAAGTGATATAAAGTAATTGTTGGGCCTAGAATATATGAATAAATTAATATGGGCTTAAGAAATAGATCTGTAAAGATATCTAGGCCTATATGAATATTTAGAGAAACATCAATAATAAAAAGACTTGCTGCTCAAGTTTTATACATGCATAGATATATGATAAAGAATTAAAGATGTAAGAATATATATATATATATATATATATATATATATATATAAATACGTGGAGATGAAATAAAAATTACTAGTGATTAACCACAGATGAGCCAAAAAGAAAAGCTAAGCACAAAGATGTATATATGCAAATATATGTAGAAAAGGGATAAGAGCTTAGCTATGAATTAGTTATGAACCAAGGTGGTGCTAAAGTGGTGATTTTTGGGCCTTGACTTAGACGAAAAAACAAAAGATGTTGATGGAGGTACTACACGTAGAATAGCTGAAGAAGAGATGGTATTGGTGATATGTGATGATAATAATGTTAGGAGATTTGGGCCTTGGATAGAAGAGAAAAGGAAAAATAGTGTTGGTAATGGATGTTGGGCCATGGCTTGGATAAAAGAACAAAGGATGATGGTAATAACTTTGATGTACGAAGGAAAAAGAGAGAGATGGAGAGAGATAGGTTGAAAGCAAATAAAAGAGAGATAGTATTATAGGTAGTGTATGCTCATTAGCTTACAAATGAGGGCATTACCCTTTCTATTTATAGGCAAAGCATGCCTTATACAACAAAAGGACTTCTACTACAAGGGAATGAGATGCCAAGTGCCTATTAGTTGGCTTATCTCGATGGACAAAAGGATTAGGTGTCAAACTCTTGTTAGCTTAAGCTAGTTTGATGTAAAAGTACTTAGGCAACAAGTACTTATAGCTACAAGACCTTGGTGAGCAAGTTGGAAGAATCCGAAGCCTTCTAGAGTTGTCTAGAATCATTGGGCAGCTTGTACATGATAGAAAGAGTTCCAAAACAACATGCAGTTTGGCTCCAAGTAATATGTACTTTGGTTCTAATGGATTGCAGTTCAAGTATGGATCAAAAAGGCTTAAACGATATGTAGTTTTGGCTATACTATATGTTATTTTCTTGAGTTTATGTTGTTTATCCCATGGCACGCATAGTTCTACTAAGTTTGCTTCAATCTTACTAATCTCATGCTTAATTATCATAATATCATGCTTAAGGGTTAATTCTAAAAACCGGAAAAACCCTAGAACAAAAGTTAATTTCGAAATTACAATTTTTTACTACTTAAAAAACACTATCATTTTTAATTAAATTCCTAGTCTTTCTCAATCCCAAATTCTCAAGGAGATAAGATTATCTCTTTCTAAGGGTATTATTTTTGGAGTGGATTATTTTAATTCAATCCAATCCCTCTCATATGCATGCACCAAACATGGGATTAATGTAACCTAATCCAATCTCATCCTTATCCTGCATTCCAAACGTGGCCTTAAAAGTTTTTAAAAAATAATAATACTATGTAAACTTAAACTTCAAGATATTTATACTTTAAAATAATAAAAAGGAAATCAAATTAAAAAAAAAACCTATTTGATAATTTGTCTCTTTTATTTTATTATTATTCTTTTATTTTTTTTTTTCAGTAAACATGGCTTGTGATGGGAAGGTATTCTCAGTCCTGTCCTTTTTACATCTTGACATAAGGTTTATAAGTAGCAATTAGAGATTAATAGTGGGCAAATTGGGCTATTTTAGAACACGTTTCAATATAGCACTACTCTTTAGTAAGGATTAGGTTTCTCCTTCAATCCTCACTCCAGATCATCTTTTATAGATGACTTTGGTAGGGGAAATTAGGCTTTATATGATATTTTTAGAAAAAAAAATTGGAAAATATGGCTGTATTTTTTTTTTTTTTTTTATAGATATAGTACAGTTTTTATCAGAGAAAATGTCGTTTTTTAAAAAATATTTAGAAAAATAAAATTATTTAAAATAGTAACTAGTAACCGGTAATTAGTTTTCAGAAACTGGATAATTAGTAACTAAATGTATTTATAATTAGTAATCAGTTTTAAGAAACTAGTAACTAGTAATTATTTTAAAAATGGTATTTTTCTAAAACTTTTTTGAAAGTAATATTTTTCTAATTAAAATGGTATGAAAATTGGAAAAAAAAACCTCACATTCGTATTTTTGTAATTCTTTTAAGATTTTATAGGTAAAATTGTTAGAAACCCCAGAGGAATATGGATCTGGATAGGAATAATTTGGGCCGAATTAACTTCGAGTATTTATTAGAAATGATCTTTTTTCTAGATCAATTTAAAAAATGGCCATTTTTTTACACATATTTAATAGATGATCGTTTTATAATTTTATTTCGATAAATGACCATTTTTCAGTTCATCAATTTTTACAAGGTAAATCAATTGTAACAAATAAATCAATATATTATGATAAACTAAATATGAAAAAACGGTCATTGTTTAAATAATTTTCATAATTCGGCTTATGTTAACAATGTTTGAAAAACGACTATTTTACAAATTATGATCCAAAATTTGACTACTCCAAGTTTAGCCCAAAGTTTTTGATATGAAAGCTTCAGCCCATAAAAGACTTTTTTTTTTTTTTAAATTTTTTTAAAAAAAGTGGGACTTAACTAATGACTTTCACTTATTACAAATTAAAGGAAAATACCTACTACTACCCAATTCCCACCCTACCCGATTAGGGATGATAGGTTTTCATGCTTACTCCTGATGTGACTCGAACCTAGGACCAAGATTCTAGGTAGTGTGTGCTCTTACCACTTGAGCCAACTTAGACTTCAGATATAACAATAATAGTTCTCTCTCAAATGAGTGCTAGGTTTTTGTACTCAAAACTGAACTGCAGGATAGCCAAAAAATGTTAATTACTATTTTGTTTTTATTTTTGCTTTTCAAAAATGTTATGGTGGAGTGATAGTAATCATTTTGAAACTCTAGGGAAGATGATAACGTATGTTCATAAGTACCCTAGCTCATACATTTTATATCTGTGCATTAAACAAATTGAACTTATTTAGTACCTGTAATATACGTAAGTTAGCCTATACTTAAGAAGATTACAATTCGACAAGTTATATAGAAAGTATATATATTAATTATTTTTTTTACTTCTTTCAAAAAAAAAAATATTTGTGTTACATATATAGGTATCTATGTTTATATTAATCGGAACTTGATGTTGCATGAATAAAAGTGGAGATTAAATTTAGCTTGCACTTTGTTCAACTAGATCGAGATGTTCTTTTTGCATTACAAGTTTGGTACCAAAATTAAATTTCTCTCCTCAAACCCATTGTGTGAATTCAAGCTCAAAACTTAGTCCTGCTAAGCTTCTCACAATATTTGAGATGACGTAGAAATTGATTTTGAAACCAAACGATTCTTGATTCTTTAAGGGTAATTTTGAAAGATAGTAGGCAGCTCCTAACAAACTAATATATATATGACTTCCTTATTAATTCATAGCTAGCTGCTAGTGCCTGGATTTTATGTGACCAAATATTCAAAAATGTCTAAATAGTCTTCCTCAGTCCCCACCACACAATTGTTAATTTTTGTCAGTTACGTTACCGATTTCCTGTGGCTGATTCGGACTTTCATGGGACATTCACCAATTTGGGTAACTGTAATATCTGTCTTCTTCTTCTATTCGTTGAACTCGGTAACAAATATGCTAAACTATACAATAAGACAATATGGGCCACTTATTACGTTACATAACATGTTATACCCACTGCTGACTTTTTCCTAAGTACATATACTATGTAATATGTACTCGAGTCAAAATTTCACACAAATGTTAAAAGTGCTTGAGCTTCTATATCCTAGAAAGTAATTCAGTATTTCACACTCTCTTTCCAACTTTAGGATATTATCATAAACCACCATCCTCAATTTTGATTTAATTTCACGGATAATCTTAATTTACTCAGTAATTAATTTCAATTCCACCCTTGGTTTTTGAAAATTTTGGGTGAAACTAAGAGGATTCTGTAAGAGAGAATTTTTCAAGAAATCGTAAATGAAATGAGATTTTATATATAGTCACTTCCAAATTCCAATTACTAATTGTTGATGGAGGTTTTATCAACAATAAATTTATAAATAATCAAGAGATGTGGCTTGTGTGAATTGAAGTAGTAATCAAAGCAAATAAGGAGAGAGGGATTTATAGTGGTTCAGCTCCAAAAAAGATGAGCCTACGTCCACTGTTTTCTCACTATTTTATGAATAATAATGAACACTTAAGGTTACAATCTCGTTTTGAAATCGGAAAGACTGAAAGCTATTGAAGAATACTAAAGACTTAGACTACCCAAAGTTTGGAATACTCTAAGCTTGAATTTGCTCTGACTTCTATTCTCTGTGACTTCTATCTGCCCAGAACTTGATTCTCTTTTTCGGAACATAGAGCCCCCTTTATATAGATCAAGGTAACCTTATGCCCCTAGGTTCCTTATGTCTCTAGGATCCTAATTGTATAAACGGGTAACTATACAATT
>JXTB01000182.1:405338-431138 GCA_002914805.1 Parasponia andersonii | reverse complement strand
CTGAAAGCTATTGAAGAATACTAAAGACTTAGACTACCCAAAGTTTGGAATACTCTAAGCTTGAATTTGCTCTGACTTCTATTCTCTGTGACTTCTATCTGCCCAGAACTTGATTCTCTTTTTCGGAACATAGAGCCCCCTTTATATAGATCAAGGTAACCTTATGCCCCTAGGTTCCTTATGTCTCTAGGATCCTAATTGTATAAACGGGTAACTATACAATTGGGTAACATACAATTAAATAATTGGATAACTATTCAAAACGGATAACTAGTTAAATAGGAATCTTCAGTTTCCTTTTCCTTGTAGGTTTCTTTCATAGCGTTTACTTGTCTCCCTCTTCTTGTAGGTTTCCTTTATGGTATTTACGTGTTTCCTTCTCCTTATAGGTTTCCTGTTTGTTAAGGCAAACTGCTCGGAGAAGGTCGCACAAAACCTGTGGAAGTGGTCGCATATAATCATCACGGGAGAGGTCGCATATAACCATCACGGGAGAGGTCGCATGTAACCATTACGGGAGAGGTCGCATATAATCCTTATGCGACCTTAGGATTTTAGACCGCACAACACTAATTTTGCAAATAATTTCAAGAGTCGATCGAATTGGAATTAATAGGTATATAGATAAGATGTACTGACTACTGAGGGGAGATTTACAATGTCAACCCTTTTATAAAAATAATTCTTCCAATATTGGGAAAAAATAAAAGATGGAATGAAAATGAATATTATCCATCTTTCTTTTCTGTTTTTTTTTTTTAAATTTTATTATTCGAATATTTATTCCACCATTGGATAATGTTACTAGGATTTAATCTGACGTGACTTTGTATTCACTTATTGTACTGTGGAACATAAAAAGTGATAGCTAGATCAAGAACTGGATCCAAATAATTATAATTCTTAAACCAACATTATCCTTGTTTATTCGAACAAAACTAAAAGTTCGAGTATAGCAAATAATTTCAAAACTGAGGGGTTTAAAAATGATTGAGACAGGTTGCACACCGACAAATCTAATTGATCATCTCTAAGACTTGAAAAAAGGCCAATGAAATTATGAAGTGGGTTTATGTGTCTTAGTGCTAGTTATCTAGGTATTTCTTAAATGGGAGCAAATCATATAAATGGTGTGCTCCAAAACATAATGTCTGCCTTTCATATTCTAATGAGTACACTCCAAATCCCAAAAAAATAACACCTTGGCACGATTCCGGAACAATGTAGAAGCGTATACATATATGGATCGCGGAGAAGAAAGAATAAATAATATAATATATTGGATAGGGGCAATGCTATGAAAAGAATCAAATATTAGAGCTAGCTTTTTGAATGTCCATTATGCGGAGAGAAAGTGATGGACATTTAAAACTATTAGCTACCGCAAAAAGGTTCCAACTTTTTTATGGAAAAATGGGGAAAAAAACAAAGAAAAAGAAAATGGATTCACACCGATCAGTGGCAGGTATACTCAGTTTTTGTATGAGGAATAAACTAATGCCATGATAAATGTGAAACTTTATAGTATATACCCTTTTGTTTTCTTATTGTGGGGTTCAAAACTTGACCCTTTAAAATGGTCATGGAATCTCTCTCATATATATACTTTGGTCATGTCTTGTGGACAATGTAGCCCTTGACACAAACGGTTCAAGGGTGCTCCAGTAATTATTTCAACTCAATTGGACCAATAAGCAATCCCAATTTCACCTAACCACAAAAACTGCACTGAACACTTGTTATATGTGTGATTAGTACTAGTCCATACAGCATGAAAACGATGTGTAAAATTTTTTCACATATCAAGTGCTGAAAAATGTAGATTATTTGGACCCAAAGAGTAATCCAGCTTTAAAAGTTCATGTCACCTCGTACCTGATCCATAGTGCGAAAGAGTTCAAATTTACGATGTTTACAGCTTACTATTGCCCAAGAAGAAAAGGGGTCATATATATATATATATATATCAGCATTATGTCATCATAGTCAATTGTTTAAGTCATATGAATATAATTAATTAACTCGCAATGTAAAAGTAGGACTAGTGTAGACTAAAGTAACAACGGTTCCATCAGGAATTAATAGAGGTATATATAGCTAAAGTACTTTTTATGTGTCTTCCAAGTCAATTGCATAAGTCATTGGAAAACATAGTAACTAATAATAAGAGATCAACTTTTTCATTTTTCGCGTTTAGCTTAGGATGACACAAGCATTGCGAACTTATCAATATGTCATACTTCCATTGGCTAATTTGAATTTGAAATATGTGTATATATATAATATTGCATGAGGAGATGAAAAAAGAAAAAAGAAAAAAGAAAGCATTTTATATTAAATCATGAACATGAAAAAAGTACTGGTGACTGTGCACTCATTGGAGCATTGATTTACTTAAATCATAATGAAATGCCAGATACCCTTTTCTCCAGTACTTGTAATAAAGCATTTAGAAAAGAAAAGAAAAGAAAGGGAAAGGAAAAGGGCCCAAAACCCACTAAACCGGCCAATGAAACTGCTAAGGCATGCCGCGTGGGACGACCGGCCTATGATTCGGTGACCGCCCCAGTGAGCAGAGGCATTGAACAGTGCACACAACATATGGCATGCTAATGCATGGTCCTCATTTCCATTCTCTTATATATATTATCTCTTTTTTTTTATATATATATATATATATATTATCCGGTAGATAATTTTTTCAACTTATTCATAAATATTATTTTGCTCAATTAAAATTGATTATGCATATTTTTATGATAAAAGTTGGAGAAAAAAAATCAAATAATTAGTATTTATTTTTATTATTTTTTCTCTAACTATCTAAATTATTGTGGTAGTTAGATTATAATCCAACAGCTAAAAAAAGATACATATAAATATAAGTAAAAAAAATACCTATTGGATTGACAATCTATATATATATAACCATAGATGTAGTCTTCTTAAGGGGATCGGTCTCGTTCATGATTTAGCTAATACATGTCATGTTTTAACTAACACAGTATTAAACAAATGTGACTTATATTGGTTAAAATGTGGACTGGACTAATCATCTCAAGGGGACTACATCCGTGCCCTATATATATTATTAATTCATATATATATATATATATATATATATATATATATATATACACACATATATACATGGGCACCAATCCAATAGGTGTTTTTTTTTGCCTATTTATAGGTATTATTTTGATAAATTAAAATTAATTACGTACATTTTTTATGGTAAAAAGTGGAGAGAAAAAATCATTAAATAATAAAATTCTATTTTTTTTTCAATTATCGAAATAATGATAACCATTGGATAATGATCTAATGGTTAAAAAAAATATACTTATGAATAGGTTAAAAAAATATCTATTGAATTGGAACTAGCTCAGGATTAGGGGGGGGAGGGTTGTGGCTCCCTCTCAAATTTTTTTGAATTATGAAAAGGCCTATGAATTTACAAAAAGTTAGCATATATGCCCTCCCTCAAATTTCTATATCATAAAAAAGTATATATGCTTTTAGAAAATTGGCATTTAGGCCCACAAATAGTACTTTGAGATATAACTTACCCCAGAAAATAATTTAAATTTCATCTTTTCTCCCGACATTGAATTATGATTTATTTTATTTTCGTAATCTTGTGTATACATAGTAATTTTTTGACAATAATCTATTTTATTTCCAAACATTAAATTAGGATTCGTTTTATTTGTTTCAAATACTACACATATAATAATTATAATGAAATTGAAATTTATCTTATCTCTACATGCTAAAATAGTATTATTTTATTTTTCATATATATAATAATTAAAACTAAACCATTTAGAAAGTGTAGGTATAATCTAATTTTAATTACCACAAGTTATGATTGTAACTAAATGTAACTTTTAGTCACAAAAATTTTTATTGTGACTAAAAGATATTATTTAACCATAACTTAAAACTATTTATTATAATTTTTTTATACATAGTACTGAATTTTATTGTAACTAAATGTACTAATAATTACAACAAATTGTAGTTTTTGTGATTAAAACTTTTAGTGATAAACTTTTTAGTCATGTTATAACGATGATAACATTCTTTTATTCATAATTTTCACTTTTAATCACAAATTTGTGCGTGACTAAAAGTAAGGTTTTTTGGTAATACTGTGTGGTTGATTTAGAGAAGCAATATTATTATAATTTATAATTATAAATTTTCATCACACATTTTGTTGTATATGTCGCCCTCCCAAGCAAAAGAATTCTGGCTCTGTCATTATATATATATATATATATATATATATATTGTATGCCCTCTTCTTTAATTAATTTTTTTTTAAAATCCTTCTCAATTTAGAAATAAAAGGTTACCGACAAATATTAATAATTTCTTTTTCCTATACATTCTAAAAGATAGAAAGAGAGACTAGAGAGAGAAATTAAAGATAAAAATATTTGCCAACTTATCTTTTCTTATTATCATAGATATATAAGAAATGATATACCAAATGGCTTCGTCTGGTTGTCATGGTCCATTCACTCTTCCACTACTCGTTTCAATCTCTTGGTATATATATTTGTCTAAATATGCGATATACTTTTTGTGGAGGCAATGATTGTAACGAGGAACATTCCCCTTTCAACAAGTGCAGTTCATTTTTAAACTTATATGTCTTGTACTTTATGCTCTTTAATTAGCTTCTGCATTTGTTGTATCAATTGATATATTGTAATTTTTTGTGTATGTTTAACTTGTTGTAATTTCTTCCACCAATAAATATACTTACGGCAATAATTTATGTTTGGGGAATGCTAAGAAAAAAAAAACACACACACAAAATTTTGTTTTGTGAGCTGTTTATTGGCTATGAGCCAGTGGCTCAATGCATTCGCTATTGACTCTAGTTAGCTAATAGCAGTCTAAGTAAGAATCTATTAATTAATTTGTGAATAATGCTAAGAGATATTAGTGGTGCTTTAGCACTATAATGATATGTCTGTTTATCGTTAGATGATTTAATTAATAAATTAGATATTACGCGAATTCTACTTAAATTATAATTATAATTAATCATTGATAGATTTATACATCATTGTGGTGTTAGAGGTATCCCGTAACATTATTCTTAATTTCTAGTTATAAAAAATAAAAGAGCTTTCGACATGTTACCGCTTTGATACAATTAATTAATAATAAGTACAACAAATAATAGAATGAGAAGTAATTAACAATAAATGCTACAAATAATAGAATAGGAAACTCTAGGGGAGAGAAAGAGTAGAGCACGGTTTATGACCTAAAAAAGCTTTGTTTAGGCATGACATGAACTATTACACAATTATTTTTCGGTAGTTTTCCTAATACAATTGTGGGCCTTGAGGTTAATATATTGTAGAAATGTATTTGCACTGTCTCATATATTATGATAAGGAAAAATTCTTTGTAACTTGAGCAAGATCGATTTACCACGATCAATAAAAATCCAATACACGAATTATATGCATTTAATTTAATCGTGATAAATGACATTGTTCTTTTTAGTAGTTGAAAGTATATATGTCAATTAGAATCAGTCGCTTAGTTGGCTATTAAAGTAAATATTCTTGTTTAGATTCAATCTTTAAAGCTGAAAATTTATTGTTTTAGTCTTTAAACGTTATATTCGATAACAGTTTGCTTAAATTTTAGTTAAATTAATTAATGTGTTAGTCCTTAAACTTAACAAATAAATGAATAATCTCATTATTTTTTTTTTTTTGAAAGAAATCATCTCATTAGTTTCAGTGATGCCAGAAAGTGACTAAATTGAAACTTTTTAGCAAGTGACCATTTCTTTTAATTTTAAATTAAAAAAGAATATGCCACAAGTTTACATTTTCCATTGTTTCGGGTTTTTATGTACGAGCTATTTACATCAAAAGCATAAATATATTAAGATGCATCATCTATATATCAGTTAATACTTTAATATTACCATATCTCATAAATATAATTTAGAAAATATAACAAACTTTTCGTTTAAGTTTAACACTAAAAGAGTGTTAAAACTACTATTTATTTATTTACTTTTACATTCTCATGCTACTAGCACTACTCAAAATCTAATAGAGCAAGTAAGACGTTAAATTATGTGGTTAACATATGTGGCAGTAGCATAAATGCGGCAAGAGCTACAACCCATGTGAAGAAAAAAGAAAAGAAAAAAAAAGGATAAATGGGATGTATTGATATGAAGAGGGGTGAGAGATTCACTTATAAATACCGATCACCTTAACCTTATTTCGTATCCTATTTTAATATATTTCTTCTTCCCTTAATAGAGAGTTTAAGTCTAAAAATTCGTCTTAATTCCTACTTTTGTTTTCTCTTTATTTGTATAGAAAATGTGTTTTCTCCTATTTCAAGAAAGAGAGATTCATATGTACTCTCTTTGTATTTAGAGAAAAGTGAGTTATAAATTTTTTTTTTTTATAGTAAAATTCTTCACAACCTTATCCGTGGATGTAGCCTAAATTGGGTAAACTACGTTAAATCTTTTGTGTACCTTATCTTTTTCATTTTACCCAAATTTTTTTAACTCGTATTTTAGCTATATGTTGTCTCTTCCACAAAACCGAAATTCTAACAGTGGTACCAGAATCATTGGTTGGAGTACTGTTCACATATATGGACTATTCACTTGTATGATACTATTCACACACAATGAAACAGTGGTCCTTGAACAAATTGTGGTGAACAAAAAAATAGTGGCAAAATTCGATATTGAGAAGTTCAATAGGAGCAATTTATCTCTGTGAAAAATGAAGATAAAGGCAATCTTGAAAAAAGATAATTACTTAGTAGTAATTAGAAAAAAGCATATTGAGATTACTGATAATAAAAAGTAGGACGAGATAGATAGTAATACTGTCGCTAACTTATATCTGGCATTGGCAGATAGAGTCCTGTCAAGTATTGAAGAGAAGAAATTAACCAAGGAAATATGAGATACACTGACAAAGCTATTTCAGGCCAAGTCATTGCACAATAAAATTTTCTTGATGAGAAGGCTTGACACCTTTTGAATGGTAGAATCAACAATGGTGACTGACCATATCAACACCCTTAACACTCTATTTTCTTAGACCATAACAATGGAGCATAAAATTGAGGATAATGAACGTGCAGAAATCTTACTTCAAAGTCTACCTGATTCGTATAATCAGCTCATCATTAGTGTCACTAGTAATGTCACAACTCTAGTTTTCAACGATCTTACAACTGCTGTTCTTGAAGAAGAAAATTGGCATAAGAACAAGGAAGATAGATCGATAAGTTCATAGTAAGCAGAAGCTTTGATAATGAGAAAGAGATCAACTGAACGTGGCTCTAGTGGGAGCCAAAATCATGGCAAATCAAAGTCAAGAAATAAGAAGAATTTCAAATGCTATCACTGTGGTAAGAAAAGGCATGTCAAAAGAGAATGTTGGCAACTCAAGAAGAATGAAGATTTTAGAGGGAAAGACCCCGAATCATCAAATGCACAAGAGAACGTGGAAGTACTTCAGATGATAGAGAAATGCTCTACAGCGAAGTAACAACAATTTCTAAGAAAAGATGCCAGCTTACTAATATTTGGTAAGTGGATTCAGGAGCAATATGATACATAACTTCTCATAGAGAGTGGTTTCACACATATAAACATGTCTCTAGAGGATATGTGTCATGGGTAATGGTCATACCTTAGAGATCGCTAGGATTGATACCATTAAAATGAAAATGTATGATGGTATTGTTTATACCATTCAAGAGGTGTGACATGTAAAGGGCCTAAAGAAGAATCTATTATCTTTGGGATAATTAAATAACCTTAGTTGCAAAACTCGTGTCGAGAATAGGACTATGAAAATTACGAAGGGTGCATTTGTAGTAATGAAGGCGGAGAAGATCACAGTAAATTTATACATGCTTAAAAGAGATACACTAATAAAAGTGGAGGTATCAGTTGCTTCAACTAATTTTAGAGAAGAATCAACGATTATGTGGCATTATAAGCTTGACAACATGTTGGAACGAGGCTTGAAGATTCTCTCTAAATGGAGGTTGCTTCCTATTCTCACAAAGGTATCTCTAGCTTTTTATGAGCATTGTGTTACAAGCAAGCAGCATAGATTAAAATTTAGCACATCTAGTTCTAGAGGTAAGAAAGTTCTAAACTTAGTTCACTCTGATATTTGGCAAGTACCGGTGATGTTCCTAGGAGATGTTGGTGTATCCTATCAAGAGTAAGGCATATGTGTTTTCAATTTTCAAAATATTCAAAGCACGGATAGAGCTTGAATCTTAAGAGAAGATCAAATGTTTGATGATAGAAAATGGAGAAGAATATATAAGTGATGAGTTTGATAACTTATGTCAACAAGAAGGTATCAAGTGGCAGTTTACAACGGTGTACATTCCTTAGCTTAATAGAGTAGTAGAGTGGATGAACAAAACCTTGTTGGAAAAGACAAGAACAATGTTGAGAGCTACAGGTCTACTGATAACTTTATGAAAATAGAGTTATTTTGTGTATTTTTAGTCATAGGATAGTTGCTTTAGAAGAATAAATTTTATAGTTTAGGTGCCTTTCTTTACTTTATTTTAGTTTTTGGCGTCGCTGATGTTTAAGATCTAATCTAGTTAATTTCTAGTTTATTTCCTTTGATTTTTATTAGAATTACTGAAATCTGGTCTTAAGCCCTGCAGAGATTAAATGGCAGCAACCTAGAAGGAAAGCTGAACTTAAGTGAAAGCTGGAAGCAACTTTGCTGCAGCAACACGCTAGAGCAACACTGAACAGCAGAGTCAACTTCCAGCTGGTATTTATTTTGAACAGCTGGTGCTGACAGCCAACAGTAAATACCAGCTAAAGAGAAATGAGGAAAAAGTGGTCCTTACCCTTCTATTTGGCTGACACCTGTGCTAGGGTACCTCATTTACCCTAATATAAAAGGAAAAAGGAAAGAAGGAAGAAGAGAAAAGAGGCGGCTGAACAAAAAGGGATACACGAAAACGAAAAGAAAGGAGAGAGAGGAAAGAGTACAGGAAGAAGGGAAGAAGAAGAGGAGACGTACTGGCAGCAGCAAGGAGCTAACTCACCAGCATCCAGCTAGCACTTTCTTCATCTCTTTTAATCTTCTTTGTATTTGATAATTTCTTTTCCTTTTCTGGAACTTTCTATAATCTATGGAGCATTTTAGGTTGCTGATTTTTACGTTTCAGACCATGAGCTAAGTTCCTTTAGCTGGGATTATGATGAATCTGAGGTTGTAATGATGGATTAAAGTTGTTTTAATTGTTTATGGTATTTTCCTCTAGTTCGTTCAAGTATGCCTCACTATTATTTCCTTTTGTTGCTTGGCCATCAACATTTAGGATAAATAAATTAGGATTAATTCTGGAAAGATTAATCTTAGTTTGACTTAGCTTGAATGATGCATGATTCAATCATCTCTTTAGTAGATCTTTGAACTAGTAATGGTATAGGAATATATTGTTACCATGCAAACCCATTGAGAATTGATACTATAAATGATGTTTGACAACTGGGTTAGCATAGGAATATGTCAAATCTGGTTTAAAAGAACCTTAAACATATTGAATTCGGAAGATTAATATGTACAGACTGAATTTTCAGTTACTGGTGTGATTTTGCCATAGGCGTTGCTGCAGCAATTAGACCCAGATTTGCAACCAAGGAGGATTCAATAATCTCAGCTTATCCACACCACTGATCCACAATCACTTGATTAGATCTCATTATTTTCTGCTTAATATTTACTTTTCTGCTTGCAACTTTAAATTGTTGCTATTTTATTACAAATCTTTATTTCTCATTCATCAAACAAACTTGTTTGACACTTAGATTTTACAAATAATTTTGGTAATCAATCCCTGTGGAGACGATACTCACTCACTACTATATTACTTGTTTCGGCACGTGCACTTGCGTAGCTATTGTAAAATCAACAACATCTACCTAGGATATTTTGGATAGAAGTAGTCAAAAACTGTCTGTTATGTAATCACTCAATCTCTATCAATATTAATTGATCTAAAGACACTGATGGAGATGTGGACTGATAAGCCAACTGATTATTCTTGCTTACATACATTTGGAAGTCCTGTGTACATGATGTACAATACTCAAGAAATCACAAAATTGGATTCAAAGTCCAGAATGTGTTTTCTTGGGATATGCGGATAGAGTCAAGGGATATAGCTTATAGAATCCTATTGCCCATAAGGTTATCATCAGCAGAGATGTGATATTTATAGATAATAAACTGCAAGATAAGGGAGACGATAGTAGATCAGAAACTACTAAAGTTCAGGTAGAAAAGAATACTGAAGATTTAGATTCTTCTGAAGTAACACCAGAGCACGAAGTAAAAATATTAGTCAAGGAAGAGGCTTCTGAAATTTATTGGTCAACTCGTGGGAGAAGGCTATCGGCATGGCACTCTGAATATGTTACTGAGAGTAATATTGCATACTATCTTCTAACAGAGGATGGAGAGCCAACAACTTTCTATGAGGCTACCAAAAGCCCGAATGTATTCCTATAGATGACAGCAATGCAAGAAGAGTTTGAAGCCCTTCACAAGAATAAAACATAGGATCTTGTTTCACTACCACAAGGAATGAAGGCTATTAGCATCAAATGGGTCTACAAGATCAAGCGTGATAACAATGATCAAGTGGAGCAGTATCGTGTGAGATTGGTGATAAAGAGATATATCAAGTAGAATGGTGTCTGTGAGATCGGTGATAAATGGATATGTTCAGAAAAAGGGTATTGACTTCAATGAGATATTTTTATCTGTAGTTCGACTAATAACAGGTAGAGTGATTTTGGTAATATGTACTATGTTTGACCTATATCTAGAGCAGCTAGATATGAAAACTGCTTTCTTCATGAAGAACTTGAAGAAGAAATTTATATGCTATAACTAGAAAGTTTTGCTGAAACAAGCAAGAAGAACTTGGTTTACAGGTTGAACAAATCTCTATACAATCTTAAACAGGTACTGATGTATTGGTATAAGAGATTTGATTCATTCATCATAAGCCTTGAGTATAAGAGACTCGGTTCAGACCACTGTATATACTTCCAGAGGTTTGATGAAGATAGTGATTTCGTTATCTTGTTGTTATTCGTGGACGATATGTTGGTAACGGGCTCTAATAAAGGCAGAGTCCAAGAATTGAAGGCATAATTGTCTAAGGAATTTGATATGAAGGTTTTAGGATTAGCAAACAAGATTCTAGGGAGGCAAATTCACCGAGACAAAAGTAACATGAAGATTTGGCTTTCTCAGGAGAATTATTTGAAGAAAATCTTGCGTCGCTTCAATATGCAATATTGTAAGCCAATCTTTTACCCCATTTCATGCTAACTTCAAGTTATCTTCTAAGATGTGTCTTAGCAATAAAGCAGAGAGGATGGAGATGTCTCGAGTACCATATGCATCAGCAGTGGGAAGCCTAATATTTGCTATGATATGCACAAGATTAGACATTGCACAAGCAGTGGGAGCGGTTAGTCGGTATATGGCGAATCCTGATAGCGAGCATGAGAATGCTGTGAAGAGGATTCTGAGGCACATCAAAGGAATCTCAGATGCTATATTATGTTACGAAGGATCTTAATTTATATGTTGATTCAGATTTTTCAAGTGATCTTGACAAATGAAAATCTACTATAGACGATGTGTTTACTCTTACAGAAAGAGCTGTAAGTTGGGTTTCAAAACTACAAACTATTGTGGCTTTATCTACAACAGACGCAGAATACATGGCTGCTGCATAAGTTTACAAAGAGGCTATTTGGGTTCAAAGGTTATTGGAGAAGCTCATGCACAAACAAGAAAAGATTTCTATATTTTGTGACAATCAGAGTGCATTGCACATTGCAAGGAATCCAACCTTTTATTCCAGGACAAAGCACATAGGTATTCAATATTATTTTGCTCGAGAAGTAGTAGAAGATGGAAGTGTAGATATGTTGAAGATACACACTAAGGAGAACCTATCGGATGCTTTAACCAAACCAATCAATACTGACAAATTCCAATGGTGTAAGTCCTCGTATGACCTAGCAGATGCATAAGCGGCATAAAGAATTGACAAGTAAAGAAAATAGAGATTTATTAAATGTGAAGATATGATTAAAATTAAAGTCTTCAAATAGGAGAATGTGGTCATCATTTGTAGCAACAGCCGCATTTAATCAACAAATATGGCAGCAGCCACAACCCATGTGAAGAAAAAGAAAAGAAAAAAAAAAAGGATAAATAGGATATATTGATATGAGGAGGGGCAAGGGGTTCACCTATAAAACCCTTCACCTCAACCTGATTTCGTATCATATTTCAATATATTTCTTTTTCCTTTAAGAGAGAGTTTAAGTCTAAAAATTCCTCTTAATTTCAACTTTAGTTTTCTCCTTATTTGTATAGAGAGAGTGTTTTTTTCTATTTCAAGAGAGAGAGATTTATTTGTATTATCTTTGTATTTAGATAGAAGTGAGTTGTAATTTTTTTTTAATAGTGAAATTCTTTATAGTATTGTCTGTAGACGTAGTCTAATTTAAGTGAACCACGTTAAATTTTTTGTGTATTTTATCTTTTTTATTTTATCCAAATTTCTCGATTCGTATTTTAACTATTTGTTATTGTTTCTATAAAATCGATTTCCTAAAAAATTAGACGATCACGAAAATGAAATGCGCTTGTTTCGAAAAAAAAACACCGCTAAAATTATGAGTAACAATAGAAAGCACATATAATGGCCGAATCAATAACGTAGTATGACGGTATGCTACTAACGTATTATAATAAGATTAGAGAGGATGGGTGAACCTATTATACTGACACATTAGACAGGATTTTATATATAGAGATATAGTTTATTAATTATGATTAGTAGACAAAGAAACTGAAACTGATGAAGTTTTTGGCCGACAAGTATAGCGATGGCTAATCATAGGAATCCAAGTGATTGGATGATTGGAGATGTGGTTTGGTGAGCGAGTTTGTCATACTTACATCACTATGACATCGTGCACTCATCATCATTGCGTTGACTCAATTAGACTGAAGTGGAGGCTGAGAGTGCCACGTAGACTTAGACCAGGATTCTGTTGAAGAATGTAAAGCTGTCTGGCACTAGCCTTAGCCTACTACTACTGGTCCTAGTGACTTGAGCTCTGCTTTAGCAAATTTCATTGTTCCTCCGCGTCCTTCAGTCCACGCGTATT
Organism: Parasponia andersonii; assembly: GCA_002914805.1. Lineage (NCBI taxonomy): Eukaryota > Viridiplantae > Streptophyta > Magnoliopsida > Rosales > Cannabaceae > Trema > Trema andersonii. Next base: position 417,862 of record JXTB01000182.1, on the reverse strand, counting down.
TCCGCGAGTGGATAAAGCGGCTCCCAGCAAGACTTTTCTCGTGACGGATCCCACACTTTTTTGTGCTCTTTATGAAAGTCTCAGATGGGGCAATTAGTTAGGCAGGCCCACGAGCTCTTTGACACGCAACGGAAAGTTTGTTGTCCACGCTCTCATATCGACTCACAAAAGCTTAACCAAAATTGCAGCAAAATAAATACTAATAGGCAATAGCAATATCGATTTTTTCTTTTTCCTTACATAAATATGTTGTGGCTTCAATTAAAATTAATTGGTTTACTATTTGCATAGACACGAGATCGTCATCATGTGTCAAATGACATATCCCCGGTGATTTAATTAAGGACACCAATTTAGTAAGTCTCTTCTTTTAATCTATCTATGATTACTATTTTATTCAATTAAAATTGATCACTAATATCATAAAAAAAAGAAAAAAAAATATTAAATAATGAATATTTATTTTAGCAATTTAAATTAAGATAGTCATTAGATTAGTGATCAAATGACTAAAAAAAATACATATGGATAAGTAAAAAACAAACTATTAAACATTAAATATAAATGTTTTATAGATAAATTAATTACCCTCAATCAAGACGTGGTTAACATTTTTGTTACAATTAGAAAAAATTGCTTTTCCTTGGTGATATATGTATTTTTTCCATATTTTGTTGACTAATAATTGTTTAAAAAGTGACACTAAATAAAGCTTCTGTCAGATATGTTTCTTTGATTTCAAAATGAGATTATTTTACAAGAAAAAACTAAATATAAAATGAACGCTAATATAAAATTTATAACTTAATTTAATAAGATTTATTGAATGATTTAACATTTTTCTTTTTCTTTTTCAAAACCAAATTTTTTTTTATCAATATATTGCAAGTTGCAACCGTATTTTACAATACACAAATACAATTTTCACACTTTCTTATGTTTGAAATTCAATCACGATGAATTAATTAAATTGATTGAAAATTATATTTCTATTGAATTATAAGATATGCAGGTAACATAGTGAAAACTAAGCTTGTTTGGCAATTTTTACACTTTATATTTTGTATTTAGAAGTGAAATAAAGGGTGAAGATGTCTCAAGATATGTTGTTTGAGGAAATCTCCACCATTCATTTTATTTACAAAACTATAAAACATGGATTGCCAAACAAGTCCTTAGACTAAATTGAGAATTATGTAAAAATTTGTAAGAACTACATTAGAGCTAGCATGTACTCCAAATTAATTAGGGAGCTCACTGAAAAAAAAACATACACATTTATGTGTGACCGATAACAATAAAGTGCCCAATCTTAATTGAGCAGGTATTGCTTTGCACCTAACGAAAATATTGAGAGACAACAATAATGCTACAACATATGATGTGATAAAGTTAAAATTATCATGTTGTAACAGATTCGCTGACATTTAATATTGTTTGGTATTATTGTTTAGTATTGGAGGACATACTACATAGGGCTTTGAGTAAGGGTGGTAATAATTTGTTTTTCACTTGTCAGAAAGTTACCTAGTAAAATTTTGTGATGCATATGTTACAATATGTTGATCGCACCCACTTTTATTGTTTAAGTTTCAGATGCGAATACGCTGGGAAAAAAATAGTAGAACTGATATATGTTTGTGATGATTTAAAATTTTAAAAATAGCGATACTGTCCTAATAACCAGTTCCACAATAAATGTAACTAGATAATTAAAGTATCTATATAAATATTGACAGCAGTTTTGTTAATACAGTGATTTATGAAATTACTAATTAAAAGTGACATACAAAAGTGACAAAGAATAATGTGAATAAAGAATAATGTGAATAAAGAATAATGTGAATAAAGAGGTGTGAAAATTTTATAGTGGTTCATTTCTAAAAAAGATGAGTCTATATTAATTATTTTTTATTATTTTCTAAAATATTACAAAAATTCTTTAAATCTTTTAAGATAAAAATAAAGAAAGATTTATAAAACATAAGTATATAATAAAGTGAATTGCGTCATTCTAATTCTAAAATACTAAGACTGTACACCCTAGATATAAATTAGGATGTAGATGGCTGAAAATTTATTACTCGTCTTCACGAAAATCTGTCTAGTTTATATATAAATATATTTATGTAACCTCGTTTCTAAAATTTTGAGTGACGTGTGTCGGTATCCAGCAGCCACTTGTCATAATTTTTTTGACTTAGAAATTGTGTTTGCATGTGTGGAAGAGGAGTTTTTTTAAGAATCTTGGTGTCGATGTGGGATTGACAAGGACGCGCATGATGTGACTTAAACTGTTGGATCCACGACCACAAACATACGGGGCCAAGAAATTTCTAACTCAATTGATGTATACATAATTTCACAAAAACCAAAAAAAAAAAAAAATGGTTCTCATAAAATTTTGTGGGTCTTCTTTCCAATTCCGACAATTCTCATTGGCTAGAATTGCAAATATGACTGACTTAATGTCAATATTTCCAAGAGTAAGCCAAAATGAGACTTATTATCATTTTTCGTTGACCAAAAGTTACCGTGCGTTTAAGAAATTAATGTGTATATATCACTCTGCTTAGCTAGTTATCACATCGTTATCTTTATTATTTTAGTCAGGAATTTGGAGATACTGAGATTTTTGTGCATCTATATAGAAAGTGGTAGGAAAATCGATTCCTCAAGGGCCTTCCAACTAGCTCTTTTTAATACTTCATATAGGTTTTTCCAATGAAGTAGACGGATCCATTAGTTTTCTAATCTTAGGCCTTAGTTGTAGTAACATTATAATTTTCTTTCAAATCTTTATTAGAAGAGGCAGAGATCATAAACGCGTATATATGATTGTACATGAGCTGTTTTCGTATATTTATTTATTTATTTTTTCCCTCACTGTGTTATGTCAAAGATATTCCACTTATTCTCTGTCACTCATGTATATATAGTAATATTATGACTTATTATTATCAAGAGAAAAGAAAAGGCTAATTGGCTCTATACTTCATGCCAAAGAACAAAACAACAAAGTTCAATCGACGTGTTTTTGACTGAATTTAAGTAATACCTTGGGGAAAGTATTGACCTTAAAAAGAATTGGAAAAATATAATTCGACCAATTAATAAGATATATTTTAACAAGTATCGGCGCATGCTATGAACAATTAATGTAATTGTTCACCAGTTGACATAAATTTCAAAGCTAAGGATCATTTTTAGGTTAAAAATGGTATTAGCAATATCTTTGAAATGTGACTTGAGTAAACAAATACATGCAACTGGGAAATTATCTACACCGTAAAAAATATTGAAGGAAATAAATCCCACATCAAGGTCAATTGATTCGATCTTTCTTTCTTTCTTTCTTTTTTTTTTTTTTTTTCAAGAAGAACTGAAGAAGTTAGATGCTTCTGACAAAATTGCTAATCAAAGGGGTTTACACGACAAGAAATATAATCAAGAAATGACGAAAAGGAGTGCCTAAACAGTGTGAATACATCCCTGGGAAGTTTGAAAAATGATTCACAATTTATTTGGTGGTCCGTAAGTTTGCCAAACGGTTTTCACATTTTCACACTATCTAAACAAAAGAAACTTAGGAGAGCCTTTGAATTCAAACTCCACAACTCATTGTCTTTGAATGGTTATTGCACCCGAAAATAATAATATATTTAATACAGATGTTCCACTTTCTGTCTCTATCAATAATAAGCTAGCATTGGGGAGAATTGTTATGAGATCTTAGTGTCCTAAATATATAATAGCATAATGAATACAGTTTCTAGGAGCCATTTACAAGTGTTATCCACTTAGCTTAAATGTTGGTTCTTTATATTAATACTCATCATTAACGGTGGGTGTAAATTGAAAAATAACCTGCCGCCAAAGAGCTAAGAAGGATTGAGAATTTTTGTACATGCATGTTATCATTGTTACTATATTTTTGGATATATGGATAATTTGTGACATCAACTTTAAAAAACAGTCTAGATGGCAGTCAAGCTAAGGTTTTGCATACTAATTGTGGAATTATGGTGCCAAACAAAAATGGTAATATATAGAAGATAAGAGAAGAGAAGATCAAGGAAAAAGTGCAAGAGTGGTTGTTGATCACCTAGGAAAGAAATAGAATAGATTTATAAATGTTAACCCCGAAACGTATATNTTGTGAAAAAATAACTACAACTTATTAGCAGTGTCGGACAACTTAAATCAACAAAAGTAACCACATTACATACTTAGTTCCATACATTCACAAGGTGAAAGATTTGTTTTAGGTATTACCAAATAATTAACTAATTGATTCATTTTAATAATTAATTAATTATGTTATAATACATGTATGAAAAGTTATTACAACAACGAGTGCATATATTGCAACAAGAACAAGAAAATAAAGAATGAATACAAGACGTTTTTAACGTAGTTCGAATCTCTCCAATTCTACGGAGCTACGCTCAGAGATTAAACAAATTAGTAAAGTATAAAAATTACAAACACCAATTGACTAACACAATAAAAGACTCTCTCTTTTTAATTGCTGCAATGCATTGTAACAACTTCACTAATCTTATTTAGCAAGCTCCATTCGTCTTGTTGATCCTTCACACATGAACTCCCTTCACTGGTCCGGATCTGTCTCCTCTTGAAGACGTATTGTTCTTCCTCCCTAAGAACAAGATGCACTCAAATAAAGTATCTAGAAAACCCAAAAGCTCTCTAAGTCACTCAATGGCCATAGAACATGCTCTATGCCTTAAAAACAAAAGCTCTCTCTAAGTATATTTCTCTCAATGAAGTGCATAAATCATTCCTTAGAGTAGTAGAGCTTTTATAGGTGAATTCCAGCCCCCTTAGTCGTCCATTGTAGTGTGAATAGGCTGAAATCAAATAAGGAAAGAGTTAATAACAAAATCAAAATCTTTCCATAAACGTTGTAATTAGCTAGAAAGTTTGTTGCAACAACTTTCTGAACAATTACTATGATAATGTCCAGATTCATGATTGCTTCGTTGATTTGGTTTGGACACATTTTAGATAGATGGATATCTTCATTTAATATGTCACAGATTAATAATTAACCTTAAAAATCATATCTCAATTAATATCAATCAAAAGCCAATATTTAAGAAAATTAACCAATTTTTCCTTAAATATCCGGAGTTGTTGTAACAGATCAAGAAATCTGATCACACCAACTCATCAAATCAAATCAATTAACTAAAGGAAATTTAATTAATTGATGAGCAAATTTTCAGCAATAATTAAGGACGAAAATCCTTATGAATTCTCTTCAAAAACCTGTCCAAATTTATTGATTAAAAAGATACAATTAGATATCAATCAAGGATAAGAGGATGAGGAAATAATTAATGATATATATAGTAAATATAAAAGGAATTGTTTGAAAATTTATGGGAAAAATATCCTATACAGATATGCACGAAATTCCATTTATATTTTACCTATATTATCATCAGAATCATCAAATATGGAAACAAAATACGTTTGGGCACTTTCTAGAAGGTTTCCATATAAAGAAAAATACAAGTTTCAGTTGTTGTAAAACCAACACTTATCGTAACAATCAGACTTGTTATAACAACATCTTCTTCTTTTTATCAACTTGAATTCTCAAAACTTTGTTGTACACAACTTCTCTGGATGAAACAGATACTTGCTGACTATGGCTTTGATATAAATGTTGTACTGGGTTTTTTGAAATGTTTATTGCACATATATCATCACAAAACACAGTCATAACATCTATATTAAAGCCGTAGTCAGTAAGTATCTATTTCATCCAGAGAAGTTGTGTACAACAACTTCCAATAACAATGTACTCTGCCTCAGCAGTTGATAGAGAAATCGAATTTTGTTTTTTGCTGTGCCATGAAACCAAGTTATTTCCAAGGTAGAAATAACCACCGCTTGTACTCTTTCTGTCATTTGCATTACCTGCCCAGTCCACATCACTATATCCTACAAGATTTACATTAGTATCCCTAGAATATCAAATACCATAATAAAGAGTACCACTCACATAGCGAATAATTCTCTTAACAGCAGTAATATGAGATTCCTTAGGATTACTCTGGTATCTTGCACATACAACAACACTGTAACTAATATCAGGACGACTAGCAGTGAGGTAAAGAAGACGACCTATCATGCTTCTGTATAATGTTGGATCAACACTTACCCCTCCTTCATCTTTTGTCAATTTCAGTGTTGTGCTTATGGGGGTGCAAAATTGTTTAGATTTTTCAAGACCAAACTTAGAAACAAGGTTTTTGACATACTTGGTTTGAGAAATGAAAATGCCATCCTCAAGCTGTTTAACCTGGAAACCCAAAAAATATGTGAGCTCTCCAACCATGCTCATCTTGAATTCTTCTTTCATTTGATTGACAAACTCCTGCACTTTAGAGTTAGAAGTAGAGCCAAACACTATATCATCCACATATACTTGAGCAACAATAATATCAGAATCAAAGTGTTTGATAAAAAGTATTTTGTCCACTCCCCCTCTCTTGTAACCTCTTTCAATCAAAAAAATTGTCAAGCTCTGGTACCAATTGAAAGATATATTTTAGATATTACTAAATAATTAACTAATTGATTAATTTTAATAATTAATTAATTATGTTGTAACACATGTATGAAAAATTATTGCAATAACGAGTGCATATATTGCAACAAGAATAAGAAAATAAAGAATGAATGCAAGATGTTTTTAACGTGGTTCGGATATCTCCTACTCCACGGGGCCACGCCCAGAGATTAAATAAATTAGTAAAGTATAAAAATTACAAACACCAATTGACTAATGTAATAAAAGACTCCCTCTTTTCAATTGCTACAATGCATTGTAACAACTTCACTAATCTTGTTTAGTGAGCTCTACTTATCTTGTTGATCCTTTACATGTGAACTCCCTTCATTAGTCCGGATATGTCTCCTTCCGAAGACGTATTGTTCTTCCTCCTGAAGAATAAGATGCACTCAAACAAAATACCTAGAATACTCTAAAGCTCTCTAAGTCACTCAATGGCTATAGAATATTCTCTATGCCTTACAAACAAAAGCTCTCTCTAAGTATATTTCTCTCAATGAAGTGCATAAATCATTCCTTAGAGTAGTAGAGCTTTTATAGGTGAATTCCAATCCGCTTGGTTGTCCATTGTAGTGTGAATATGCTGAAATTAAATAAGGAAAGAGTTAATAACAAAATCAAAATCTTTCCATAAACATTGTAATTAGCTAGAAAGTTTGTTGCAACAACTTTCTGAACAATTACTATGATAATGTCCAGATTCATGATTGCTTCGTTGATTTGGTTTGGATACGTTTTAGACAGATGGACATCTTCATTTAACATGTCACAGATTAATAATTAACCTTAAAAATCATATCTCAATTAATATCAATCAAAAGCCAATATTTAAGAAAATTAACCAATTTTTCCTTAAATATCCGGAGTTGTTACAACAGATCAGGAAATCTGATCACAACAACTCATCAAATCAAATCAATTAATTAAGGAAACTTAATTAATTGATGAGCAAATTTCCAGCAATAATTAAGGACGAAAATCCTTATGAATTCTCTTCAGAAACATGTCCAAATTCATTGATTAAAAAGAAGTAATCAGATATCAATCAAGGTCAAAAGGATGAGAAAATATTCAATGATATATATAGTAAATATAAAAGGAATTGATTGAAAATTAATAGGAAAAATATCCTATACAGCTATGCGTAAAATTCCATTTATATTTCACCTATATTATCATCAGAATCATCAAATATGGAAACAAAACATATTTGGGTACTTTTTAGAAGGTTTCCATATAAAGAAAAATGCAAATTTTAATTGTTGTAAAACCAACACTTATTGTAATAACATCAGACTTGTTGTAACAACTGTAAACTTGTTGTAACAACATCTTCTTCTTTTTATCAATTTGAGTTCTCAAAACTTTGTTATTTAGAATGCCAAACTTTTGGACTTAACACAAGAGATCAATTTTATTATTTAATTATTCATGATTGAAAGGAGTACACCTTCGAATTGTTCAAGAATTGAAACACCTTGGTTATAATTAATCAATTTAACAAGTCAAGAAGCATGCATGTTGTTGTAAGTTGTTGTACTATACGTATATATGTTTGTTTAACACTTTATTTACCTTTAATATTTTTTTCCCCCCCTATCTTTTTGTTGAATTCTTCATTGTCAACAAAACTAAGTTTAAGTTTCAAGGTCAACGACATCCAAGGGTAGAATCTTTCCCACAAGTCGCTGTACTTTTAGACATGCGACCTTCAGATTGCTGCTAAGGCTTACTTTGACTACGTGTGCGGATAGCTTTATTTTTAAATAAATGCCAGCCTATAACTTTTCTTTTATATTCCCTAACTTAGATCAATTTTTTTGTCTATTGCTTTTATTTATTTTCTTCGTGATTTTTCAGTGTTATTAACTAACACTAAGGTACGGAGAAGTTCATAGATGTAGTTGTTATAGAATAAGTGAGTATCCCATTATGTAACGAAGTAATATTTTGCTTTTATTACTATTTTTTTGAGTGGAAATATTTTCATTCAATTTGAATACGATTTGTGTATATATTATATAAATAGATGATCAAATGATTCTCATATACACGATTTATCCTGCAAAAAAGAGGGGATTTCAATCAAATTAAGCCAACGTGTACATATATGCAGCAAAATGAGTTTAAATTAGCATCTTTTTCGAGGATTATTTGCTTAAAAAAGAGAAGTTTATATACCAAAATGTCATGGGTTGGAAACCACAATTCATATATATATATATATATATATATATATATATATATATATATATATATATATATATATATATATATATATTCTCCAACATAATACATATTTAGTAAAATCTCGATAAATGAATATTTATCGAATTAATAACCTTGGTTAAATAATAAAATTTTTCAGTCCAAACTCAAACCGATGTACTAAATTAATATTCTCCCTAATGTGTAATAATTTTTTTTAGTTCTTTTAGAGCCCATAAATATATAAATTAATAGTTGATTAAATACATAAAAGAAATAATCCATAAATATTCACAATATTAATAAAATTTTCTAGATAACTTCTATTTTCTTAATTCTATTTTTTTTCAAAAATATATCCAAAGTTGTTTGCTTATTATTTATACTTAAATTCAACTCAGTTTCATCTATAATTTTTTCAGCTACAGTTGTCTTATGTATATTTACTTCTTAACTTTTGACGTATATAAATAATACATATTAACTTCTATGCTTGTACTTCCTTTTAAAAAAACTTTTACACATGTACATGTCAAATTTTAAGTTTCTTTGTGTGCACACATTTATTTTGATTATATTTAATTTTTATTATTATAAGTCATATATGTGTCATAGAGGAAAAATATACAATAATTAATCTCATCCTACTCTTTTAAATAATAAATATTTATTTATCGAGAAATTAATAAATTATTCATTTATCGATAAATAAATAACCTCTCTATAATAATATTTTTTCCTAGTCTCAACCGTATTAATTTACAGAGGTTTTATCGTATGTACATACATAGACAATTTTGTTAAGTACTACATTTAGTAGAAATCTTCATCTTCTTCTACATTTTATTTTCTCTTGATTTCTACCCTACCACAGAGGGAGATCATCTCCCTCTTCCATAGGACTTCAATAATTTTTTCCCCCAATTTTTATTCAATAATGCATTCGTTGGTGTGGAGGAATTTGTCTCCATAGACTTATTGTTATAGAGGTTCAGTCTTATCAGGTTTTATATCTGTATAGCTTTTATTTTATTTTTCTTTATTTTTCTGTAGTTTTCTTATAGATCTGAATTTTTGTAATGCAAATCTAGAAAATTTTCATTATAAATGCTGCATTGCTCACGAAAATTTTCATTATAAATGCTGCAAATTTCCTAATTATATTGCTCATATTGTTCATCACTAGTGATGCAAACTCTATTAAGAGATGGTGGTGGTACTCTTGTTGCTGCTAGATTCAAGTAGCCAAAAAAAAAGTTACCAATTAGTGACAGCTCGAAACAAATTTTGTTTGTTGCTAAAAATAGTAGTTAATCACGAGTTATCATTATAAAAATAGTTTTGGTTATTAAGAGATTATATATAATAAGAAAATAAGCTATGATTAAAAGAATACTTAACTACAATAGATTACATTTTTCTTTCTTTCTTTCCTTTTTTAAAAAAAAAAAAAAAACTATTAAGAAGGAATCAAAGAGTTTCATTCTCATGTTCTCACAACTATTTAGTATATGCAACATAGATGCTTCAAGTTTAATCACTTGTTATAATGAATTTTTTTTTCGTGGTACTGACAATAAATGTTTTTAAATATCAGATTAACTCAGAATTCACCAGATATAATACTCATAAAGAAACTGCGTAGACTGAATCACTTTATAACCAGATATGCTTCCATCAATATTTCCAAGCAAAATCAATCATATAAACTGTCGCTGCCAATTCTACCTTAAAAGCGTAACTAATTCCTAAAAGAATAAAGAAACATCCGTGAACAAACTCTCTATGAGTCTAAAACACCCCTGAACACTCAGAAGGACTCGATGAGCCATAAATAGAACCATCAGTATTGACCTTGACTTAGAACGAAGAGGGAAGTCTCCATATAAAGTTAAACATGAAGTCAGTAATCAGAGACTCATCATGTCTAATAAAATGCTATAATAGAAAAAATACTAAAGATGTAGATGACTTTTTATCTTCAAAAATTATCAAATTCCGAAAATGCCATATAATCTAAAAAACAGAGATTAAACCAACTTTCCAGAAAGCTCGAAGTTGCGGGCTAAGTGAGCAAAGTTGAGCTTTATCCTAAAGATCCCTCACAGAGCTCTCTAGAAAAACTGGAGTGTGAAATAATGAGGATAAGGTTGACCAAAGCTGCATAATAAAAGGGCAATCGAGGAATAAATGTAATGAGTCCTCTACCGAGGAACGGCAGAAACAATAGTAAAACAGAAGTTAAAAGCCTTGCCTCATCAAAGAAGATGCAGTAGGAAGCTGATCATGAAGAGTCTTTCAAAGTAAAACTGACCTCGAAGAAGGGATAAAGGAAGACCAAATCTGTTTTTCCCAAGAGTAAATAACTGGAGAATCAGAAAGAGAAAAACATAAGCATCAGAGTAGGTAAAACTCATGTTGTTTTTAATATATATATATATATATATATATATAGTACGTATGCGTTGTATGAATGTAAAACATAGGGTGGTCAAGTTCCACCGCTAAATGGTTGGACTAAAGTCATTGTAACTCGTAGGCTACGGTATTAACTTGCACGACAAAGCAATTAATCCTGCCTTCACATGTAAAAACTTCCAATGTGGTTCATCTGCTGAAAAATGAATAAATAAGCATTAGACTAAGTTAAACTGGAGATGGTGCGTTCATACATGTAAAAATACATGATCTTTCAACTGAAAAGAAAATTAAAAAAATTATATTTTCTAAACTGTGATTTAAATATAGCTTCAGCTCATCAGCTCTACGATTATGAATTAATCTTACAAGAGTTGACACAAAACGAAGACTTGACCAAAGGGCATATGTTATCTCCAAATCTATTTGGTTTATTATCAGTACGTACCCCAAAAATAAATTATTTAACATAATGATTAGTAAGTTAATCACTAATTCCTCTCTCATTAACCCTCTTTTTTAGGGCTTTGTGTTGATGTTGACTAAACAAAACATTAAAAAAAAATGATTGACCAGCCAATTAATTATGATTTATTGTTTTAAAGTATTCAGATAGAAGTTGAATTTTCGTGTCAAATAAATAAATTAGAAGTTCGATCTTGCTGAATATTTAGACCTTGATCCTTGCTGTATTTCCTTAAAAAAAAAAGAAACAAAAAAAAAAAAAAACAAAAAAAGAGCAAAACTCGCTAAGATATTTAGACCTTTATCTATGTCTAGTTTCTAGAATAAACCTGCAATCAATGAGGACTGAATAAACAATATAAGACTCATGTAATAATTAGATCTGTAAGTATGACATATTCCTTCTTTGAAAATATGCACTCAGAATTTAAATTGTTTTGAAAGGATTCTTTGACCATTGATTATCTATTAAACAGATTAGCGAGTTGAGGAGTATTTACTTGTTAATTAAGAAAGATGCATCCATTCCCCTCCTAAAAAAGAGAAATAATAATAAAAAGAATAAAACTACAACCAGGAAAATGGAAAATTGGCCGGTCTGTCTTATTTATCTGAACATAGTTTTATTTAAAAAAAAAAAGAATTCGCTTGAAGTAAATATAACTATACAATAGAAAACGAAATGGAGAAAAGTAAATGTAAAAAACCGGAATTTTCGAGGGTAATTTGGGCATTTTACCAATTTTCCGGATAAAATATTGTGGGGATTAATTTGCAAAAGTTTTGTTCGGGTGGACTAAATTGCAAATTTTGGGAGACCAGATTG